>NIJG01000029.1:1022373-1071034 GCA_002201625.1 Euglossa dilemma
TAAAAGTAAAAACCGGAACGAATTTATGGGACGATCTAATATTATCGTTCGATACCACTGTCGATCCATGAAAAACCCAAATCTATCTTCGAAAACTCGAGCTTAGCTTAGCTTTTCGATATCAATGACGAGCCTAACGGATATTCCCGCGAATATTCCCCAATTTGGCGTGGTTCCCCCCCGCACACCGGTGGAACCCGCTTGGCCAGGCCAATATTTAACAATCCTGGTGCAGTCCGTGAGTCGGATTTAGAATCCGGGGACTGGTTCCCGGCGCGGACCCATTGCGGCCACCTGTCAGCCAATCATAAATTCGCGGTGTCCTTTCATCGGCATCTCCGCGTATATATATACTTATTGTCCGAGCCACGGTCCGAGAGTCGAAACGCTTCCTTTCCGCACGCGTATCCTGTTAAGGGGAGGCCCCCGCCGGCTTCCAAACCTTGGCTCCGTAAGTTGAAGGCCATACTTGCCCACTCCTTCGCCACTTGGGCCGTTTCACGCTCACGAAGGTCCTTACGGAGCCTCCTGCGATGCTCCTTGGCCGGCCATTAGGCTGCCAGCCAGATCCAGGGTAAGAAGTCCTCGCATACCAGACGTGTACTCAATGAACTGACCGAGAGTGGAAGGCGGAACGGGAGACGAACGGAGAGGAGTGGCGAAACGATGGACGGAGCGAGCAGGATGATGGATCGTGGGTTGAGGACGAGATGGGATTGGGGACCTGGGAAATGAAAAGGGTAATTAGAAGGAAATGAGGGAAAACTGGTGTGTCTGGGGTGGGTTGGTCTGTTCGACGCAGTTCGGATAGGGTGGTTGCTCCGCGGCAGTTCGAGAAGTAGGTTTCGGTTGGTCTTTCGCTTTGCTTTTGCTCGCGTTTCGTATTAGCAGCGTTTAAATGTAGCGTACTCGGATAATAGTAATCATGGGAGCTGCGCGATGGATATAAATAGGTGTACGTGCTGGTTTCCGTGTGTTTTGGATCGTTGGGTTGGACGGTTTGATATATCGAGCATTTAAATCCAGTGTACTTAGATAATAGTGATCGGAGAAGATGTGTAATGGAAATAAATAGGTGTACGTGTCGGTTTAGACAGGGTTTTCGGCGAGTTTTGAATCGCTGGATTGGATGCTTCGATGTTAGGAGTATGATAAAAATAAATATGTGTAATAAAAGACCAGTCGTATTTTTGATCTTGTGTCAGAAATGAAATTTCTCTACTATTGGAATTATTTGTCTCGCGATTTAGGCTAGGTATCGTTATGTTTTTTATCCGATTTCGATCAGGACAGCAAATTAATATTCGCAACTTCGTTTTTATTACAAAAGGAAGGTAAGATCGTATGCAATTAATACTTCGATCTTAGGGTTATTTAAATAAATTTCTTTAAAAAAATGCGAATAAACACGGAAGGTTGAAAGGCAGAAAAAGTTCCTCTCCCAATTAAACCAGAAAATATAACACTTTCGAGCGTCCTCTGTCAAAGAAGCGAACGTCGCGCAATTTCTACACGGTGTACATAATCGACGGTGAAAACCACGTTGCTAAATAACGATGGCCGACATTTCGCGAAATCCTGATCAAAGGTAAACCTAAATTCGTATGCGTGCACCTGTTTGGGCCTACACTTTGTCCGTATCTTTACATGCCGCAAATTCGCGGTAAAAATCGCGTGCCTAATTGGAAACGGAGCCTAACCTCGGGTCCCTGATTCCAATTTATTTCCATACGCCGCGCGTCACCTCTCGTTCCTCGATATTTAAACGCATAACTGATCGGCATTTAACAAAATCGGCCGTGTACCTTCGTCGCGGTGGTATCTCGTTGCGATAAAATCAGAAGAGACGGTGACGGGAAAAGAGGAAACCGTATCGGCCGGGAAGTAAACGCAAATTTTGTTGCTGAACGACGCTTCGTTATCAGATCCGTTCCCGAACCATTTCATTCTACCTTTCGGCCCTGTCACCCCTCCCCGTCTCGTCGATATTACCTCTCGTCCTTTCCTATCCCTTTTTTAATCCTTTTTTCTCCATTTACATTGCCGTTTTCGAAAGAATGCTGCCTGGTTAGGATCGGGAACGCGTCGGGATACACCTGTGTCCGCCGACCAGAAGTTCAACAAACTTCAGCTGGACTTCGACTTCGGACGACCATTTTACGCCACGCCGGTAATGAAGCGATCGCGAAAATTAATTAAAACCGTTTCGAGTTGGTACGATACCGCGAGCCATTCGTGGCTCGAAACGCGGAGAGAAAGAGGGAGAGAAGGTGGCGCAAGGGGGCTGGGGGAAATTAAACGTGTCGTTTTAAGAGTTTACAATAATTACGAGGAACTGGTTCCATGAAGTGGCCACGCGTTTGAAGAACGTCGTCCAGAGAATAATTTGCTGTTCGCCGTGGAAAATGGCCGCCATCCACGGCGAACGAAATATTTTCCTCTGATCTTAAAGCATCAGCGTTGCGTAATGGATTAAAAGATACAATTGGACGAGATACGTACACCGTGGATAATAATTGAGCCCAATTTGAGGATTTTTGTTTCAGCTTAGTGTCGCCATTTTGGTTACGCAGGGTAAAGTATGCTTTTTCGTATTGGACAGTCAGGAATGAGAGGATTATAGCAATTTGGGATACGTAGAAAATTGAAAAATATCTAGAATATAATTTGTATTCTATCCGAAATATATTATCGTATATGTATATATGTATATTATATTTAAATTATTATGTATAATAACTGCTATGTTTAGCAGTTATTTTCATTACGCTTGTTCGCTTGATTTTTTAATCTTCGATAATAGTGGAAGGACACTTATAAAATTTTTACGTAATTTGTTTTCAATGTAATAACGGTGAAAATAAAAGAAGGCCATTTTTCTCCCTAATCTACTTGAGTTTCTTAATTTGCCAACGCCCTTTTTATCTGGTAACATCAGATACCCCGCTATCAACGACACCGAACACATTAAAGTCCCCTGTAACAGATGCAGGACGATGGTTTAACATTGTAAACAGCATTTCGATCGGATTATCCCGTAACTGGAACACGTGACACTGCGTAGGCACACGGGGATAAATGGCAAACTAGGGGAGCACCCTTGTTCCGTAGACTAATGGTTTTCACGTGTCGCGAATTAACCCACTTTTCAGTTTTCGCTATCACCAGCCATGACACGCGGTTATTTATATGCGTTGAAAGTCTCGTCCAGTCTTTTCTTTATTTTCGCCTATAAAATTCGAACAGTATTAGGAAACACGTGTAAATAATTTCATTTACGAAATTATTCGAACTTCTTATACGAACAGATATAAAGAATCGATAGTAAAAATAAATAAGAAAATTCGAGTAAATATAGAATTACGAAAACCGTTTATTTTAGTAACACTGATTGCTATATAGGTCATAATAATTTTTGCAGAAAGAACCTTCGAGATAGTTAAAAATCAGCACAGTATGTCGCCCGAAGTTTTGCATGAATTTCGGGGCCCTTTTAAAAGTTTCTTCACAAGGACCGAGACCTACTTTCCCAACACCCCGTATAATTAATCGCTCAGCTTAACGTATACGTAAATCTGCAAAAATACTACCGGCGTAATTGCACGGAACACGTGCCTTAAGGCTGTATCACACGGCTGCTTCCCGACAGAGACATCTATAACGACAGGGTTAAGACCGAAATAACCGCTTTTTCTACCCGCCAATTTATCTTTAATACAAACGTATAAACCTTCCGCGGTCCATACTCCGGGCACACGGTAAACATCCATGTAATCAGTTAAAAATGGTAAATAAGCATTAAGCGCGGATCGCCGGTAAATGCACGCAACCCTAAAGCCATACAATCCGCGGAGACTCGTTTTCCCATTGCTTTCGCTTCGCGTGCATGCCTATCGCGGGAAAGCAAGCTCGACCCAGGGGAAATCGGGAAGGGTTACCACCGCCATGCATTCCGGAACGAAATTCCCCAAGGATGGAACGCTTACGATTAATTAAAACGCGCCGGTCGCCCGTGATCTCAGCCGCGGCGCTGTTCCCTCGACGCGACGCCGGTTTCACGTCACATTAACCATAATTTTAGCTCGCCGATGATCGTTCGGCACGAGTCGTATCGCTTATCGGCCAGTGGAAAATGTTAACGATCCCGTCCCCCCACTACGGCCCCCTTTTCAGGCTGGATTTCGCGAGCAACGGGGACCGCCGGGATTTCGTCGTCGTTAAGATTAAATTAACGCGGTGCCGCTTATTTTTATCCCGCTGCGCTAAGGCGATCAGGATTCCGCGTAATTGGCGCAGCCAGCTAAGTCGAGAGGTGGTCGAGGCTTGTACGAGTTTATTGCGTGAGAATAATACCGCGGTGTACGAGCGGGAACGGAGTCGTGAGTCAAACTCGAGCCGCGGGCGGCGCTGGCGTCGTGCAGCGTCGCGCCCGAGATATGGTGGTTAGCTTTTCTGGGATGGATGAGTGGTTTTCGACTTCGGAGTAGGGGTTAACCCCTTGGCATTCGAATGGCATGAAATTTTGAACGTTCATATTAATTGAGCTGACCTTTCCAATCGTGCACTATACACTTTACAACGATATCTTGACCCAGAACACTACTGGAATTTGTAAAGCATGCAATGCCGAATATAATTTTCATCTGCCATCTTTTTAATCCTAGATTCGTAAAATAAAACAGTTTAAATGCAAACTTTTTGCAGCAAAGATTGACAATTACACTTTACACTTTCCGTATGTATCACGTGTTTGTAGATTAAGTTGACGAAGTTAGCGGCAAGCAGGGTTTTAAACGAATATTAAAAAAGGATATTAATTATTACTAGACCTGATATTTTCCAGTCCACGATGACTGGAATGGTATCACTGGGATTGCTATTAAATTGACAATAGTTGTAATTGTTTTTACAGCTATGGATGGAAAGTAAATATCGTCCACTTTGGAAATTTTTTAATTCCGAAACCCGTTTGTGTTAGAGTTTTGAAGAAGAAATTGACGATTGTGTGGGTGTTGTAAAGTGTTCTTTATATTCTGGGATTGTTCCTTTATTTTTGAAAATGTCTCGCCACTGTAGATAGAAGGAACTACCGTAGCAAATATTAACCGCGAAGACAATAAAGATTATATGCATCGAGGTGAAAAGGATAAGGGACAATTTAACGAGCAATAAACCCTGTGGTGCACCACATCCTCTTCTCTGTGCACTACTGCTCGACATGTGCTGTAATTATTTAAAAGAAACGTTAGGTTACACCTTTCGTAATCTTGTAACTACCCAAAAAATAAAAATTTACAGAGTCTCAGTATTTAATCAGTGTCATTACAATTTGTAATACACTCGGCTAACATAAATCTAGAGCAAGAAAGATATTTTGTCTAAAATTTATAAATCTTATAAAATGGAACAGGGTTAGATACACTAGTTTATAGTACTCCAACTTCGCAACAGATACCTATCTCTAAAGGTACTCTACTGACTCAAAGTACAAATTTATGAAGTGACCGGAACAGACTAGTTCATTATTACTAGAGAAGACCAATTAACCACCGCGATGCAATCCCATGCATAAGATAACTCGGTTATAGTACTCTGGTTGATTAGTCTAGTCTCTGTCGACGTAGACGTGTTTACACGAGAACGACGGCAGCGCCGCCAAGCCAATGGCACTCGCGGGTACATTCTAGGGATCCCTAGGGCCTACTAGTCGGACACGCCATGTGTCCCTGCTTGATAGAGCAGGAACCAATTAACTCTTACTTTATGTTGTCTGTATTAACGAGTTTTACGTACCAAACTATACAACGTGTCTTAACGAACGCATATTTTGTATAAATATCGTACTGCAAAACCTTTTGCCATTTTATTGCGAACTCTCGTCCGAATTCGTTTAAACCTGAATTTTCTCTTTTATAAATAAAATAATAAACTCGTTGCATATCGATGGTAAACACTGATTGAAGTGGATTTAGAATCTCGAGAGAATGATTTGCGGAAGCATAAAGCATTGTTAAGCATTGTAGTTGATTCTTTTGAATAACCGCGACATGATAATCGCGGAAATAATTATGTTCTGTTTAATAAGCAGGGGGATAAGAGGAAGGATAAGGGATTCATATTTTTCGCTCCATGCAAGACGGCGTATCTCGCGTTAGTGCAGAAAGTACAATGAACTTAGCCTGTCCGTTTTATAATTAGTTAGAACTATGACACACGCGTCCCACGACGTTCAACGATGTCTCGCGAAATATTTGGCCGAGGAGGGAATGAATTTGCGAAACGGAATGTGAAATGAATACGAATTAGGAAACGAGGCATGTAAGCAAAAAAAAACATAAGTACCGAGAGATATTTAAAAAAAAATAAGAAAGAATTAAATTAAAAATTCAAAGGTCGAAACATCGTGTCTTAAATAACGATAAATTGGAAATCACTCGAATTTTTTCTCAGATTTGTAAAATTTCCGAAAACCTCTCAGAAAATTCACTAATTTATCAATATTTTTGTCCTTTCAGTTGTTTAATGGTGATAAATTATTAAATAATCGAAACATTTTATTATCGAATAGTCGTGTATTATATTTATAAATAATTTTTATATTAAATTAAGTACGGTAATAGAGCGTGGGTGGAGTGACAACGACTGTCAACTAGCGCATAGTGATGACCACTCCCACTGGTGTATCTCATCTCGATTCTATTTAACTTTCCGATGTGTCCGATTCGGACTCGGATTGACAAATGAGCCAGGAGTGCGATGCCACGGGCCTTATATAGCCAGCCGTTGCTTGCCGAAGGTCGGTCGAAAAGTCACGATCGTTACCGATTCGCTAGTAACATTTTTTCACCAAAATAACCACGGATTCGTTCGTTTTTTCTTCTACTAACGAATTAATCCGTTATTGACAGTATCTCCTCTTGTCTTCGATAATAAATTTAATTTAACCTCTCATACAACAATAACTATCCTCGCTTTCGTGCCAAACTCGGTAAAGATGAATCACATTCGCGTTATATTAAAATTACATTTCACGTATGTTAACACGCGCAAAATTAGCATGATTTCATCGCGAATAGAATAGCTGTACACAGTGGCTAATTAAAATTTTACAACGCACAGTTTCACGTAATTAAATATCAATCCAAGTAGTCGAGAAATCTGTATAGAAATTTATTCAGATATGGTATAATTAATTATAACACGAAATTAATAACGCGCAAAAGCAGGATTCTGAGATCGAAGAATATTATTCTTCCCGTCGTAATATTTCATGCATTTCAATTTATTAACGCGGTGCTTCGGTTTCTTAAATAATCATAACTCGATCGACGAATCATCCGCGAAGAGACCAGTTTTCAGCTGATGCTTATCCGCATTACATATTCGCACGCATATTACGGGTAAACAGCTTTTCGAAATATAATCGATAAAAATATACGTAAATATAGGCTGTTATTAAAAAGAGGAACGTGTCCGGGCAGTCCTAATAAAGTCGCGATATGATGGCCATTCGGGCCGTTTCGTATCTGGGGACCAACGAAATCGCAAATGAAGGGGATTGCCCGCTGCAAATTGGAAGTGCGCGTTTAAATTTCCGCGGGTATATTATGCACCAGGAACGGGATTTTTACAAGGTGGAATGCTACAACTTCCTTCGCTGGCGTCATCAGCCTATAAGGAGAAGAATGAGAATGCCGAGCCTAAGATGTGCTTCTGCATGGCAAGCAGATGCATTCACAGAAATCTTCACTTCCTCCGTCAGTTAAATCTACAGGGTGATCCTTAACTTCACGTCCGCGCCGCGTCAGAGTGAATCTGGTTCACTGAAAGTCAAAATTTACGCAATTAATATAAACGATGTAAACGAGAAAACTTCTGTCTGTCAAATTTGTCGCTTTTGACGTTATTTCGAGAGATATGGATAAGTAATTTAATTATTCAAAGACTTGGATTATTTATTTCAAATACACTTTAGTGTATACTTTATTGAATATACTATACTTATCTTGTTTGCATATTAAATTTTGTCGTTCTGAGTGATGAATGTTTAATTTTTTAATTTTTCTTTTATATCGAAAGACGTAATAGGAGGTGCAAGAATTTTTTGTTCTTTTTTTATTTCGTAAAGAGAAAATATTCTTTCATTTTGGTTCGCGTAGCGATTATGTTCTTCGTCGATTGAAAAAGTGGTGCTAGAAAATTGATCCTCTTTTCCCTGTGCTTCGTCTTTTCTCGGTTTAAAATTTATGGCGGTGATACGTTACTAATCACCCTGTACAAGAGCGTGCGAATGTTGGCAACTGCAATTAAGTGCGTTTCAAGCGCGAAAATAGGGGGTCTCGTAAAGCTTGTGCTGGATCTTATAGTACTCTGGTGTCGTCTGAAAGTCAATAAACGATATAATGAAATGGTACAGCGAGAAATTTAGCATTTTAATGGGTAATTAATAAAATAGTCATAATTCAACGTTAGAATCGTTAATTTCATTGGAACTCGGGTGAAATTGATTGTAACGTCATCATAGTAGTTGAAATTTATTGGTAATCAAACTTACGTTGGTGTATTAAATACAGGTTCCGGAATAATAATTACGAATAATCGCGAGCTATGGAGGGCAGTTTTGAATAATTAATTTAGAAAGGTATAATTACACTGGGATTGTGATCTTTTACGCTTATCGAACTAGGGACGCAGTCAAGGTTAATTCATGCGAGAGCTGCATGCTGTACTTAAGGATCATGTAGGGTGATTCATTTGCAATCCTCTCTGGACTTTCAACCATTGAAATAGACTTGCCTTCTTTCGTAAAATATCTGTAACTAACGAAGTTACCGTTCCTCGAAATTATTACATTTTAATTATAGTTACGTTTTATTTAAAACGCGTGAATATATATTTTTATCGTATATTATAAATTATAAAATGAATTGTTTTATCGAAAGAAAATTGATCGAGATTGTAAATTATTGTTCAATTATTTTCATACAAAGATTGGAAGATTGCAATAGCCGCTTGTCGAGCAAGGCTGAGAAAAATCGACTTCCCTCGCGCAACATGTGCTCCTTCACCGGTTAACAAAGGGGCCATCGAGTTTCCTATGTCATCGTGCTTCTTCCCGGGGTAATCACGAAATTAGTGGTGTATCAGGTCACGAATAAGAAGCCCGGGGCAACCGCAAGGTGGCGAGGAAGCCGACAGAGATCAAATCCAACGCGTAGGCAGTCTTGTGTGACGTTTCGTGAGTTTTGACCGACGTACATCCGTATCAGTAGATTGCTCTAAGAAAAATGAACAATCTACTCGTAGATCGTACTTCCTCCATGGTAGATTGCCGGTCACCACCGACTTCCGCCGCGTTTTTGTACCCCTTAACTGCTCTCCTACCACAAGAGAAATGTAATTCACGAGGAAAATTTATTTCGAATTTATTCTCAATCAAAACCCAGATTAACCTACGTTCGTTCAATTTTTTAACGTAAATTTTATTTGAATATCTTGACAAATTTACTGTACTATATACTTAAAAATTAGTTAAACGCATTTATATTTTTATATTTATATTAATGAAAGTTGCTTGGAACATAATGAAAAATAATTTTCTTATTGTCATCAATCTTGTACAGACTTTCCGTAGTATTATTGTCTCCGCTTTGAATTAATATCACAATTAACCCCCAATTACTCTCAACGATGTACACGAAAAGACGTTGCATAAGAAAGAGCAGNCAAATTCTCAGGCACCCTGTATAGAATCCTCGTAGTATTATTGTCTCCGCTTTGAATTAATATCACAATTAACCCCCAATTACTCTCAACGATGTACACGAAAAGACGTTGCATAAGAAAGAGCAGCATTCCCTTGTTTCTGTCCCTCATCGTCTCCTTTCCTCGCCGTTTCCCTCGAATCAATCACACTCTCGCGTGGAGATATCCCCGTCGTCGCCGAAATCCTCGATTTCTCTGATTAAACCGGTCCATCCGCTAGCTTCATCCCCGCTGTAGCAACCCCGGAGACAAATGGAAGACGCGGTTGTGGAACGGGGTGAACGGACCCTCGTAACGACGGCAATTTACCGAACGACCGTCAAATTTCCCGGCGAGATTCGCGTGCGATTAATTTCGCAACGGGCCGTAAACAAATTCGGGAATTTGTCCGGTGGCCGGAGACAAAGGGTGGCGGCGAGGCACCCTTTCCTTCCCGTCGAACCTGCTTGCTCCCAGCGACAATAGGCTTCGGTGCAATAGCCCAGACTTCCGTAGGTAAGAAGTAACGTAATAAATAACGTCGCCTTCCCTTCGCCGTTTCCTCGGCGGAACACAAGACCCGGCCATATGGTGTTTAACTACGCGCGGACGTGAAACGATAACTATCGGGGTAGTGGGGGGCGTGCGGCGTCGGTTCGCCGAGCGGCCGCGTCGCGGCGCCCTGCTCGCCGGTCCCTCGCGTGATTCAGCCATAATCCACCGGGGAACAATGTCAATTAGGCACGTGACAATCTTTGCGCGCTCCGCGGCCCCGATGTCTTGTAGATGTTTGTCTAATTGCCGGGGATAGCGGTTTAGCGGATGCTAGAAGCAGTGTAATGACGGTGCAGGAGAAATGACCAGGTTAAGGATAGGTTAGGACTGTCATGCACGCGATTTCGAATCATCTTGTAAATGTTTATTGCTTAGATCTTATTTTTACAGGATGCTCTACGAGATGCATCAGGGTAATTTATTTCGAGACTGTCTTTGGTGTTTTATTACGTTGTTTGGAAAATCATTTCGTTTTATTCGGCGGTTTGCATCTATTAATGCTTTCATCGGCTTCTAGACTTTCTAGAACATCTTCTGGTGCATCTTCAACATAGAAATTGCTGGAACGAAAGTTTGCAAACCAATTTTGGCATTGTCGTTCGGTCAATACATCTTCTCCATACACGTCACATAATTTTCGACCTGCTTGAACTACATTTTTACCTTTTCGATAGTAAAAGAGTAAAATATGCCTAAAATGCTGCTTTCGATTTTCCATCTTTTTGCTAATTTACAATTTTCTAATTGTAAAAGCTTTTATTGTATAATTTTATTCGTATGGCGTATCGAATGACATTATACACAGCTATTATAGAATTGAAAAACTTGCAAAAACAAAAATATGGACAAATAGTTGGCATTTAACGCTAAACGTAGCAAGCGGGGTCAAATGACCTCTTTGAAAATTTACTTGAAAATCGTACATTCATTGTTTTTTCTTTCGCTCATTTTATTTTTTGTAAATTCTTATATCATCTGATTATTCGATTCCTAACTTTTCGTTTTTCTCGTTTCTTATTTTTTATAGCGAAAAAAGACCGGGACGTATTTAAGTAGAAATAATATACTCTTCTTCCAGATTCTTTGCTTTTTAATTTTAATGAAAAGTCTGATAGAAGTTCCTCCCTATCTTGACACACCCGTGTCATTATTTACAACCGAATTCTTGAATCGTCCCTGTGCCCAGCCGAGACGCCAGTAAATCTACAAGTGTTCCACATCTTTGAAACAAATAATCTCACAGGGGTCGTATTTTATGACATGTTGCTACCTCGGCGCCTCGGCCTCTGTTTGTACGGCATTTCAAATAAACCGATTCTCAGAATTTCCCTAATTTTATGCGTCTTACCGGGGCCCGACCTCTCTTCAAAAGTGCTGCTACTTGTACAAGGTTTTTCGCCGACGATACCACGGTGCAACATGTGCGTTAGCAAATACATAAAATAAAAGGAACCTTCGGATTCCATGGTGCACCCTCTATTAAATTGTTCCTCTGGCTGCTTAGCCTGGTGATATTTATTTTATAGCGTGCAACGCGAGCATGCTTCCTCCAGATTTTACGAGATAATTCCGTTACTTTCCTTTCTCGGATGTTCCGATTTTAACTGCTCGATCTTCGACTCTGTTTTCAAGTCGGCGCACAGGAAATTCTGTTCTTCGAAACAAGATAATCCTAGTTTCCTAAAAGCCACGCGTATTTAATCAAAATTGATTGAAATTTATTCAGATCTAAAATTATTATAATTCTTTATTTTACTAATTTCTTTCCTTCCCAATAGAAAAATTTGTCGAATTCGATCGTTCATGATCACGTGAAACGTCTTGGCTTAAAAATCGTGTTTCATTTTTACCAAAAAGAACGAAATGACTTTACGAATCTAATAACTTTTACCAATGTTTCGATAAAGAATTATAACTCTAATTTTTTTCCAATGACAAAAATCATAATGTAACTTATTGCGACTATGTTTCTCAGCTGAACCAAGTTATGAATAATTTTTCAAAATAATCAGCCAATATTCTCCGCGGCGTGTCTCAGTTCAAACGACCGTATAAATTCCGATGATCGCGTTCGTTTATATCACACGCGTGTGGAATAAATCACACCTTACGCGTTCGATTACAAAACCTGTCGAAAATGGAAAAAGGGAGAAAAAGAGAAAAATGAATAGCAGGAGCAGCGAGCGACGCTTCCGAAAAAGAAATACGAAGGAATGCGACACAGTGTTCCTAATGGAAGCACGCCCACGTGCGACAGTGCATTGACCGTGGCAGAAGTTTCGGGTGGCTCGCGGTACCCTAATATTCTGTCATAAATTACCAGCAAGAATGCACGGGAAGACATTGTTTGGTTAACCCCTTAACAGCTCGCCAATCAAGCGTTCGTGGTCCTTTTAAACTGCGGGCTCTTTTTGCGCGGAACATGCTTTGGAATAATTCAACCGGTCGTAGGACGCTAATTAATGCTAACATCGATAACCAATCACGCAACCGAGTCGGTACCTAATCGTCTTTCTGCTCTCGATTCTTTCCTTTTCCTCGTTTTTCGAATTCTCTGCCGGTTAATTGGCAGGTAAAATTGTCTTGGGTTTCTCGTTAAGTACGTACACTCTTACGCGAAAGTATTTGAATTTGCTGATAAATAAACGAGATAAGTTTCGAATACAAACGACACGACACGTGTAGCGAGGAAAAAATTCCATGGTTGTGTTACGGTATTTACGGTAGGTTCATTATACGTAGATATGGGTGGTGGTGGCGCTAGTGAGTTCAATGGAAAGTTCTGTTAATTAATCCAGTTTTTATTTTTTAACGAATGACGTTCTCGAATAATATATATAGTTTCGAATATTTTTTGTGGTTAACTAATTTCGCTTCTCTGTAATAAATATATTCTAAATATTATTAATAGATTTTTTAAATTACAGAACAATATATGTAAATATTCTTATATCTTCGTGTATGCGTGTGTGTGTTATCGTTCATCGATTATGTTTGATTAACGGTGAAATATGACAAACTATAATACAGGATTAATATTTAATTACGTAATAGTATCATGTAATAATATCATACAATGCGTTTAATTAATAGATGATACCTAATCCACTCGTCCATAGTAAATGATATAATCGAATCATTGCAACACATGGTAGATAGAATACAGTATCGTAAAACACAAGTTTAGATTTTAGAGATAGTTAATTTCCAGCACAAATATCGATTGCCTCCGCATCTCGAATTTTCTAAATTTTAATTCCACGGTTTTCGAATGGCGCTTAAATTTCTATATTCAAAATAGACCCCGATTTTTTCGTCTCCAGTATATAATCGAGCTTCAAACGAATATGCCGCGGCTTGTATGCCGCGACTGGAAAAAAATCAGATTTCTCCAGCGGAAAAAAGTATAAAAAAAATCCGAGTTTAGATCCCATATCGATTAAATATCTTTTTATCATGCGGAACGAGGTTGGCGAGCCATTAGAATCCCGACCCATATTTTTTAGCACCCCGGTACAAAGGCTAGTGCAACTTATGGCATTCATACGACGTTCTTTGTTCTTCGAGTGGCCTGATAAAAAGCGCCACCGAGCGAATCTTCCCTCCGCAAAGAAGTTCTTGTGACACGATCACAAAATCCGTGGCATGAAACAGATAAAAGGCCGGAAGAAGAGAGAGTTCAATGGCTGATCGTCCCGAAGGACTCTCCCACGGTTCGCCAAGGAATTCCTATCTGCTCCCCACTGACGCCTGATTTTTCTATTGCCGTTTGTGTAAGTAGGTCATGGCGCCCGTTCGCAGATATACACCGTGGCAGAACCCATACGGCAGTTTTCATTACCTGACACGTTCCCGCCAACTTTCCGCCGGCCGAAGACTTATAGGAAGCCGCAGAAGCACGTGGGAAACCTCGTCCTTTGGCCCTCCCAAATTTTCGCCAAGCTACGCCCGTGTACCACTTTTTTGGAAACTAGAATCCGATGGGTACCGTTACCACGCGCCGACTGTCAAAGTAGGAACGGATTCGGCGAATCTCCGTTTTAACACGCTCCCGAATTTTTGCACCTCGCATTTTTTGCATCTTCGGTAACAAATATTTCTTATTTATTTCTTTTCCTTTTTTTAAAAGGCTTTTTACGTCGATATGTATATGTATATGTAGATTTTAGCAAGTTTGTAAGCGTAGAAGATTTAATTTTTAGGTAGCCGCTGATTTTTAAATTCGAAAAGTATTCTTGTTGAGAATTTTATAATTAAGTGATTTACTCTTGTCGATTTTAATTAGAATTTTAGTTTCATCGTATGATCGAATTTTGATAGGGAATTAATCAAATTTATGAGTAATTTGTTTAATAATCAAGAAAACGAGTATTTTTATAAACTTACTTATGTGTCGAGATATTGATTAATGAATTTTTATGTAATTTTTCCCAAGAAAGGTATTATTTCCAAAAATTTCTTAAGCAAAATATTTTTTTTCGAAACTCATAATCGCGAATTCATTGCAATATGTTATTTTAAGATTTAACACGTTACAAAATGTGCAAAATACATGTTGGTTCCACTGTATCGTTTAATTTTAATCGGTTAATCAACTTAGATAATTTAAGATGATCCATACGATTCTAACTTGGGTACAGTTTCTTACAATTTCTCTTTTTTTTTTTGTAGAATAATTTTCAATTCGTCGTGACGTCGATCAAAGTATATATTTTCGAAGCTTCATTCGGCTCGCATTCGTGGCAACGTGTTCGAATGCAAATCTCGATCCACGAGAGTTAAATCTTTCGAATTTTCTCGCGCTGTTGGTGATTTGGCAAACAAAGGTATTCATGTGGCACGAGCCACATGAATTTTTATGTTCGACTACAATCTGCATATAATGACGAAGATGATTGGACCGGATGCGCCGCTCCCACAGCTTGCGAATCTTTATCTCAATATTCAATTAAAGAACCATTCGTTACCTGAAATGCAACGCTTAAGTGGTACAACTGATTCATATCTCTGACGTCACACCTTCTGCCTGCATTTTTATATGCAACGAAGAATCGTCCTCACTCGTGGTCGTAAACCAACAAATTCCTCGTTTCCTATTGTCTTCCTCGATAAATCATCAATTTCCGTAACAATCTTACTTCGATCGATGATTTTTATTTTATTTTCTTGTTCCTCAGTTCCGAGAGATGCAAGGTTAACGAAAATAAAATCTTTCGCTTGTCTAAAAATTGTTAAATTTCTGTTTCTTTATATTTACCGAAGATCAAGAAAATTTATCAAAGATCGTTTAAAAGTTTAAAACGAAGTATAGCATTTTTAATTGATATCCATTATTCTACTCTGCAATAATCCATTCGTAGCTTGAAAATAAAATCACTCGTAGAAAAGACAAATTTTTTTAACTAACTCTAAAACTAAGAATAAAAAAAGAATAATTAAACAAGTTAGAAATTACAATAACCACATTTCGTGGTCCTAATGATCACCTGCCAAGTATTTACTGACCCACGAAATTTTATATTTTTTATCTTCCGAAAAATATAAAAATCATCGGACAATTGCAACGACTATAACTAAAAATCTAGCAATCTCACAATTTCCATAGAACCAACATATATAATATATACAACTACAAATTTACGCGTTTCGAGTGTTTCTAAAAATGTAGAAAATATTTGAGAAATCGTGGAGCCTGGAACGGGAGCTGTGACTAGGAAGAAAATTTTGAAAATCGTCACGGGGACCAGGGTTCCGATGTTATCTCGTACAGCAGTGTCTCGGTGCCTTCTTCCACGCCGAGGATCATAAGCCAGGATCGTGGAAGTAAGCCTAAGAGGAAGGGAAGACAGAAAAGGCTCCCTCATGGGAATCTTTTTTCCTTCTCGACGTTCGAAAATATCCCCGTCGCGACGAGGACACTCGAAGATGGCAGGATTTATAGGATCCTCGGAAAAACCGGGAACACTTGCCGCCGTTTCCTTGGAATCCCTGCAACAAGTTGAAATCTGTCGGCACTTGTTCCAGCTACTTGTAGCCGTTCTAATAATATTTAGGTTTCGAAACACCGTGACGCCTGGGACCACCTACCGTACGAGACTTCTTCTTTTTGCCGAAATTCGAGTTCCTCTTGCCGCCTCTTGGATCCAGTTTACCCGAGATAAAAACAGGGCTGGTCTTTTCTTCCTCGATCGGGGAAGTTTCGGGGAATTAGGCTCGCAGCGAGATAGTGGGTGGGAGCGATCGGTGTTTGAAAATTTATCGCAATTCGATAATGGAATTTCGGCTGCGTCCGGGGTATTCGACGGTGGGATTTAGTGCTTGTTGGATTTGGCTCCTCTTTGGCAGATTAAACGCGTGTCGTCGGGCAGATAAGATTTTGGTTCCTTGTAAAATAAAAATTTCATCCTTCCATCCTTCTTTTTCTTCGTTGTAACAATGGCTATGTCGAGCGAACGAAACGCTCTTTGGAGAGTTAGAAATTTTCAGTGGTGATTCTGAAAGGAGTTCATTATAATTTTCGTACTAACAATGATAATAACGTTGTTATATGATTGGAATTTTTATGAGTATTTTTGTATTTTTGTATTCTTTTGTGAGGTAAGACTTTGGGTATTTATGCAAAAAGAAAATTTGTTGGTTCGAATTCTTTTCATAATTTTTCTTTTGCAGTAAAAAGCTTATTATCATTTGCAGTTCTGAATTTTTACAACAGGCTTGGTATAGTGCTAATATTAATATCGAGAATACTGTAAATTCTCTGCAAATAAATCTCTCCAAGTACTGCAACGATAAAAATTCTTAAGCCAACTTTAGGAACCACCAAATTTCTTCAACCCTCTATTCCCTTTGATTCTCGCTCATCGTAAAAACACCGAGAAATACCATTACAAAGAATACAATAAAACGTTTCGTATCTGGAAGAAAAATGGCGGAAAAGCGAAGGAAGATAGGAATAAAAGAATCGTTTATCCATGAACGAGTCGAGGACCAAGCACTGACAATCCTAATCCATGGTCAAACATTGTAAAATCCCCCGTATCGGTGGTCCGGTTTCAGATTATGGCTTTTGATGTCGCGTAGGAAATTCCCACAAGATACGGAGGTTACCGGTGAATAGGCCCCCATGAAGTGGCACGAAATAGAAGAACGTCTCTTCGTGGGCTTCACGGGATCGGTGCATTGGGGTGCAATGCCAGCTTCCTCGTAATTGCACATACAGGCAGGCAGATGTGTATCGCGTGTATACCCCCATATTTTAATGGCATCAGGATGCCACGATATGGACTCACCGTCGGCACATGGTGAGAATGGTCTTTGACTCGCGTGGCAACCGATGACAAGATAGCATGGGAATCCGAACGATCGATAGTCCTGAACAACCATAGCGCAGTCAATGGGACGTCGAGCAACTTGTTGCTGCTGCCCGAGTAATCGCGACTGGTCATGCTTGTCTCGTATTTTCCACTGTTACCCAACAAACTATACAATTAATTCTGAATTATCCGATCGAGTCGGAAATAAATACGAACTTTGGTATTTCTTGAAGTAAAGCGTAGAACCGGTCTAAAAATTTGTATTAATAATTCAGCGAAGGTAATAGTAACGTAGCTTCGGCGAACTCAGTGGTTTCCGTCCGACGAATTATAAACATCCTTCACTTGTAATTGTCATCGCCTCTGCAGTGAATTTTCATAAGTTTGCCGCAACTACAAATCGATATTACCTATCAAAAAATTCTCTTACGTAAAAAAAGTAAACAATTTAACCAAATTATCCTCAGAATCATCGAAATTCGATACATCCCTAGATAACGATAATTAAAAATTCCAAATTTCACTTCACCCAACAAGAATCCCAGTTCGTCCGGTGAAAACCGTTTCCAGGAGTCTCTCTCGAAGAAGAAAACGTTGCTAACCACGTTCTCCTCGAAAGCTCTGTTGCAAAAAGACAATCCATCGTGCATTTTCTCCACTCCGCACTGGATCTTGCCGAATGCCGAGTCGCGGCGGCAAGAAGGGATAAGAAAAAGCTCGCAACAACCGATCATCATCGTAATTACACGATGAACGATAAGTCGTGGAGAAGTGGCAGCCGAAACGGGGCGCAAGGCCCGGGCCCTTGGACGAAGAACCTGGTGGCATTAACGACGCCGGAGAAGAAAGGACGAAATGTCGGGGGCCCGGGGTACTGGGTCCGGGGGCCTGGCTCGCGGAGGAAAAGTAGTCATAACAAATTGAAAAACCGGCGCGTTAACGGCGGCCACCACACGCGGCGAGGCAGATCCGGCGAAACGGTGTGCCCGACGCCGGCGTGGCGGCGCGACGACCGCCGTCCCCGGCAGCCTGGTGAAAAGGAGAGGCGTGCACTCCGGGACAGCGGAGCGCGTTCTCCTCGCGCAACGTTTGATGAGTGCCGACGGGTAACAGCTCCTCGCGTATATACGTGCCATCTAAGTCGGGTCAAACCGGACTGACAACCGTTCTGCCTGTGAACGGAAGACGCCCTGGCATAGCCAATGAATTCGTCTGCGACCGAATGGTAATGTTACTGCGTGCGGTCCTTATGCCGATGACGAGGTCGGGCGCAAGCCCCGGGTGTACGCGCGTATAACGTACATTGTCGCGTATATGCGACGGTACGAGCCGGCTGCCCGTGCACACGCCTATGTGTACATGCACAGACCGTTTGCAATTTATTGTCTGGCCTCCAATTTGCCAAGTGAGTGGCCGTGGGCGCTACCGCCGCTTCCGACGGATATTCGGCGTCGAAAATTGCCAATTGTCTCAATGGAACTCGATTCGTATTGTGCACCAACATAGACACGCGACCACGCTCACCCGTGTGTAGCCCAGGAGTCCTTCGAAGGGCAGCCGAGTCGTTTCGGCTTCGTGGAACCTACGATCAAAACGGGCCTCCTCTCGCTGGACGTGTGTAGTCGCCGAGATGTTCTGAATTAGCCCTTTCGACGTTTCTATACCGGCACGAGTTGTTGCAGCGTTCCGCAGTCCGGGTTGTACTTCGGGTTAGGTAAAAGAGGGTCAGACCGGCTACCACTCGGCCCGTCCGATCGGGCTAAGATAAATAGCTGATTTTCTCAGCCTTGAACTTTGACCGCGCGATGTACTGGGTGTTACGTAACGCCTGGGTGTATCTCTGCTATGACTGCAGGGTTTGATATGTTAATTCACCGGTCCAATGGATTGTATGCAAACGATATTACGTTATTGTTAGAAATTGGAAAAATTGAAACTTCGGTGCTAGTCACTTTGACATCTTTGGTAGGTCTAGTGTTGTTCTTTCCTCTTGTGAATATTTTATAGTAAAAATTCCCAAGTTTGTCGCAGTGATCCCTTACTCTCGCATTCCGGAATCCATTGAGTAAAAAGATCCACGTAATTCGATTTCCGTTTCCGTAATTCGATTTCCACGTTTTCCGATTTAACACTAAACGTACCGGTCTTTCACACCTACCACGAGGGGTACGTAAAGTAAGTAAAGAATTTTTCGCTATGAAGAAAAGCGAGAAATCGAATAATCAAATGATATAAGAATTTACAAAAATTCAAATGAGCAAGAAAAATTCAACTCGTCGATATTCATCCTCTCTTCGATCAACCGAATATCACGAATCCTCTAATCGACAAGATCCTGCGTCATTTCCATTTCGAATGGTACAACTGACGACGCAGTCACCTATCTCGTACCAGGTCGATACTTAGCACCACTGTAGGGTCGAAATTAACCAGTCATGGGACGGATGAACGAGGTGTAGCCTGGTGAATCGTCCGGCAATCGACACGTTCGATATCTCACCGGCGGGGACTCATTCAACAGACGATGACACGGTTTCCCATAAAGAGGTGGTCTTTCCGCGGTGGTATCGGCTTGGTCGTTTTGGCGTTCGGCGAAAGTCGTATATCATCGAAAGAAACCTGAGACGGTGCCGGTGGCCGGCACAGAGGCTCCCTCTGTGACTCTTTCTCGCGGCCAGGTCGCCGGGGATTAGGCTTGCATTTTGTTGCCGCAAACGGAGTATAATTCCCGGAGCTGATAGGCGCGTACGCTCGCCGAGTTGGTATCGTTTGGCGCTCGTTAATCCGTTGATGGTTAATTTAAGGACTGCTCGGGCGCGCGTTCAAGGTGTGCTTAAATCAGCCGGCGCAATAAGGGAAAGGTATTCCACGGCGTCGTAGATTAAATTGCAGAACGAAAACGGCGGGTAGGATAATGGCGTTGCCGTTCAATGGTAACCTTGCAACACGATATTTCGTGTGTAACGTGATAATACGATCTCGTCACGGCGATTCGAAAATGGCGGCACGCCGCGTTTTTCGAATCGCACAGCTGATCCATCCGATCGCCGGGCCCTCTGGGCATTGTACACGGATTTCGGCATGATACGGGTCTTATGCTGGTTTAGGGTAGTACAGGGGTGGCCCGGATTGGCCGAGCTCTTGGGGAAGGTACATTTGCCGCGGAGTTCGTTTAATTGTCGCATCACGAAGATTTATCGCTAGGTCGAGTTTGGGATGGGTTTAGGTTGCTTCAGAAGTGGTTCAATTCCAGGCTTCTTTTGTCTCTTTATTAGTACGCTGTTGTACGTAATTTGTTCATATTTACGTCTGAATAGTATATATAGTATAATAAAATCACAGCAATAATAAATAACAAATAGGAATAAAAACTAACAATATTAGTGGTAGCAGTAAGGTACGTAATCGAAGATTAACGTTATTATAGAATTATCGATTCGTAATGGGCATTTGAATGAAACACAATAATTAAAACTAACCCCTGATATACCTAGATATATTCCTATACTATTCCCAGATTTATTAATCAATCTCGCTAATACGAGAAACCGAAAAAAAATCAATATCATCAAAATTAACCGTCTTCACCCACTTCTATCACCCATCTTATCCTCTTAGATCAAGCTCTGACCTCAAAACTCTGACCACCATCGAGACACACCGATGTAAATCCAACGACGTTGATTACGGGAGATCCGCGGCAAGAATGCGATCGGAACGTGATGAGAAATGCAGGAACATTCGATCATCCCGTGGTAATAGTGCGATCGAGAGGAGTTTAGAGGGAGAAAGGGTGAAAGGACGCGGGATCCGGTTGAATCGGTCGGAATCGGCGGTGTTCGGTGCCGTTATCCAAACGGGGCGATATTAGCGCGAGAAAAGGTTAATTTAAAGCACGGTCCATCAAGATGCTGGCCACTGGTGGAACGTCGAAGGGGAAGGGTCTGGTCGCGCGGGGGACGAGGCAGCAGACGGTGGGAAGGAAGTGCCGAGGAGGATGAAAGGCAACAGAAAGAAACGAGTATTCCCGTCTGGTGGGTCTTTGTACTCCGGCACTGGTTGGGCCGAGAGAGGCTGTTCGGCCTGCGGAACAAGAAGAGCCGATGCTGGTGTGCGGATTGTCTTGGACCAGGGCCCTTCGGCCACCCTGCTTATGAAACGGTTAATCTGACGATAATGCCCTCTAGCGAGAAACCCGGCCGAGAACTGTCAATGGAATTCCGAATGAGCCCGAAAACCTGCGAAGGGATAATGATCGCATGCGAATTCTCCTGGATCTCTCTCTCTCCGCTCCTGTGAATCCTCTGCAGCTTCCTCTCAGGAACAGAAAGGAAGCCTTTTCACCCGTTAGCTTGCCCATGCAGATTCGTCTTGTTCGTCTGTTTTTTATCTGTCTCACTGAGTCTCTCTTTCTCTCTCTCTCTCTCTCCGTTTGCCTCTCTGTTTCTTCTCTGACTGTTTCTCTCTAGCCGAGGGTTCCTCGCGATATCGCGGCCTCTGTCTCTGTTGGCAAGCGTTTCGGTTCCTTTCGTACGCCAGCCCATCGCCTCTTTTTCTGCTTATCAGACTTCCTTTTTTTAATTAGCAACGCCGCCTCGGAGGAGATGCGTTCTTGCTCGTTACGCCGGACCAGGCGGAATGAACTCGGAAAGCGGAATCGTTAGGCGGTTCATTCGGCTCATGCTAATGTTTGCTCGAGAGTTCGCCTCTTTAGATTCGGGTGTCGCGTGAACGCGACACAGGGATCGCCAGGATTTACTCGGTATCGGTTTTGCAACTTCGACTACCCATCTGCTCGAAAAGACTGGTCTCGGTCTTGAAAAGTGTACCTGCTTCTGAAGAAATTACCATCGACTCGTATTGAGATAGAATCGTAATTGATGTATTTTTCTTCGTATCGTTGAAATTACTATTATCTATGTCCGTTGTGTCTAAGTATGCATTAAAAGTCGGAGGTTCTAGTGTTAATAATTTCGCGGTGAAATTACCATTTAAATCGGTGGTCGATAAAATATAAATCGCTCAGGATTTAATGATATTACGATTAGTGTGTATATATAGGACAGATGAGCTTTAGGGATAGAAGATTAGGAGTGTCGTGGGAAATTTGAAATTAGTATCCATTTTTGAACGAAGAATTTTTTAAGATAGTAAAAGTTTGTATATTGAACTTGTTTCTAATTTTTATCGCTGATCTTTAGGACGATTTGGAAACAGTACTTTTGATACCGATTCGAATACTAAATCAACGCAGCAGATGTTAATTAAAATCTCTTCTGTTTTACTAAATAAAAGGTTTTCATAATCCAATGGAATTGGAAATTAATATTACTTACCAGATCGAGTTAAAGCGTTCCAGCTCATTTGCAAAACCGATGATCCTATTATTAATTCCATATGAGATTCCATTTTAATAAACTTTTCGCCGAGAAGACTCTCGAAATGACAGCTTATCTTCTGGTTGAAAAAAACCTGTGTATCCTTGACGACGTTTGGTCACCGATCCTTTGGATTCGCACGCTCGGTTAGCCTCTATCAAGGTATTGGCAGCATTTCGTCGCCTGTAAAGGGCGATAAACGAAATTCCTGCGCTTCTTCATTTTCAGGATTCACTCTCACGGTACATTCCGAGGCTGAAATTCTCCTTTTTCCTCTCGCCTCCTTTCTTTTTTCCCCGGAGGATAAGGATCGGTTACAGCGGTTCATAAAATAAATCCGTAATCTCAACGGCTGCTTCCATTCTTAATTTTATGCTTTCGCTTTCGGTAGGTCAGGCGCCATGTGACAAGAGGCCTGGCATCAATGGGACCCCATGAACTTGCGGTTTATCGGCGTGTTTCGTGAATCCTTGATTCCTTGCCCGAGCGTCCTTCCTCTTCTTCCCTTTTTATGTAAATATACAGGGATTTCGTCCGGCGTTTCTCACGCTCCGACAAATGTCGTAGGCACCGTGAAACGAATTCCTATGGCGGCGGTTTTCGATGTTTGGTTCGTTCCTTCTTAAGTAGACGTATATTTTCCGTTATTTACCGAAACTCCACGTTCCCCGGAACCGTTACTCGGCCACTTGTATATTTTTATTGCAACCAGCCTCTTAATAAGCGGGGAATAATTTATTGTAATTCCTTTTTTCGGGGACTGGTAGTTTGTTTGAGAAAAGGAATATCTTTGATATTTTTATTATAATTTTCGGTTAAAGAAGGAGTTTTTACGAACGATTTAGTTTCATTGGTTAATGGCTGGTGTCGGGTTTTCGCTGCAGATGGCGTTCCTTTGTTCTTTCACATTAAGCCACGTCTCCAATTTAACAAATATATCTATACGTTAACACGAGATCTCTTTTATTTACAAAAATTATCACTATATTTTGGCCAATCTTATTGATAGCAGTTCGTTATTTAATAAATAGGAGTTACTTTTAGTTTTATTATCACAGTCAAAATTACAACTCGATACGACTTCAAACGCGCAAAATATCTTCTATTTGCGTTAATATTTAATCTCGAATAACTCTGGAATAATTTCGAGAAGTACCCAACTTCGGTCAAACAACTCGCAAACTTCCTGAAACTCTTCTCGCGTTATCTATGCTCAAGACGGGAATTTACAACGATCGATACTTATCTCCGTTCAACTGTCATCATCGGAAAATAAGATTGCGTCGACGACGTCACTCTGTTTTTTCCTCCTCTGCTTCTTCTCCTTCTAACGTTTACAATCGAAAGGCACGGAGATTAGGCACCGTTGGGATGAGAAAGTGAAACGTGAGTCCTACACTGGCACCGCGTGGCAGGTCGGTTTTGGCATAGCAGGCGGCTACATCCTGTGATATTTTTACGAGGACCTTCCGAGAATCGAGACACTGCGTGGGGTGAACAGCTGAGACGGAATGATAAGACGAGTCGACGAGCTATCCCACTTTATCGGCTGCCCTCGCCAAAACGATTCCGTTGCAACGTGTCCCTGACCTTCCATTCACATCCGTCCATCTGTATCGTGTTTGCGTTTAAAATCGCGCAGGCCAACTGCGCGACAGGCCCAACGTGCCAGCGGTCTATTCCCCAGAATGGCAACTATCTTAATTCTTTTATCGGGCAACCAAGGTTTTTGATAACGCCCGTTCTATAGCTATTTCTGTATATTTTTTTCCTTCTTCATTTTATTTACTTCCCTCTGTAACCGTAAAAAATGATTTTCCTCGTCGAATTTCCCTTCGAATCGTTACTCCAATTGTGGTTGGAATATGATTATTATAAGAATAGAAAGAAAAAATTCGGTGAATAGTAAATTCTTTTGTAGTAACCTATACCTTATTTAATTTTCTACGAAAAAGTATTAAGATTCGCGTGTGAAAAAAGGATTATTTCAAAAGATACGGTAATATTAATTTCACAGAGTGGTACTTCTTACCCCCTTTCTCACGAGCCAAACTATGCAAGACTAAAGTTAAAGTATCTCCTAAACTAATAGTTTCTATGTATAAGTACCTTAATATCGTTTTATAGAGAATTAAAATTCGCGTCTATTGGCTTAAAAGAAAAACTATACCTTTATTCGTTATTTTTAAGAAACTTTCGGTATCAAAGTAGCACATACGTTTGGTAATCTCTTTCAATAAACGCACTGCGTGACTATATTTGGAAAATTCTCCAAACGATACGAAAGATGTAAAATATGAAGAGCAACGTGGTGTTGGTTGGAAATATGTTGGAAAGCTGACCGAGTTATCCGAGCCACCCTGTATGCAGAATAGAAGAGCCAAGATGGTCGCAGAGGATCGAGGCAAAATATGCATGGCCTAACGACTATGCCGTCTGAACGATCCGTTCGCGCCGATCACGATATCTCTGGCGCCCATTTATCCGCGATCTAAAATTCCCGAGCGCGCGATATTGCCAGATATTAAATTAACCAAAAACTAACTTCGCCCTCGTTCGTTTACGAAAATAAGCAAGGTCCGGATCGTTTCATTGAGCAATAAGGTAACGCATCGAGCGGCCTAAGTGGGGCTTAATAAACGAGATTACCAATGAAATTCCACGATAACGGTCGTGCCTCAAATTTTCGTTATGGAGGCTGATTACGTGTCCAAAAGGCATTTCACCGTGGTGGATCGGCAACGCTCGCGCTTACCCCCATACACGGGCTAATAAGAACGGTCCGGCGGCGTAATGGCCGGCCGAAAAACGCTCCATAATTATGCTGTTCGTGTCGATATGCTGCGTGACTTCGGGTTACCCGGTGGCACCACAAAACGCTCTTTGTAATGCACACGTAACCCTCGAAATGCCGCCTTATCACGAACAGGGAGGGACCACCCCGTCGCGTTTCGCGTGTGTACGAATTATGCGCGGGTACGCCGGTCCTCCGCCTTGACAGTTCCGAGAGGATCAATGATTTCTGTAATTGCGCTAATATCGGCGAAATTCCCGCGGAACGAACGTCCAACGTTGATTCGCGAGGCTTCTCTGCCGATACAAGGGAATTCCTCGTCTTGGTTCATGGTTCACGAGGAACGTTTGCTTCTTGCTTCCGATTCTCCGGGTTTCGGACAGCATTGGATAGAGTGGTTGATCGAGTGCTTGGTGGTGAATTTTTATCGAGGGATTTATCGTAACTCTTAACAAAATAAAGAATAAAATTCACCCCAACTTATTCTATTTATCTATAAAAAATATGAACCATAACTAATCTAAACCTCTCTTCAACGAAATGCAGTCATTGCGAAAAAGATATCAAAAAGCAGTATCTCATCGCAATCAATTAAGAAGTATCCACCCCAACGTGGTGAATTTTTATACTGGAGTTTGGATCGGTGCGGGATTTTTCGTAACTCTAAATAAAATCAAAAATAAAATTCACCCCAATTTATTTTATTTATCCACGAAAAAAATAAACTATAACTAATCTAAACCTCTCTCCAGTAAAATACAGTCGTTGCGGAAAGAATACCAAAAAGCAGTATTTCATCAGAACGAATTAAAAAGTACCCACCCTAACACGAACAGTTATTAGATCCAACCCCATCGTCTAACCACGAAGAATCTTTCCTACAATCCAGCGAAAGCAGAATTTCGAAATTAAAGCTACCACCCCGTAACGAAGCGATTCCTCGGTTTATTATTCCGTCGTTAAAAAGGAGCCCTTCGAGACAGCCGAAAATGGGCCTGGACGAACGTTATGGGGTGCGATAAAAATTCGTCGGCGCGCAGCGTGACGGTTAATAACCGTCTGGAGGAACGCCGAGGGCACGTCCGTGGCAAGACAAAGTCGAGCAGAAAGTTTTTCGCCCGGTGATTACGATAATTCAATTAGAAGTCATCTGGCGGGGTGGCACGCGTGCAGCACGCGCGCCTTGTGCCAGCGACTTGCACCGATCCTTAATGCACCCCGTTTACAATAGGCGGACCCTAGGAAACGAGTGACCGCCGCCTTATGTTCAAGACGGTTGTTCCATGCCAGTGAAAGCCGAATCGTTCAAGCAGCCACTCGTTTCCCCATTGTCACGGTCGCCGGGGCAAATTGCAGGCGTCGCAAAACCACCCCCTTTCTTCATCGCTCACCCCTACTCGGAACGATCGTTCCTACGCCGGAATGTGTGTCAAGGCAAGCGATGTGCGAATTTTCCCTCGAATATTTCTTTCTTTCTTCCCCTCTATTTTTCTTTTCTTTCCTATTGTCGCGAATTTTTCGCTATATTTCACTTACATCGGAGAATGGCGAATTTTTCGTGAAATATTTCTCCTTCGTCTTTTTGTGTCCTTTTCCTTTTTGCCGTGGCGAATTTTTATAGAAATATTCCTCTTTGTTCCTTCGTATCTCTTTCTTTTTTAATTTTGGCGAATTTTCAATTGTATTCGAATTATATCGTAAAAGTGTGAATTTTTCGTGAAATATTTCTCCTTCGTCTTTTGTGTCCTTTTCCTTTTTTCCGTGGCGAATTTTTATAGAAATATTTTTCTTTGTTCCTTCGTGTCTCTTTCTTTTTAAATTTTGGCGAATTTTCAATTGTATTCGAATTATATCGCAGAAGTGCGAATTTTTCGTGAAATATTTTTCTTCGAACTTTTGTAGAATTTTTATAGAAATAGTCCTCCTTTCTTTTAAACCTTTCTTTATTAATTGTGACGAATTTTCAATTCTAATTATATTATAGAAGTGCGAAGTGCGAGTTTTTTTTATTTTTTCTTAAAATAATTTTTGATAAAATATTTCCCCTTGTTCTCTTTTAATTTGTTTATTCAGAGGAATTTTATACTCCTTGATGCGGAAGGATCGATGAAGGAACACTACCGCAAACGGTCTCTGCACGCATCTGACGCTCGCTAGACAATGATCAAGAACAAGAGGTATTAATTAAAGGACATTTGGCACGTGCCTTTTGTGCGTTAATGGCACAAAAGCATATGCACCTCGTATCAGTAGAGCGGCATGCGTACGAGGAGCACCTTATGTTCAAGACGGTTGTTTTCAAGATGGGGACCTTCGAGATCGCTCAGCGGAAAGCTGTCACTCGGCTGATCCCTGATGCTCGACGAGAATCGTTATTTTCTACCAACATGGTCGGTGTTGAAGCTTCCAATCTACCTTCTACAGGGTGTTCCAAATTTTCCTTCCTATCAAACAGGCAAACTACTCGTTACTTTGAAAATAGAGGCTGCGTTTATGTAAATTAGCCTTCTATTTTTATATATAATCTCTAGACTGAGAGACAGACATCAAAACAATACTAATTTAATACCTTACAAATGTAGGTAAATCCTCTGCCGCGAAAAGTATGCTCGACATCGAATATTTCGCGTAATTATATAAACAATTTTGTCCTTTGTTTATTACTGTATTCTCGGAAGGACATAATGGATAAAATCCAGGGATAATATAGCCTCCTATAATAGCCTGCTGTTCCACCCGAAAGATAACTAATTTCGACAGGCCACGTGAAGCTCGCGCAGCGAACGCGCATAACGCGATATAACGAAGAAAAAAATCATCAAAGATGGTTAATTACAGTTTCCTTTCCCACGAGCGAGCAAGACACGAAAGTTGACCATCAGGTTCATCAAAGGCAACGACGATCTCCTCACACCAGACGTCTCACAATCCGCGACTCGTTAATGTACCACGTTTAAAGGCCCTTCACCCTTTCCCGATCTTTCTTGCTTACCCGCTCTCCTCCCCTCTCTTTCTCTCTCGAAACACTTCGGGGTCCCCTTTGCTCTCGATCCGTCCAGGGATGAACGTGTACCGAGCGATCGAACCCAATGACGTAAGTGCCTTGCACCGTTTAAGAGACGTCTGGGACCACAGGGCTCCTTGCGATCGGAGAGAGGTTAAAAAGAGAGAGCGAACGCGGAGCGCGGGTTGAGCGGAGAGAGAGGAGAGGAGAACGCGTGCCAGCACACCTGCGTTTCACTGGGGTAGCACGGGGTTGCGTGGACACCTGGCTATCGACCATCGTCTATCGTCTAACGTAATACCATTCCGTGGCGCGAGCTGAGGCAAGGGGCGAAGGAGAAAGGCGAAATGAAAGGAAAAACGGCAGGGTATCCTCGTGAACGGTTTCTGGAAGGGGCGTACGAGGGCCGAAGTACCGTCTGACGACGACCTCGATACGTTGCAATCGCTTCCATAGGTGGTGACTGCGCCAAGAAGTGGCACCTGGCCCTGGCTACCTTTGCTGGAACAGTTAAGTGCGTCGAGAGATCGGCATATTTTATTCCAGACAATGAACAAGGAACTGTTCGCGAGCTCCGATCCTTTTCCTTGAAAGGTGCTGGATCGAAGGCTGGTTCAAGAAAGTGTTTCGTTAGGTGGATTATAGGGAGGTGCTGAGGTTAGGGTTACGCTTGGTCTTTTGCGTACTTTGGATTTCAATCCTCTAGCTTGAAGATATTTTCATCTTCTGGTATTAGACATTTCAGTTATTAATCTGTCAATTTGTATGCAAATATGAACTGTTTAGTTTGCGCTGCTAGGTTTGTTGAAAAATTTGCCGCTGTCAGGTATGATGGATTGGTTTAAAAGATTGGGTGAGTAAAGTAGATGAACCTCTAATCTTGTCATTTCTAGGTGTTTACCGGTTTTATAATTCTTCTTTCAAGACTTGCTGAGAAATGGTGTTAACCGGTAGGATCCTCTATAAAATGTTTTAAGCAAGAAGGTTAAATGGCTTTCAGTTCCTTAAGTTCAGTTCCTAATTTCTTGCCTTATGTATTTTATTTGATCTTAAGTTTTATTGAGAAAGGAAGTGGTGTGAATTATATAATATGAAATCAGATTTAGCTTCTAATCTTTTAATCCATAGGTGCTTATGACTTGTTTAATTCTTGTATTAAAATTTCTTGAGAAATGAAATGTCAAGTCTGAAACTAAGTACCTAGGTTTTCTAATTAAAATTCTTGGCGAGTTTAGATAAATACTATAGGTACTATAGGTTTTAATCTGTATTTATAGGTGATTATGGGTTGTTTCCAATATTAACTTTGAGATTTGTCGAGAAATAAAATGGTCAGCTATAAAATCAAGTATATACTTCTATTTAGCAAGATTGGATGAATATATTAGGCACTTTAATTTCTACATAATTATACATTGTTTATCTCTTGTTTTAAGGTCTAGACATCAGATCTTTTGAGTATGAACTTCGTGTAAGTGCAGTATGTATATTAGTCTTTAGCCCTTTAATTTCTGGCTGGTTATGGGTTATTTAACTCTTATTTCAGGATTCATTGAATAATGAGGTGATGCCAGGCATGAAATCAGGTATACGGGACTGGTTTAACCTTGTTTGATCGGTATTTTAATTTTTTGGTGGTTATGGGTCGATTATCTTTTGTTCTAGAATACACTGAGAAATGAAGTAGCGACAGGTATGAAATCAGGTATGTAGATTTGGGTCTTGAGCTGCTCGGGATACAGCTGATGTACAGTAGTAGAACTTGTTTTCTACTTTGCGTATTAGGGTTGTGCACATAAGTGCTTAGAAGAGTTATGTCTGTAATAAATAACGTGCAGCACTATGGACATATGCGTGTTAGAATATCTTAGATTCTTTTATGTAATCACATATGAAAACTGACATGAAAACACATTTGGTAGTATGTTCAGACTTCATTATAATACACGTATACAACAGCTGGTAAATTTACTTAATCTTAAAACTGTATTTGAACGATCGTTATAATTATTTCATCGAATAAACAATCGACTCATATTGATTACTTTGCGAAGACGTGAAAGTACGAGGAGATTTACTGTAATTTTAATTAAATTCGGGGGTGAAATAGTGATAAATTACTTAATCTTAAAATTGTATTTGAACGATCGTTATAATTATTTCATCGAATAAACAATCGACTCATATTGATTACTTTGCGAAGACGCGAAAGTACGAGGAGATTTACTGTAATTTTAATTAAATTCGGGGGTGAAATAGTGATAAATTACTAATAGCAATTCTGGCTGAGAAAGCAAGCCATCCTTAACGAAATTTAATAGAAACTAACAATCAATTATCCGCATGGCTGGCTTTGGGTGAAAGGAAGGAACTTGTTAAGGTGGAAAATTAGAGTTAAGTAGGTGTACTTCGTTGAAGCAGATTTTAAAATCCAGGCTATAAAACTTTAACGACACTTAAATCCTCGTCTGCTTTTAGAAATAATATCATCACGAAATTGTCAGAATTCGCTTAATTTCATCGATTCGTCTCTAACAGGTCTTTAATTCAATCTTTAATTCAATTTTTAATTCAATCACTTCCAAACTTTATATATTTTATATCAACGCGTTTGAGATGTCTAATCGAACATCTCGATTTAAATGCACTAATTGTTGTCAATTAAATTTTTATTACCTCATCTGCTACGTCTGCAAATTCTACGTTCGAAACGATGAATTTTTGAATTTTAAACCCGCAGCAAGAGTATTTCGCTCGTTTTAAAATTCAATTTACTTGTTACGGAGAGGAACACGTGTACAATTTACAATTTTAGATATATACTAATGGTCTTTAAAGTACCATTTAAATTAGACATCTCGGTCGAAATAAATTACGAATGAAATTTTCGTAGCTTTCCGTAAAATTTCATTTTCCACTCGCGACGAGGATATTTCGTTTATCGATTCGCCGAGTTGCGACGAAATTCTTCACCGAGAAAAGTTCGGTTTTCGGGGAGGAAAGCGCGTATTCGAAGATCAACGCAAAGTGTTATGATTTAGGGAACCGGTTGCTTAAATCGTAACCCTTTTTACACCGAGTTATAAAAAGCACTTATAATAAATTAATTTGTTCTTGGAAAACGATGAAATATGTATCGCCAGGTATCTCGAGCATCCAGCTTCGGCTTCCAATATTAATTTGCGTACGAAGTGGCACGAAATGAGAAGTACGGCATAAAGTATCTTAAGTGGCACGATTTTGCCGACTCTCCTATACAATCTTAACACATTCGCCCGGTAATTTTTTCCCTTCTGTAAGTCCAAAGCTCGCTTTAAGCTTCTGTTATTGATACTTGTAAAATTTAGCTCCAAGTATTTCGAATTAAAACAGGATTAATTATCTAACCGATTGAAAAATTTTCGAAACTTTAAATAATTGCTAATCTTCTTTTACGAAACTGTTAACCTTGTCGGAATTGTTCAATTTAGCTTCTATCAGATGTTAAAGAACCACCGTATATCTTCCCCACCCTTTTATCAATGAAATTGAAAATAACATACCTATTTTTCACACAAGTGAATCAATCGTAGAATTATTCCAAGTCAAACTCACACCCTGAATATTCTGAATACTTTTAATTCATTCATCGACGATTCGAAATAATTTAAGAAAGATTAATAAAATGAATTTCTTGGAATTGGTTACTTACGAATAATATTTGCGCGAAACCTTTCTATGAAATTAAACGTTAATTAACATTACTTATCAACAAATAAGAGCATCACACCACCCATATTGCAATATTCGTCAAAACCACTGAATAAGATGATCGCAATAATAGCAAATGAAGAAAAATGAATTTCTTGACATTCGTTACGCGTAAATGACACCTCCCTGAAACCTTCCAACGAACCGATGAGTAAAACGCGTTATTGGTCGATAAGTAAGAACATCGTATCACCCATATTACTATTACTTTGTCGGAAACACTGAATTGCGCAGAAACCGAGCGATTAATCTTAATAAACTGGATCGATTCGCACACACAGACACGATATGTACACACACGCGTACCAGTCTCTCGACTCACCCTGTATATGGTTCCAGCAGCGCCCTCCCTGTTGATCCTTTATCGATCGAAAGTCAGGCCGCGCGACGGTAGCCTCGGTGGCACGACAAAAGGCAAAGGTAACGACAAAAGTCCTAAGCGTCTAGCCCGTGCCGTGAAACACAAAGAAGTGGAAGGCAGCTGCGGATTTTTATTCGTGATCGCCTTCCTCCTCGTCCAGGAGCCAAGGAAGTGTTTTCGAGTTCGAAGACCTGCAGGCGGCGACTGCAGGACACGAGGAAGAGAGGGAGTGAAATCAAAAGGCATACCCGCGGGACCACGTGGCCACGTGAAATTTGCCGTGTATTCAGAGGCGAAAAATTTGCACGGGGGACCCATAGGGCGACGGTTGCACGATTTTTTTCATCATGGTCCCCGGTTCGACGACCCTACCACGGCTCCGATATTTATTGGACGTTTTTAATCCTTCGACGAGATTCTGGTTTTAATTTTCGATGTGTGCTGCACTGTCGGCGGATTGGCTACATACAGCTGGGCCCAAAAGTATTCGGTCATCCCGGTGTCTCATACTTGGACCTGCTTCCACGATTTCGCCGTTCGCTTTTAGCGTTGTTAGCAAAAAAGAAGAAAAAAAACGAGACGCAAGCCTGAGGATCTGTCAAGAAGACAGATTATTGTTTACTAACTATTTATAATACTTTATCAACTAGGTGATCAAGCTGCTTCTTATTCTGGGACCTTTTACTTGGACCCGGTTCTATACACGAACATGGATTTTATACAGCGATTTTTTGCTTTATTCTCGTTATGTTAATAGAGTAGAGTAGGTTAAGAAGTATTTGTCATGCAGTATGTCGAAGAAGCGTTTCCCGTGGACATCCGAGTGTTTCGTACTTAGACCTGGATTTGTTTGGCTTTTATCCAGTGTTTTCTCGCCTCATTGTCGTTAGGTTAACACAGTACAGTAGGTTAATGAACATTCATCGAAGAACGTGTTGCTTATAAAACACACTTGACGGCGTTGGATACTTTTGGGGCCAACTGTACGTTGCTGTTCATAATTATTCGGACGACTTCATCAGAAGTCGATTAGTCCTGTTTGGATAATTTAGAGTGGAGATACGTCGCTACAGACGTGGGCCAAGTGGGAAAATTAATATACCGATGCTCGAGAACTCCGAGTTTCGCTTTTTTCATCTTCGAAACGCGTAGTCTAACCGAGTTGGATCCAGTCTGTCAATGTTTGTCCTAACTTTTCACCAGAAACGAATAAAAACTGGGAAGGTCCATACTTCAGAAAAACTTTTCAAACTTTTCGATTATCCTTCGGATCATCATTAAAACGTAGCCGATCGGAACAGAGTCCTAACGTACCCAGAAGACACCGTGAGGAATGGGATCGATGAGACAACGACGTCCAACCGTAAAGTAGAAGCAGGATCTTCTCGTTCGTACGTTACCCCATGTCGAAGCCGCTGCCTCCCCCTTGACCTCCGAAAAAATAATTTCAAACAAGCGGAGAAACCGACGGCGACTGGCTGAAAGACGTTACGCGTCGCACAAGGGTGATCCGTTAGCATGACAATGAGACATCTGCTTGGCACGAGCTTGCGAGGGGTGCAAGTCGTAGCGCCCGGTCTGGCCAGCCACCCTTAACGAAATCGACCCTGCTTGGATAATCTTCGACGACGTAATGAACCAAAGGAAACGCGCCTGGGATCCTCTGGCACGGTGTGTGCCAACACCTGGCCCAGTCATCCTAACTTCATACGTCTCGCGATTAGGCCAAGATTCGCCTCCAGGCCAGAACACGATTCTTCGATCAGAGGATGAAAAGCGAAGCGTTCAGATCGGATGGATGGTTGATGTACCATAGAACGCGATAGAGAAGAGTGGAAGAGTAAAATAGGATTTGGTCGATGGTGGATTTCGTGGATGATCTGAGCGATGGTGGATAACGGGGTGGTAGATGGCGCTGGTTGCTGAATGAAAGTGTTATTGAGTTTTAGGGAAATGAGATTATGATTTTTGATAACTTCAGAAATGAGTTTCTTATGGTGTCTTTACGATAATTTTTATTTCGAATTAATTGGAAATTAAATACAGACGCGTATAGGAATATCTAGGAAGAGGTTAGGCGCCATTTTATATCCCTGACGTTTCCATTTATAATTGCTATTAATTTTCAGCTTATAGGGAAGGGTTGTTTATGATTTCTGATATTTTCAGAGATGAGTTTCTTATGGTGTTTTTACTATAATTTTTATTTTGAATTAATTGGAAATTAAATATAGACGTGTATAGGAATATCTAGGAAGTGGTTAGGCGCCATTTTGTATTCCTGGCGCTTCCATTTGTAATTGCTATTAATTCTCAGCTTATAGGGGAGGGTTGTTTATGATGTTTGATATTTTCAGAGATGAGCTTCTTACGGTGTCTTGGCGATAATTTTTATTTCGAATTAATTGGAAATTAAATACAGATGTGTATAGGAATATCTAGGAAGAGGTTAGGCGCCATTTTGTATTCCTGACGTTTCCATTTGTAATTGCTATTAATTCTCTTAACTTATCGGAGAGGGTTGTTTATGATTTCTGATATTTTCAGATGCGAGTTAGTTGCGGTGTTTTTATATACATAGGAATATTTGTTTAGGTTTTTTCTGTTTCGAATTAATTGATTAATAATAATAAAAAGTTAGGTGCCATTTTGTATTCTCGTAGTTCTTGTTTGTAATTATCGCGAATTTTTAATTCATCTATCAGAATAGAAAACTGTAATTAATTTTAATTTCATTATTTTTCTCGGTTTTTGTATAGATTTTATAAATTGACTGCGTTATGAAAGATGTTGCATTGTGTTAGGAGATCTCTCCAATTTAAAATTTTCTGACGGATGTTTGTGCGCTCGTGTAGTGTTTCCTTTAACTAATTATAATAAGAGATAAAGATAAGAACATTATGCACCCTCGGTTAAATCCGGTAGCTGTCTTTAAACAGAGGTTACTCATTTCATTTCCGCGAATACATTATTACGATGTTTCAAGTGTGATCTATGAAACACTTGTCTCATTGATGCTGTCGAGTTTCATTGGACATTGTTGCTAAACTGTGCTAAATAACTTTCGTGAAATGAAATACGAGCCCCTTGGAATTATACATAATTTATAAAATACTCGTACCATGCTCGCCATTTTAAATTGACCCATTTTCAGCACGTGTAACTGTGTACCAAGATCTCATTCTTAAAAGTAATATTCCAAAAATAAAAAATACTAGTAAACAAATGTAATAAAAATTAAAAAATTGATGCTAAAATCAATGTTTATTTATCTGATTAGGTATTAAGTTCTGTTTGACAAGAAACAATACACTATAGATAGAAATCAAAATATAATAGAATAAAGAAATAATATTTTACTATTAACAATCACGATGTATAAATAATATGAGAATAAAATAAGAAAAGTAAATTAAACGAAAAAAATAATTGGGGTAAGAGAATAAAATTTCACGATATTTATTTACAAAATAATTTCCTCCTTTCTGACATGGCTCGAATAAACAGGTTAAAATCGACGAAAAATCTAACAATAAGTTAAAAAGTTTGATTTAAATATATCATTTCAGAGATTCTCATTCCAGATTCCTTATCTCGGGGAACTCGTTCTAAGCTTCATGGTCAAGGTTCTTGTTCGTAGAAACTTGTTTTAAATTCCTCGCTTTAAGTTCCTTTACTCCAAGGAATCTGGAATACTTTAAAATTTAATGTATTCTAAGTTCCTCAATCCAGGCTCTTTCTTTCAACGGACTTATCTCATATTCAGGATTTCATTTCGAATCAGTCGATCCTAATTTTTCACTTCTTGGCTGCTTGCTCGAGGCCTGTTCCACGAAGCAACGGGTTTAAACTTTTAAATATCCCCGCGACGCGTTACTTGGAAAATCCATTTCTAATTCTCCCTTTCGAGTCGCCTATTCTAGTAAATCTTCGACTTTGAATTCTTTATAGTACCTGGCTCCGTTTGCACGCCTGATTCTAGTTTCCTTATTCGACGTACGCGGCTTCAAACGAGTTTTCCATTCTAGATTCTTCATCTTAAGAAACGCCAGGCGAGAACGGGTTAAATGAAGGCTTTTCGTCATCGTGCCATTAAAAAAAAAATTTTAGAAGAGTCCTCAGATACACGTGTCGCATCCAGCGAGTAATTTACGCTTGAAATTCTTCCGCGCGAAGCTTCTCGGAAAGGATTCTGCTTCTGGTTGCGAGCGGATGGAAATTTAAATGTCGCTCTATCTGAAAATTTCATTCGAAGCATATTACTTTATCTTGGATTTCAAGGAATTTATTTTACAACGACTTTGGAAATAATTTCCAGGAATCTTGCAAGCCTTACATAATTTCCTCACATTCTTTTAAAATGGCAGAAATGTAATAGCAGTACTCGACAAATTTCAGAATTCTATAAACGACAGACTATTCAGGAAATAATTTCCTTGTAAAATATGTTTCCAAGTTACTACGTTTGCGAGATAAAAGGACTATACTTAATTGCAGCGATCGAAAAATCTTAGAATCGTAGAAATAACAATTTTCATAAAATTCGAATGGTTTGTATAAAAAATGTAAGTCGTCGGAGAAACCTCCGACAGAAGATACACCAACTTCGTGTCCACCTTGTAAATTTGAAATTTTCATAAAATTGAAATTATTCCGTGCAAATTCGGCATGCTGAATTATCAAGCGAGGATAATTCGCCGTTACTCGGCGACTTTGCATGAAAAATTTCCGGCGAAACATTCCCCCCGTTCCTTCTTAATAAATCGTGTCGTAATATCGTGTTAAATAACACAAGCCTGATCACGAAAGCAGAGCATATCCATCGACTGGCCTCTCTCGAGCAGCAACGTCCTCCTCCGGTCTATATCGTTGCAAATGAAGGCGAGGTTCCAACACGTTGCTCGTACAATTAATCAAATTCACGCCATATGGCTACCCCTGAGCCAAAGGAGCCTCATTTTTGCGGCTCGTTCTCGCACGAGACGAGCTTTCATTGTTCCGCACGCCTGTACTCGCCGCTCGATAATGATCGTCCTTGCGAAAGTGAAATCTGAACGCCATTTCGACTCTGGAAAATCGGCGGAAACCGATTCGCATTTCGCCCGAGCCGTTTACGCGGTCAGATAATATAATATTTCACTGGACACGTAAACGTGCAATCTTCTTAACGATTTTGAACGAAAAACGTCTGAGAAATTGGTCGCAAATGGCTCCGGAAGCGTAGATGTCGCCACTGTTGCGAGAGTGGTGTTGTAATCGATCGAGATTTCACGCAAAGAGGTTATGTTGCTGGTATTTGAGGTTAAGTAATCGATGTAACGTTTCATGGAACTGTGGTGTTTTTAATTATAGAGTAGGAGGATGTAATTTGGAATTTGTAATACTCCATGGCTTTAAAAATAATTTAATTTAAGAATGGTCGACCATCGAGAGAGTGGCGCCGTAATCGGTCGAGATTTTACGCAAAGAGGTTATGTTACTGTTATTTGAGGTTAAGTAATCGATGGAACCTTTCACGGAACTGTGGTGTTTTTAATAATATTAAAAATATTAACATAGAGTTCTATTTAGGAGGATGTAATTTCGAATTTGTTATATTGCATGGCTTTGAAAATAATTTAACAATTTAATAAAATCGTTTAATTTAAGAATGGTCAAAGATTGAGGTTAGGTACAAAATATATTCGATGATTAATGGTTTAAAATTCCAAGATGTAAAGAAATAGTTCGACGTTTCTTGAGTTTAGTGGCCTGGATTGTAGTGTTCACGCGTGGAAAGATGGAACAAAAGGATAACTGGAAAAATTAGGTATTAAATAATATGACGTATTTCTGTCAAGATATTTACAATAGTTAGGAGAAGATTGATATTTATATCGATAAAGGAATATACGATTTATTTTTGCCTTAACGAGTACTGGGAAGTAAGTATGATGAATTGTTTCGAAAGGGAACCGGAAACGATGATGTTGCGCGTAAGATAATGCTGAATGATGCTGCTTTATTTAAGGGTAATTGGTACATAATTATTGGTTATACCTTAGAGATTTATGAATTGTTACTTTGGGTCTAGCGTATTCTAAAATTTGCAACTTATAATTAACAAAAAGAAGGGAAAGGGTGAAAAATAAATAATGACAACTTCCGACGTTGCATGTTCAATTAATAATAATAATACTAGTACCACGAAAATTCAAAAATTCGTTACGTAAAATAACATAATAATTTTTGCCGATAGAAAAATCAAAAAACAATTATCATTAAAAAATCACTTCGAAATTCCGCAAATTCCAAAAGGTTTCAGTCTGAAAGAATTCCGCGATTCTACCTGTCAAAATATTCGGATAGGGTTTAAACGAAGATTAGAAATGTCCTTTAGCCAGGAAAGATGAAATAGATCGTAAGACACGATTTAACAGTGGAAGAAAAAATCGGGGAAGAAAGTTAATTCGAAATTCACTGGTCGAAGTAATCATGCTCCGTTACGTTTTAAAACGCAACAAAACACGTTCTCCTTTCGCGTGTCCCAAAATTTAATCGCGAAAGCTATGGCGGCCATTAAGAAAAGATCCACTAAAATTTCACGATCGCAAGTCTTTCAAGCGCAATATGAATTTTTCATGATACATATGTAATCAGAAAGTTATTCCGTACGTACCAATTAAGGTGTTCACGCTTGGATCCCTTACAAGCAGATCTGAGGATCGCACGTACATAATGGCCATAAAGGAAAAAACTCTCGTTGAATTTTAATTGAACACGGTCTAAAATTTAAATCGCAACATTCACTGATCCACTCGATAGTTGACCATCGTATAGCACTAATTACGTCGTTATTTATCTATTATCGTGCCCGTCTGCTTAACATTGCTACCCAGGTATGCCTAATTTTGGACGTTATTCAGCAAAAAACGGTAAATCGTATCCTCTTTTCGATTAGAAAAATCACAATCGATTTCACGTGCGTTTAAATTCCTTTCTTTTTCAGAATTGCTGGCTTAGAATGAAATACAACTCGCTTTAGAATCGAAAACGCTATACCTTTCCGAACTCCTATTCGCAATTTTTTTCGTTTCTGCGTTGGCAAGGGAAATCTCGCTATTTTACATATTCCAATATAATTGAAATTGTTTTTTTGAATCAATTTAATTACCATTATCAAACGATCTAAATTAATTCCAGAATATTGGCACCGAAACTTCAAGCACTCGAAAATGCTACAATTTTCGAGGAATAATAGTTAGACGTAGGAACTTTTAAAATAAGGAAATTCAACTTGAAAGTAAAATAAAGAAACGACGTGTCCGAGAAATATCCTGCCCGCAGTGAATCATCCTAAATAAATTCCGCGAACACACCTCTCGCTCATTTGGCAGTCGAGAAATTGAAAGAGGGAAAAAGAAGAAAAAGGAAGAAGGAAGGAAACAGGAGGCCTTAATTCAAAATAATTAAATTACCGTTATCCAAAGCGAAGGGGACGAATTTAAAAGATTCCTGTTAAAAGGATCCTCCCATTCTCTGTTAGAATCGACGGCGACGAAACTCTGCTCCGGTGTTGGCCGATGGACGACGTAGAACGGGACACTCGTTAATGAGATAAGCTATGGACAGACAAATCATTAGTGCTGGAAAGTCGGGCCACCCTGTTTCGTTCTGGTCATTCACTCGATCAACCGCTGATCGACGATTTATTATATTCAGAGGCGACTGCAGACGCGGCTTCGATAATTTAATCTCTCGGGGCTTAACGAGCTACGATAAGACGTCATGAATCGTTTTTCTTCAGCCAGCACGTGTACGCCGCTTTATCGAACGGAAGTATTACTTTTCTCACTTCGGCGGTGACCAGCTTTTCAAATCTCACTTCGATCGTCCCTCGGTCGCCATTTTCTTGACCTTGCACGATCCTCCAGAGTCGGACAGTTTGGTATTTGAACCCTTTGCGTTCAGCGATTTTTAAGATATTTTTTAAACGGTAAATAAGGAATCCTATAGAAATTAGTATAATTAATCGTGTAGAAGTATTTTAGTTGTACGTTCCACGCATTCTTGGGTAATTTTAAATTTGATACGTCAATTAACATCGGTCTTTAACGTCTAATTAAATCTTCCTATCGTAATAGGTAACACAGTAGTATAGTAGTATAATAATATAATTTAGTAGCACAGTGGTATAGCGGTATAAATAATATAGTAACATAACGTAACGAAGAACCGTGTTTTATTTATATCTTGATAGCATCGTGTGCAGTGTCGTAATAGTAATTATATAGTATCTTGTATATAGTAATCTCGTAATATTGTCTATAGCGTAATCATACGGTGAGTCTTATGTATAATAATCATACGTATCGTGTACGTAATAATTGTATGGCGTAATGTATATATAGGGTGAGTTATATGGCTTATCCACGAGTGTCGGATAAAAAAAATACTTTCGACAGAAATTGCGCGGTTTAAAATATGCAACAGCAAGTTTATTTTATGCGGGTCATTTAAATGAAGGTAAATAAATCTGATAGCTTATTTTCCACGGATTATGGCCGTCGTTGATATTCTTAGGTGGTCCAGCTTTAAATGAGAGATAGAACTTCGTAATCTAATTGCTGACGCAAGAAATTTTTTACCACACTATCAGTGTTCATAACGTTAGCCTCTCGTTCCTCAAATTATTCAATTCCGATACCTTGGATAGCTGCGCTTTTTTATTTTATTCTTAACCACGCATCGTGGCCCGTTGTAATCAATTCTACAAATTTACAAATTACGGAAAACATAAAATATTGAATTTCTTTCGTCCACAATTTCCCGAGCATTTAAACATTCCACGATGCCCTCTCCTTCCCTTATCTTCCCCTCTTCTATCTTTTTTCTATCCTCATTCCAAGATAATTCGAAGGTTTATGACCAGATAATAAGTTGGATATCCATCGGCAAGTTGACCCTCGTGGATCAAAGGTGAAAAGATATTTCTACAACGCTGTTACGAGCTACAAAAATATCCAAAACTCTTAAATGCTCATTCACACATATACAAAAACAACGAAATAACGATTAACCTCCATAAATAAAGATTTACAAATTTCCTAGTACATTCCCAAGTTGCAGAAACTCGAAATTTCCACGAGAAAAATTCACTCCTCGAGTGAAATTCACAAGGAACGAGGGTATGCGATTAAGAACTAGCGTTACAAGACATTCGAGCCAGTTTCGAATCTCTTCCGTCTATCGACAGGCCTCGAGATCCCGATAGAGGCTTCCCTTCGTCAAAGCGCGAGGCGTAATCGGCAGGAATCGCGTTCCCGTCGCGTTTCTTTAAACTTTAATGAAGGCCGCATTAATACGTGTCCGGTGGGCACGGTGCGTTAAGAATTTAAATGCCCCGACACAAAATGTTATGCAACTTCATGCGCTGGTGTGCGCGAACCGGCCACTTCCGCGATTTTCGTTTCCAGCGGTGGACGTGAGCGCGTGCAGCAAAACCAGCCGTGCTTCGCGGCGTTCGATTCACGTGACGCTTGTGCGCACACGCCTCTGCATATCGTCGGGGAATGCGCACTTCGTTACACATTCCTCCGCCGTCCGAGGCCCTGTCTCCTGTTTCGCCGTCGACGAACATTGATCCGTCGATCCACCACGAAATACTGCACCGCCTCTGTGCATTCGATGCACTTATTTTATTAACCGATGCAAGCACTTTCCCCCCGGCAGTAACGGTACCGATAGCAATAGCAACGGTCACGGAGTAGACAATGGTATTGCAAACGGAAATAGTGGTACGGCGATTGCAATACAACAGCGTCAATGGTGAGAATAGTGGCAGCCTTGGTAACATTAGCGGGAGTATTGACAATAGCAATATTTGATGCTTATTTTATTAACCGATGCAAGCACTTTTCCCCCCAGCAGTAACGGTACCGATAGCAATAGCAACGGTCACGGAGTAGACAATAGTATTGCAAACGGAAGTAGTGGTAGCGATTGAAATTAACAGGACGACAACGATGGCGATGGCAACAGCGTCAATGGTGAGAATAGTGGCAGCCTCGGTAACATTAGCGAGAGTATTGACAATAGAAGTAGCAGTAGCTATTGGTAATGACGATTGACAACTATGATGGCAATAGGAGTAGCATTAACGATGGAAATGACAGTAGCAGAGACAATAGTATCGACAGCAATAACATCGAGGACAATATCAAGGTAGAAGGGGCATTGGTAATATCAATAGCAATGTCAACAACATTAATAATAGTAAAAGTATTCGTAATATCGATAGCAGTGCAACAACATTGATGGTAGTAATAGCATTGACAGGAACCAAAGTAATAGCAACTATGTTAACAGCTGCAGTAACAACGGTAAAATAAATGTCAATATCTACAGTAATAACGACAATAGCCACAATTGCAACAACATTGAGGACAGTAATAGTATTGACAATAACGATTGACAACCGTGACAACACTCATAAACAGCAACACCGAGAGCGCTATTAACAATGGCAATATAAATACGTACTTGCAAAAAAGAAAAGCAGGTAAACGGTTGTAGCAAAAAATCTGGAATAACGAGGAAAACTGGGTTAGCACATCGGCTACATAAATCACACTTTTTCACAAACCATAAAAGCTAGGCGCCACTGACGTAAAACTGCGACGTCTCACGAGGTACAGTTGGTTGACATAAAACTACCTTTTATCAAGCTTATGCATATGAAACGTCCTTTTTCTCATTTAAAATCTCGCGCGTTCTTTCTAAATAATTCGACCTGCATCCGATGTTTTATTTTTACACGTAGATACTTGCGAAACTCGGTACAGTCCGAATACACCGGAATTCCACGAAGCGTGTATTTACTTTGAATTTTCTCAGAGAAACGCGAGAAAATATGGAGGGGAAACGAAAGCATTATCGAAGCCGATTAATCACCGCTCTGTGGAGGGTTATAAAAGCTCGGAAGCTCGGACAAAGCGGGGCCGGTTTCGTCGCGTTATCGGCGTCGGTATCGGCGCGGCGCTTTTCTTACCGTTCCCGGTAACCGGCGCCGTTCCGCCGCGTAATTAATCGCGCCTACGCGTCCCGTAATTCCATTCATTCGTATTCGCCGCGCTCGCGACCCGCGGGAAGTTTAAAACCTGCTAGTTACCCGCTGCGAATCCGCAAGCGATTTATACGCGCCGGCTGACAACCTTCGCATCCCCCACGGGAAAATCACCGTCGTCGGCCCATCGCCACGCGAGGTGTATCGGGAATCGTTCGTTCCGCGACTTCGACGTTCGGGGAACCCCGACCGAGACGGACGTGCGGTTTTAACCCTTTCGACACGGACACGGACACGCTAATTTACGGAGTTTAGGATGTTACCGCACCGAGCACGTACCGAAAGTACGGGAAAATTCTCATTCCAGCCATAACTCGCGAATTTTTCCGTCCGAAAATTCGCACGCTTCGAAATTTTGCGTAACGGAGTTAGCTAATACGAAATTCTGCGATTTCGTGTTTCAAAACGTTATATTCGAAGAATTTATGTTAAAAATTTGGGAGGATTTGGAAAAATTCTGATTTCGGAAAAATTTTGCAAGAGTTTTCATTTTTTGTATATTTTTAGATCAGTGTACTTCGAGACTTTGTATTCGAAGATTTTATATTTGAATATTCTACATGTTTTAAAATTTGAATAATTTCGAATTCTTATATTCCAAACTTTCTTACCGAGGAATTCTGTATTTTTAAATTTTACCTTCCAAATTTTAGCTAGCCGATATTTTACAATTTCACATTTCGAAGTTTCATATCCCAGCTTCCCATATTTCAAAATTACGTTTCAAACTTCCACGCTTGATTCTCGAGTGTTGAAGATGTAGCGTTTAAAAACCGACGCCAGGGGAGAAAGGAAAATGGAAAGCGAGAAGGAAGTGTTGAAATTTTCTGGCAAGTGTATCGAGTTCGCACAAAATCACCAATTCCTGGAATACCACTTATATTGTTGGCGGGAACAAACCGTCGATTATTTTGAACACCATACGTAATGCGTGGCAATTTGAGATTTTTTGAATCCCGAAAGTGTTAATCGTCGTATCAGAGTGGGGGGAGCGGGGGCAAATGTAATTACGAAAAATATCGGGAACGAGGTAACGGGAGGTGGAGACGGGTAATCGTTTTCATCGTTGCTTTTACCCTCCATTGAATTCCATATCGAGGTAACAAGCCACGGCGCCGACCTCTAATCATCCAGAGGGATTTACTGCCTATGAACAGTCACGGATCCAGCTAGCAAGCCTTTCCAACATTCTTCCCTTTCTCTTTCTTCTTCTTCTTCTTCTTCTTCTTCTCTTCTTCTTTTTCTCCCGCTTCCTCCTATAATCACGTCAAACCGTTTCTACTTCGTATTACTGTTAGCGCCATAAGTAATAAATCCGGAATCAATTTTTTATTTACTCCTTACCAACTTTCTATTTCTCCCCTTTTCCTTCCAGTCCTATATTTCGATTGCGAGTATTTAAATACTTAAATAGAATGAATTAACTTCTCGTTTCCAATTTTATAAAATTTAACACTAGAACTACCTATCAAAGTAGGCAAAAATGTTGTCAAAAGGAATTTGTATGTTTGTATTTTTAAATTGTGAAAATAAAATACCTGAAAAGAGTCATTTTGACCCCTTTGGTAGCTCCAGTGTTAAATATCAGTGTCTAGATACTTAGTTAGTGCTTAACTTTTCATTTCCGAAATAAATTCGTATTTTCTATCTATCGTATACAGTCTCTACCTCTAAGTCAATCTCTACTCTAGCTAGAGCGCAATTTCTCATTCCAGAACCCCATAATACCCCCACTAGCAACGTCACTGACAAATGAAACAATCCTTTCATCGTATTTTGCGTTGAAATTACCTTTTCGATCCAGATACACACCTTGATGAACCCAATGAACCATCAGAGACACCTCTAACTTATCTCTGATTTTCTTAACAATCCACGTGCCAATCCGTCGATTCGATAACCGGCGACAGCGAGACCAGAGAAAAAGTATAGGAGAAAAAGAGCGAAGAATGATATGAAAATAGTCGTGGAAAGAAAGGATGGCCGATGAAAAGCGAATGGCGACCGCGTGGCACGTCAGAACTGTGTCAGGGCGAGACCGTGCGACGTCCAGGGTTGTGTATCGGTCGATTTGTCCAAGTCGGCTTTAGCCGTCCCCGCGTTCTGTCGTTTAAGTTATGATAGGATAAAATGAAGATATCGGTGGCCCGGTCGGACGGCGTTCTGTTGTGGCTGGACGAGGAACGGTGAGAGAGGAATGCGGTCTTCTTCGCAGGTACATCGACTCGCTCACCGTTCGACTGGTCGTTCGTTTCCCTCCGCTCTTCCATCCGGTCTTCATAGTTTCCTGTATCAGTTGTACGCGAATACGTGTAATCGTTTCTAGGTCGGAAATCTTTCCCCATATCCGGCGTCTCTGCTGCCACCGTTTTTATTCCCGTAGTGTTTCCTTTAATACTAGATTTGCGGGACCCGTCAACTTGACGGGTGAGTTGCTTCAATTATACAATATTAATAGATTTAATCAAATTATATTTAATTTATTAATATCGTAATTGTTTTTAAATTAAACTCATGGTCTTATTTCTTAAGAAAATACGTAGTTTTCTTTTCTCTAAGTCTGACGGGTCTCCATAATGATAGGTATTCAAAAACGTCCGTAAACCTATTGTTAATAGGGTAGTTCTTCGTTTACACCGATTTGTAATTATTTCAATTTCTCGTGGCTGGGTGTCGTGTTTGTTAACACAAAGCTTACAATGGTGTACGTCATTAATTTAAAAATTTCGCATCCAATGTTACCATGCAAATCGCGTTATTCTATTTTTTAAAGCTTCTATTTCTTTTCCATTTGCCGGTTATTTGACCGTGGTAGGTTTAGTGTTAATTAACATATAACCGACGTGAATACACTTTTTGAGGTTTAATATTCGTATTATGTTTCGTGTGTCTTTTAGGTAATAATTTTGGTATTCATTTTAGCGCAATTTTAGTAGAAATTTTAGAATTATTTTAATATTAATTCTAGTGTCTTCATATTTTTAATATCGATATTAAATCCTGTATTAATTACAATATCGACTTTAACGTTAGTTCAGAATTAATTTTAGAATTACTATTGTATTTATTTCTCAGTCATTTGAATTAATTTCACATTTGGTATCGAGTCTAGTATTAATTCTTATATCGTTTCGGTAATAATTTTAGAATCATTTTAATTCCGGTATTAATTTTATTCCTAATTGTGATTTCGACTAGAATACGAAATTCAGTATGAATTTCGGTACAATTTTAATATTAATTTCACTGTTATTACTTTCAATATTGGTACTAAATCCAGTATCGATCTTAACGTTATGTCGCAATTAATTTAGGATTATTTTAATATTTATTTCCCTGTCATTCGAATACTAATTTTAATACCACAAATCCAGGGCTGTCTCGTGTCACTGTAATCGTTCCACACGTCGTGTCCCTTCAAATTGCCGGACAAATCCGGGTCGTAGTCGGTTCGGACAGTTAAGGGTTCGAATTTCATTTAAATCGGCTGCGAAATCATCCGTTTTCCCGCTCGTCTTCGATTAGTCGGCGCACGGTGCCAGGGAAGTAAGTCGACAATTTATTAAGCGGGGTTCTAAGGGCAGAATCGTGACGCGGTAATTGCCGGTTATCGATGGCGTGTAAAAGAAACCGGCCAGGGGCGAACGAAACGCGGAATTCGCGTTCGAACGCTATAAGGATAGGAGAAAGTGCAGGCGGGAGAAAGAGAAAAAGAGCCAGGAGAACGTTGTGTCGTGTATGTATCTCGCCTCGGGATAAAAGTGCAATTTCCTGCCGATTTTTTCCCCCATCGAGGGAATTTTTGAAATTGCTGAGATAAAGGTACGTTATACGGGATATAGGTGCAATTTGTTTCGTGGTTTACAGAGCGAGCTTGGACCTGGCTTTAAAGAGTTAATGACTAATTTATCAGGCTGATGTTCCTCTAATATGTTCTGTATATATTGGCAATCTTCTTTTTCTTTTTACCAAACCAGTAAAGAACCTGAAACAACTATCATTGTTGAGGTTGATTTTAACATTCGATAAAAATATCATTTTTTGCAATTATATGCTGATTAAGTGTTATGAGTATAAGAAATATTTTACGATGTTATTCAAGGATATAATACGGTGTATTATATTAATATTTAACACTATATTTATTTTCTATATTTACGGGAATTGTCAAATAGATGCAATGGATGCAATTAACTTACATCAAGTTTCTTAATATTGTAATCATTTTTAAATTAGACTCGTCGCTTTTATTTTTTTTCCTTTTACAGAAAATACGTGGTTCTTTCACCCGTAAATCTGACAAGTATTCACAGAAATAAATATACAAAAGGGTTCATAAACCGAGTTAATCCTTTTTAATGCATTGCAAGCTGGTTAAGTATCAGCCATCGAAAGTCTGAATTGAAAGTCCTTGCTTGAAACAAATATAAAACGAAACAAAAGATAACAAGTACATACACACCAACGAGTAAAACTAATTATCACGGGGGTTGGTTTGCAATATTTCACGAAGGAGTCTTAAAATCATTAAAAACCTCCCCTAAAAAGTCACAGGTACTTCCCAACCCTTTAAAATCTACGCTCTTTCACAAATAAAAATTTCCAGCCCCCCAATTCGATATCCAAATCCCAATCTACCCCCAAAATGTCTTGAAAAC
>NIJG01000029.1:1079746-1114424 GCA_002201625.1 Euglossa dilemma
AATTTTATTGTTTCAATCTGCAGTAAGTCGAAGGATTGATTTATTAATATTTATTAATATTCGAAATGATCGGTGAAAAATTTAGAATGGAGATCATAGATAATTACAGGTTTACGAGTGATGTAACAGAGCGTTACACTTTGCACTGCGTTTGTCATTGCACTCCACCTGTTATCGTCAATTGCGCCGACGAATGTGCAAACTTCAGCTGGCGTCCACGGAAGAACACAATCCCTCTTTCTCTTCCTGAGACGGTGATAATTATCAACGTGAGAAACACACCTCCTTCCATTCGGCCTGGAATGCTTGTTCGCGGCAAAAGCAGCGAAAGTTCTCCTTTTGATCGTGCAACTGCTTCAACGTTAAGCAAAAGCTCCCCTTTCCTATTTGACAACATTTTCATTTCGGTTTTCCAGTTTTCTCAGACGAAGCAAGTCGTGATTAATGGATAAGAAACGAGAAATTTCCTTATTTTTATGTTAAAATATTTGTAGCTTAATTTGAATATTTTAGAATACACAGTATTCAACAGTTTTGTATTTTGGATTATTATTTTTTTGCTGGAATTTATTTAATTTGAATATTGGAGCTCAGATTATTATAATAGCTTTTTTTATATTAAATCTTGCGATTCGGTATATTACATTGTTGAAAAAGATTTTAAAAATTTCAAAGTTATTGGTGTAAATATCTTCGAATTCATTTTCACACCTATTTACGCATCCCCAAGACTTATGGTTACGTTTGCAACTTAATAACTGTTAAGGTGTATAAAAATAAATTGGGGCTGCCATGCTGTCCATAAAATATGGCAAAACGATTCTCGTCCACCATTATTTGCGAGTGCGAAAAATACGTGAGAATGTGAACAATTATATTGAGAAATATGAGGACCGTTTATGGGTAGTAACGCGCTGGTTATTAATGAAGATATGGTTAACCGACGATTATTTAACATTGTAAATATAATTACCGGGTAATAAATTCCGAGCAGTAAGCGTAATCATTCAAATGTAACTCGATATTACTAGTTACGAAATTGTCGAAATCTCACCCGTCATATATCAAAATTGAAATTTAAATACCAAATAATACCTTACCTTTATACCTTTGCAAATATCCGTACAAATTTTTTTTTTCATATTCCTGCATCAGAAATATAAATAACAAAATAAGATAGTAAAATATTTCTTAAGTAGTAAAGTTTTGACATTAGCAGACAATTTATATGTTGAAATATTCGAATAAAGAAACATGTAAATAGCGCAAAATTTACAAAATAATTCGTTTAAGCAAAAAACCAAATATCGGAACATTTAAATCACCAACGCAACCTAACACCTCTGCAACGAGAAAAATCATTCACTTACCGCGAACTTTCGAATTGATTTCGCTCGATACTTGCCACCAAACAATTATCCACTTAAATTTTATCAATATCGTAATAATCTCGCGCGAATTCTTTGCAATCCAGATTTATCACCATTCGCATAACCTATCGCGGTAATACACAGTGCAAAGTAGGATTAATCGCTGACAAATTATGATTACCTCCATTGAACCGATAACAAATTTTACGGCCATTAAGAGATACGCTGTTAATGTTACAAAAATACGACGTGTCGTACAAGGAAAAATAAATACGCTATTTGGAGCGAGGCGCTTATTTATGGCGGGCATAACTTTACATATGCTCTCGGTTTTCTTGTTTTTCGGACTTGGCAATAATTAATCAGAACAAGGTATATCATTTTTCAAGGTGATCAGCTCCGCGAGAAACACTGGCCACGTTAGCCCATGTGAACCACGTTCGTTTCGAAGGAAACCGAGAAAAGAAAAGGAAAAAAAAGGAAAAGAAACAACCGTTTCTACCATTCCCGAAATGAATCGTAATTTCTTACGATTCCGTGGAAGACACCTTTCGTAGCTTAAATTCACCACGTGGACGAAACATCTGCCAACATTTCCGAAGCGTAAAACCGTTTAGGTTATGTATTCTATTGGTTTACGAGGACTCGAGGACTTGGCCAATGTTTCCAGTATCTGACAACCTTATGCCCAATTGACGTGTCCTAATCTTATTCCTCCGAGTGGACATCTGGACTAACGGACGTTCAATTATCGCCCAAAAATATACCTGAGTTTCGCTCGGAAACCATTGGCCTGGTCGACGAGGACACCATTGGCAGACATCCTAGGAAATTCATGAGATCTTCGGTACTTATTTAAATTTCAACAAGGACGCGTGTAAGAAACAATTTATAGATAATGTCAGAGAGAAGATAATTGGGTAAAGAGAGAGTCTTTCTTCGAGTGACAAGTTTGAGATACAGGCAGGTGTAAGTCAATGTCCTGCGATCTGGAATCTCATAAGATACGCTTTTATGGAGAAGTTGAATATTTAAAGGACGTTTAATGGAGATCGAGGCAATTCGACAATAGAATTACTTATGTCCCTAAATGTGTTTTAAGTCAATGTCCTGAGATCTAGTATCTTAGAAGATATATATATAGATGATTCGAGTGATATACATTTCTGTATTTAGTTATTGATTTTATCTTCTTATTATCTTCTTCAAATGAAGGAACATTATTTGAATTTTCCAATGATATAGAATAATATAAAACTTGCAATTATATTTGCAGTAAAAGAATATTCTAAATACATAAGAATAGATAAGTTATCTCGATGATAAAAATAAAGTACAGTATTCCAAAAAATATATCCAGTCCATTTGTAGACATTGAAGCTTCGTTCATTCAATCCAATAACATAATCTACCAAAACTTTCAATTATCCTCTCACGAATGAGAATAACACGAAACCCAGACCTCATCATTTCATTCTAAATAACACAATGGTTATTGTAAGAACCATTGGCAATAGGTAATAAATAAATCCTGTTAATAGCCCCCGACAGCCACGACTATCCTCCATGAATGAAGAAACCCTCCCCCATAGAACAACCGATAAATTATCCCAACAATTTGGAAACATAACACAGCATTATACAACATATTCACTGTCACAAAAAGCCCAAAACCAGCAATCCAACCACCAAACCCAACGAACCATCCAACGACATGGGTAAACGAGCTGCGGCAAGCCAGGTCGAATCTAGCCCGAGCCAATCGGTTGTTCTGCTAGAATTTTTGAACTGCGAGTATTGTTATAAAGGCAGAGACTGACTGTCTCCTGGCGGCGCAGACGGTGATAATTATCACCGTGAGAAACGTCATGTATCACCGAAGGCGACCCACCTTGCGAGAGATGGTGCCGATGCTGATGTTGGCGGCGCTGGTGGTGGTAGGTTGGCTGGTTTCAAAGGAAGCCTCCACCTGGAACGTGGACGAAGAGGGAGCGAGAGCCGGGCGCCGCGGCGCGAACGAGACGCGACGCGCCGGAGGATTTGGTTTGGAGAGGCACGCGGAGGGATTTGATTTACGCATCGGGTCATTAAATTGGATGTATTGTGCGATAGAACGCCGCGGCGGAATGACTCCTCGGGATGCCCCCATAAGGTCTTAATTACTATGCCACACCGGCGCACCGGGGCCTCTGTTCCCGGCTTAATCGGCCGACGCGTTTAGGGAATCGCCAGGATCACAGGGAGAACGCGTCTCCTTGGGCTACGAGCCATTTTTACTGCTCCCGGTTTTGCTGCCTGTTTTTCAATCACGTGCTCTCTGCTGGATGTCAGAGCCATGAGTGATCCTCGTGCTTGGCTACGCTTTGGGGTGGTTTACCTGCGATGTTCTTCAGAGTATTGCCAGCAGGTTTTGAGTTAGCTTTGGCGACGTCTTACAAAGCGTCTTTTGATGTTTGGATCATCCGTTGAACCATGGAGTTAAAATATGGATTATCAAACGTGAGATCGGTGTCATCGTTGAATCGATGATCTTTCGATGATTGGATCACTCGTGAACCATGGAGTCGAAATAATGAATTATCAAACGAGTGAACAATATCATCGTTGAATCCATGATCTTTCGATGTCTGGATCATCCGTTGAACCATGAAATCAAAATTATGGATTACGAGGGAACGGTTTCATCGTTGAATCCATGATCCTTGAATGTTTGGATCATCCGTTAAAGTGTGGAGTCAAAATATGAATTATCAAACGAGGGAACAGTGTAATCGTTGAATCCGTGCTGGATTTCTCATTTGGGCATCGGAAAATTAAGTTTTGGAAATTTTCATTTCATTGTTCGTTATTATTAACCATTTGAGTGCCAAGGAGCGATTTTACACTTCTATTTCGATCGAAAAGTTTTCGGGAAAAAATCAAAGACACGTGGCTCTCAAACGGTTAAATAGAATTCATTGTAAGAAATTATACCTGAACATGTCACACGGTCTGATTTTATCGTGTAAAATATATTTTCGGCGATTTGGGTGGTCCAAGTGAAATCTTCAATTGGAAAAATCTGCGAATAAAGTTTAAATTTAATAGAACGACCTGGCTACTTCGAAGGATTACTCGTGAAACCAAGGCTTGGGTATAAAATTCTACGGGAGGATACGAATCTTGAGCATCTTTTTAGGTTCTCGCTGAATCCTTCGTTTAAAATCTGGTAAAAATGTCCCCCATAAAAGTTGTATAGGTTTATGGAGGCTGGTACATAGCGATGATAGTCTTGTTCTGTTCGTAGAGGTTAATGAGATGTGAAGGTCAACTAAGGTTTCTATAAATGGAATGCTATATATTTTTTGTCCATACTCGACTACCATTTTAAAGACGAATTCGACAACTTGCGACAATAAATTCCGCAATGGCGAAAGTTTCTGTTTAATTCCTTTAAAAATAATTTAAAAGATATCATTTGTTAATATCCAAAGCAATATTCAAATATAAATTTACTTTCAAATTAAATTAAATTAACAAAAATGTAGAAAATTGTATTATCATTTTGAAAAGGAAAATTGAACGTGTCAATCCACGTATAATCTAAATTGGAATAGAATCACGGTTTAATTGGATTTAACTAGATCACGGTCTGTCATTGTATATTACTATGTCTAATAACACGTTTATATATCGGGTAATAGATTTTCAATACAATTCCAATAAGGGGAACTTAAACATACCTTCGATACATAAATTGAATAAATTGAAGTTCGTTAGAATTAAATAGCTTAATATCTCGTTACAAGCCTCGTGACCAATCGTCTTATTAGAATCAAATCACTTAACCACTTTAAATTATTATGCTCACTATTGACACTATTTTGCCAGGTTCGCATAACTCGTTCTTCTTAGAATTAATACTTCTACCACCTTATTACAGTAGAATTCTTCAAACTGTCGTCAGATCGATTTAATAAATAATTAATCGCATAAAGTTTACATCGATTTCGATAGCTCATTGTCGATTCAAAAAATAAGCTTTTATCACGAAAACATACTCTATGTAGTTATTATTTAAATACCACCTGTGACGTTCATAACGAAAATTACTCGTGTCGCAAAAATATTTTCAAGCGTGTAAAATTCATGACTCCATAACGTCTCGTGTATCGCCATTGGCAACCTTGAAACAAGAATTTCGTCTCTCACGATCCATGTCCGCTGGCCCTAACCGGCTGAATCGATACTGCGACCTCTAAAACGATCCATCACCATCGATTTGACTCCGAATTACTTTCCTTCATAACTCGAAAAAATGATTATTCGAAAAAAATGAATTTCTCGATTGCAAAATTCATTTATTCGATAATTACTCTTCCTGCGAAATAAAATTTTTCGTTGTTATCTGGTTTCTTTGTTATCTATCCTCTTTTCTTTTTTCGAATTCACAAATTGAATGGAAAACACAGAAATGAACGAAGATGAATAGAAAATGATTGATTTGAAAGAAGTAGGTACAAGGAATTAACGAGTTTGAACGTGAAGGTTGAATGAAGGCTCCAGGCTTAATTCATTCATTCAAGTATTCATTCATAAAAACTGCTAAGATGGATTCCTAATTGTACGTACAAAAGGGAGCAAAAAATTTGTTGACGCATATTAGATATACAGAGAAATTGACCGAAAATGATTAAGAATTCTGAAAAATTAATACTCCTCTTCGAAAAATAATTTTTCTCCAAAGAATAATTTATTAATTACCATTCCATAATATATACAATACTAAAGATAGATGAACATAAACAAACCGAGATTCGATGAAAATTATCTACTTAAACACAAGTAATTAAAATACAAATATTATTCATAAAATAAAAACTATTCGATACCTTAAAAATCCCGAAGAAAACTATTTAATATATATATGGATCCAGCCCCATGCATATCACCAAGAAACCATACCCCACATCAACCTCCCCGAAACTCCATCACAACCTTCAAAACCTCGCGCAACCGAGCTAAACCCCAATCGGAGAAACGAAAAAGAAAAGAAGAAAAAGGAAGAAAAATTAAAATACTGAACCCTGAACGGGGAGAGTAGAGCCTAAAAAACTAATCACCCTGGGATCCTGTTGGAAAGGAAAAACGCAAAGGCGTGTTCCGCGGTATCGATCGCATGGTCGCGAAAAAGGCCTCTCCCCACCAGAAATTCCCACGTGTCCGGCATTCGAATTCCAGTGGACCAGGAAGATGCCGGGAACGGGCCCCTGGGCCGGCGTGCCAGGGAGTAGGGTGTAGTGGTGGTCCACGAAGCCGGCTTGGAATGCGGTTCTACGGGCCCACGGGGTTCGTGGTCGTGGCTATAGCCACGGCATCGTGTCTGGGGGTGTCGGAGTGTGCGCGTACGCGCACCGCGGCCACGTCAAATCGCGCACAGGCCGGCAGCCTCGTATTTTTTCCCGATGCTTTTCGACGATCGCGGACACGGGTCGCGGGGCCGGTTCAGGACACGGCTAACGACCGACGCCAGCGCGGGGCCCGTTTCCGCAATCGACGAGGCCTGGCAGCACGGTGAATGGGCTAGGACCTCGGATTTTCAACAGGCGGGGGTGAGCAACGTGGTTACACGGGGATTAGGCGAAGGTGTAGCTCGAAAAGGGGGGCGAGGAATAATGGGACCGCACGGTTTGGACATGTGTGGGCTCCAAGGAAGAGACCCTGGTGGGGATGGGACTCGGTGGTCGAGTGATTTTGGTATTTTATGAAATCCGTACAGGCCGGGTCTGTAAGTCAGTACTTGGCATACTTGCTTTCTCGATGAATTTATCGGCCACGTAGCATTCTTTCCTCTTGTCTCGTTTTCTGCTACTCCTTTTTGAATTCTTCCGCTGTGGGCCTGCTCGAAATGTCGAACCGAGTACGAGGTTCTTTATGAGCCACAATTTAAAGGCTTATCCCGTATATAACCTTCCTTACCGAGTAAACTCTAATTCATTGGATTTGGTAGCCTCGGGATCACCTAGATCGCTTATTCTGAATTAACGAATCCCAATTTACCGAAATACTATACCAACATCGACCAAATCCGTGATCTTTGAGGACCACCTAGAAAGCATCTGTTGGAAACGTTGGTCATCAGCTGTTCTCGGTTATTTCTTGCCAGAGGAAGCGAAGTCGCGAAGAGACCTCGGGTCTGGTTGCCGCGAAAATTCGTTGAAAGGCCGAAAAAATTCAGCTACCAGCAGAAGAGGAGGAGGAGACATTGGAGGTGGCGCGTAAGCAGCTGAGAAGGAAAGGATGCGAGCGGCGAGGAGGAGCAAAATGAGAGCTTGTCCTTTGCAGGCCTCCTGCTCGCACCAGCTTGCACCTCTTCGTCTTCATCGGACTCCGTTCTTTCGGGCTCCCTGCCTGGCTCGTCCGTTAGCCTCCCGTTTGCCTATGAGGGGCGAGAAGGGAGGAACGGGACCTCCAAAGCGGCGACCAAGTCCAGGGAGGTCCTTCCTTCCAGGGCCGGTGGTGGAAGGAACCGAGGGAAGAGGATGAAGGAGGAGAAGAAGAAGAAGAAGAAGAAGAAGAAGAAGAAGAAGAAGAAGAAGAAAAGGGAACGAACGGCTCCTTGGCAGGATCAAAGGATATGGCGAGATCCTTTTTGCTATCCTTTTTGCTCCGGCGGGATCGGCCACGAAGAGAGGGCCGAAAATGTTCGGCTCGGGTTTCGGGCCGCGTTTAGAAGGGAACAGCTTCGGCGAGATTGCGAGGAACGATCGCGTTCGCGGAGCTTGTTTCGGCCTCCAGCCCCGGCTGATGGTTTCTGGAATATGGGCCGGCCTGATGGGTTCGTTTCGGCTGGCCGGAATTGAAAGCCCGGCTTTAATGGACCGCCGACACTTTGCATCCGTCTAGTGGACGCCTCTTCGCCGCCGGACCCTACCGACTTTTGACAAATTCGTGAAACCAGTCGGCCCATCAGTGTCACGATTTTCGCAGTTCGACTTTCGCGCGTAGGGGACCCTGCGTTAGTTTCCGAATTATCCACGTGTCGCCGAGATCTAACGGTTTGTGGATGTTAAATAGGGACTCGATAGAAGATGCCCTGGAAATGTTAGAGTTTTTCACAAGCTGAAAGAATTTGACAATTCGTGTTGAGGAGACAATTGTTGGAAAAAATCATTCGGCTCTTTAAACTAGGGATTTTGCCTCTATTTGGCTATTTATCAAGAATCTAATTGAAGTTCCTGAAGGATTTAGACGAATCTACATGGACTGATGTGTCTTTTGGTACTTAATTAACGCTAGAACTACTTGTATGCAATGTATACCTAAATACAGTGCGTGAAATTGGTATTAATTAATACGACATAACAAAAATAAAAGAGCATACGTAACAGTGATACTATTTTTTTAAAATATCGATATAAATTTTACTAAAAACAGCTGCAAAAACGAGTCATATTGACTCTTATCGTAGTTCTAGTATTAAATGAGTACTAGAGAACACGTTTTTATTTATTGTTCATTATAGTTTATACTACACCCGGAACATCATTCTAGGAAGATTATATTTACGAAATTCTGCCATTTAGGATTATGTTCCCCGTTCTTCAAAGATTCTTCAAAATTTGCACTAGCTAACTTCGCATATGACCGCGAATTGGGACGAAGGTGAATTATCGGCACGCGAAATGAAAGGATTTTTCACGGGGTGTTCGTGAGCGATCGCAGCGAGTTCCCATAGGGCTTTTTCTCCGGGGCTCTCTGGTCTTTTCCTTTCACGAAACGCTTTCGGCAAGTCAGCACTGGGTAGCATGAAAAAAATCGCGCACGTTTCTCACGCAGCGATTCGAAGGAAGACGCGAAGCACGCGTGAACCGGCCATTTGCCACGGGAAGCAAGCGGCGCTAATTGAACCATATTATCGAGCCAATCATTTCGTTCGATGGCCTCACACCGCATTTCCATGCATGAGAAATCCCGCTGTACGCCGATCACCCGAACTCCGAGAATTTTGACCCCGTCCAGCTAAGAAACTTTCCCCAAAATCCGATCTAGACCACCTGTAGAATTATCGATTCCGAAGATAAAGCTGGACAAAGGTGCCAACTCGATTGATCCACTCTATTTCTCAGCAAAATCTGACTTTCGCAAGCAATTCACCCTTCGATGACGGAAATCAGTTAAATTCGTCTAAATATGAAACCTTCACTCCGAATTAGCAACGAAGAAGCGTTTCTGTGCTCGCAGAACAGAAAACGAGGAAAATTGTATCTTTAACAATTTTTTTCGAAATTAAAAATCACCAAGTTACGAAATTTTTATTTTGAAAACCCCAAAATTCCTAAAACTCGAGGAAAATAATTCCTCGTAGAATCCAAACGAATTTTATTTCAGTTTCGAGGTTCGATAAAAATTATTCTTTAATCTCTCCCTATTATAACACTCCAGGAGTCAATAGCTTCAGAAACTTTCAAGAATCGTTGACATTTCTCACTGACATCTGACTTTCGTAAGCAATTCACCCGTCGATGGCGGAAATCATCTAAATTCTAAATATGAGATATATATGAGAGTAAGGAAACGAGGAAAATGGCAACTTTCATCTCGAATTCAGATCATAATATACCGAGTTCAGTTGTTCGTATCTTTTGCGAATTTTGACGCTGAAACGCTGACATTTTTCTGTGAAATCGCTCGCTATCTACTTGACTGAAAATTGATTTCAAATTTTTCTGGAATCCTCGTCGACCTAGATCGCTCATGCAAAATCGGTTCCCTAAACTCTGCTGAGCCAACGCAAGAGTATTAAAAAAGTCGAGAATACTTTGATTTGGCCCGCCTAATTCAACACTGAGAGTATGCTCGTGCGGAGTATCCTCGCCGGCGACCTTGACCTCGAATATTTCCACCGTTTCTGCGGCTGAGAGTGCCGCAAGAGGGCCCGAGACGCGGAGGACCGAGACGAGAGCGTGCAGGTATCGAACGNGGGTGGGGAGGGAGATTTTTGCCGATGGATGAAAGGGCGGAGGGTCCAGGTACCGAAACGAAGATGGCCAGCAGCACGCGATTCCCTCGCAATCCGCTTGGCCCGATTCCGCTGCGAACTTCGTGGAAGCCGGCGGTGAGGAGGGAGATTTATCGGATTTGCAAATAATGAGACTATGTTTCAAAGGGGGCCCGGCCACCGCCGCCTTCTTTTGTCCCTGCCGGATTCCAGGGGTGATTCCGCGCCATTTTTTTCTTTTTCCCTCCTTTTTCTTTTTCGTCCAGGCCGCTCGCGTTTCCTCGCAGGTTCGCTCCGGCCTCGAGACAGGCACCTGGGAAATTCAGGAAAATCGGGGACCGTTCGCTTGGCTTTTTACCCTTCTGCCCTTCTCCCGGTTCGCGGTGGGAAAATTCTTCGGGAAAGAATGTCGTCGGGTTGGTGTGCTCCGCGTTTTCGAACCTGCAGTTTGTACAGGGTGTTCCACGTTTGATCTGACTAACGAGGATAGGTGTCAGGATGTCTTCGTTGTTAGAAGCTGTTATAGTTACTCCTGACAGCCTCGATTTTGAAAATTGTCTAGCAGTGTCTGATAGTGGATGATATAATCTTTGGAATATAAGTTCAGGGGCTATTTATTTCCATCTTCGATTAAAGGTTTTGTTTTCTATAACAACAAATACGAAATAAACTTCTATAATAGCTCGGAAGACACGGAAATGGATCATCATCAACGGATAATCGGAAATACTAATCGCTAAGGAATCCGAAAGGAAAAGGAAACCCGTAACCTCTACTGAGGCTGCAGCGCAAGAAAAACAAACGGAATCCTTGAGATAGGGTTGGCGCATGCTAAATCAGCATCCTTCCAACCCATTTCCTTTTATTATACTTTTTCCTGGCAATCTCAACTTTGGAAATTGTCCAATAGTGTCTGATAGTTGAAGACCCAATCTTCAGAATATAAATTCAGAGGCTATTTATTTTCATCTCACAGTTGTTACAGACTTTTCGATTAAAAGTTCTATTTTGTATAACAACAAATACGAAATTACTTCTGTAATAGCTCGGAAGACTCGGAGATCGATCATCATCAACGGATAATCGGAAATACTAATCGCTAATCAATCCGAAAGGAAAAGGAAACCCGTAACCTCTACCGAGGCTGCAGCGCAAGAGAAACAAACGGAATCCTTGAGATAGGGCTGGCGCATGCTAAATCAGCATCCTTCCAACCCATTTCCTTCGTTGTACCCTACTCATCCACTGCAAACATTCCTCCTCCACTTGTCATGTATCCAATTCCAAGCATTTCCACCTATCTCTCGTGCACGCTGCTCTCTCGGCGCGCTCTTCCTCATTCTCGCCCTCTCTGCACCTCGTTCTCTCCGCGCGTTCTGTACCCCACGCGCGAGAGGTCTAAAAAAAATGCCGGCACCGTCCGTGGCGAGGGATCGAAATTACCGTTGGAAGGCGAAGAAACCGGCGCGAGGGAACGAGAAAAAGCGAGGAAGGAAAAGCAATAAACAGCGGGTCCTGAGGTCGAAAAGGCGAGTCCGTTAAGGCAGCGTCCGCAACAAAGCGGCAGGCTGTTAATAAAGTAGCTAATTCGCCGAGAGAGGAGGAGGTCCTCCGTCGGTTTATTTTCCTCCGTTCCCCGGAATCTTTCCTCTTCCCAGCACGACGCGGCCCCCCTCCTCGGCTCGGCCACGGTCGGGCAACTTCTTCTGGGGCCCGGTTAAAAAGGCTCCTCCCTTCCAGGGCCATCCTTCGCGGGGTCTGCGGAGGGTGGCGTTAACGAGGCGGCGAGACTTTCACACGATCGTTTGCATCGAGACAAACAGGTCCGCTGAACCGAGCGGGCCAGACGATTCTTCCCTATTTACACGACCGTCCTGGCCGCTCTTCGCACTCAGGTCGATCGCCACTCCGCTTCCCTTCGGCTCTTTGTCGTCGCCTCCGACTCTTTGCTTCCTCTCCGATCGCCATTCTTTCTCCACAACCCGCGATTTTCCGTTTAACCTTTTAGATACGGCTGAATTCTGCGTGTGGCTATTTCCCTGGACGGCAGGGTCTGACGTGAACAACGTATAATTGATATAACACGAAAGCCACTATAGTGGCGCGTCGTCCTGCAAAATGATATCCGCGAAAGCTACTATAGTAGCGCGTAGTATCTAAAAGGTTAAAGTCCAGCTATAACTTTTTTCCAACATCTCGTTACTCGGTCTGCTCCTCTTTTCGTGGTCTACTTAAACTTCCTTGATCTATTCTTTCCCGAAAACCAACCAAGCTTCGTTATCCTTTATCATCGGAACCCGAGAAACGAGCCTGTTCCAATTCAAATCTCACCACCCTTCGATCAAGTTCCACCCCGCGAATTTGACGGAACGATATCGTTCCCTTAGACGTCGCGTCGAGACGTTCCGGGACGACATCCTCCTCCGAGAGCGGAGAAAGAAGAAAAGAAAGAGGAAGAGGGCGAGAGAGAGGGGGAAAGGAGGAGGAGGAAAAAAGAAGAAAGCAAGATATCCGGCAGCAAGACTGGCGGGGGAGTAAAGAGGGAATGAGTCAGAGGCTAATAAAATCGACTGGACCCGAACAGTCGCTCAGAGAGAGGGAACTCTGCCGTTGCTGTTCGCGGGCATGGGAAAAGGCCAGCAGATTCATTGACTGCCAGGCCCTCGAGTTGCCACCGGGCCCCCTCCCCACCCCCATTGTTCCATTAAGCTTCACCGAGGACTGACACATGCTACGGTTCTTACGTGGCCCCATGGCAAATCGCTTTTTCCTTGTTCCAGGCCCGCGATATCTGTCGCTCATGCCAATTAAACCGGCCGTTTCCTCTCCCTGACCGGGCAACCTAACGCGACTCGTAGACGGTCGAAACGTGCACGCTATTTGTGTAGAGTCGGATAATTGTCGCACGCTCTTCGGTGTATTCTTGGAGGCCTGGATTATTCGCGGTTATTCCACGCGTTAGAGGATGCTCAGAGGTTCGTTACACGCAAGGTCTCTCGATGGTCTAGCTCTGCGTAGCTGATCTTGTGTGCGTTCTGCTCACCAGTCGAAGACCTTTGTCTTCGGACACAATGGATGATTGTTTATTGGATCACCATTTTACGCAAGGTTGTCCTTTATTAGAGATCTAGAGGGATCCGGATTGCTGGAAGTCGACGGGTATTTAATCGGTGACCCGATCGGTTAGGTAGATAAACAGTTTTATTGTCAGGTGGATCGAGTGTTGATAGTAGCGGTTGTAGGTGAAGGTTATGTGTTTTGAGTAGATATATATTGTATCTTGTACCCGATATTTCATTTATTCCATAAATTTGGCTAATTAATCCTCGATTAAAGTACATATCTTAACACTAGAACTCTACTAAAGGGATCAAAATGACTCTTTTTAGATAATTCATTTTTATAATTTTTGAGGACATACAAACTGCTTTTGATAAAATTTTTGCCTACTCTGATTTACCACAGGTACACTCTGATAGAAAGAATTTCTTAAACAGATGATAAATAACAAACAAGAAAAAGAATTCTGTAGTACGTAAATAATGTTCATATTTATATTTGTATAAATGCAAATATTTCTAGAATAATTTAGTATAAATACAAATATTTCTAGCGTATTTGCAAAATTGAATGCTCGAAAGTAACGACGCAGACAGAATAATCAATTAAAGGAGATTATCCGAGGGAGATTATCAGGAAAGTGTCGAAAGAGGACTGTCGGCTGAACGGACGGGCACGAGGTGCGTTTTACGATCGTTAAAGCGATTCCAGGAACGCGTCGAAAATCGCATCGCGAGGGGTGAGTTTCGAAATACGCGCGCGAAGGAAGTCTAATTGGAGCTTATCGATTTTAATGAATTTTAATGAACGCCACTCGCGATATCGTCGGACAGCCGACGAGTGGAATTCCTCGCGCGCCGATCCAGCGTATTGGCGGCCATTGAAAAGTCCAGATCGATTTTTCCCCGCGATCGATAGCCGTCATTTGTCGTCCAGACTAATTGCGCGCATTTTTCCCCCCGATTATTCCACCATTGGTCCACGTGTTCGTTTAATTTCGAAAATACTACTGTTTCTACTGTTCTTACAAATTTTTCGTTTTCCTTTTTTTTCTTTTTTTTTATTGGTAATCGATGAAGATTTTTAATTGAAATTTATGATTCATGAATCGATGATTAGTCAGAAAGGTTTTTGTGGAAAATTGTAATTCATTTTTTGTCTCATTTATCGAATTGAAAAATTTTGTAACGTATAATATTATTTAGATATTATAAAAAAGATAGCGTGGCAAAAATATTCTTGTTTAATTTTAAAATGTATAGTTGTTGGGTTAAGTAATAATTTTTGCTTTAAATTAGAGTTACATAATTATGTTAGAAGTAGAAATGAAAATTGCAAGTTACGTAATTGTATTTTTGTAATTGCAATATTAATAATAATTACCGTTATACGATATTTTATTTTACGAAAATATTTTTCCATCTTATTGTACGAAATTAAAAGTAAAATATATAAAATAATACATTATTTTATTTAAAGTAAATATTTTATTCACAAAAATAAAAATTAGGACCTTCTAATTTATATGGTATGCACTTATTGTTCCTGGAGAACCATCCAGGCCATAAATCAAATTTTTCATAAGCCTCATTGACAACTTAAAACGTCTCACTTACCTGCCTCTGACGAAATACACCGTAGACTGCAGGTGTATTCGAAAATTATGGGTTACTTCTCAGGATAATGCCAATTAGTGAAACAATTGTTCTTTGAACTGCTCACAACTTGGTTTAAGTGCCGCTTAATACCGTTCAGGACTACAACGACCAGCTTAACTTAATTCTTTCTGCTTCCGTTGCAAAACAGCCAGAAATTATTTCACACGTTTCCGAATTCCTCACTGAGAAACTACTGTTTCATTTCTCCCTCTCTAACTCGACGATTAAAGAGAAATTAATCCGCTAGTTTATAAAAGTATTTCACACGTCGTGTAATTATTTTTTCTCATCTTTATTTTTATTTTTCTATTTATCAAGTATTTTTATAAGATACTTTGGTTTATGATTTTTTATTTTTGTTAATTTTTATATGATCGATTCGAATCGTATACGTTGTTATGAAACATTAACAATATCGTAGAAGTAACATAATTGTGAAGAAGATAATTTCTACAGGAAGAGGAAGCATGGATGTGAACCAAGTGGCTGTTGAGAGCATCAACTCGAGAGATTAAAGGTATGACGCCACGTATGATGATTAATATTAATAACGATTAACGCCACTTACGTGGGACGCTAACAATCTATAAATAATTCAAAAAACGCAATTAAAAACGAAAAGCAAGTCTAATTTATTCAAATGCAAAGTCTTTTCTCGCTTACCTTTTGTTCGGCGTGCCGAAAAGCCTTTCTCACGTATAAGTAAATTTGCATTCTTATTTATTATTAAGCAGTACAATTTTCTACGGAAAAATTATGTCAATTGTCAAAACTATCGTAGAATTATTTACTAGCAAAATTAAAATTCGTATTACACTTATCGTAAAAATTTATATTAACAAAGTCATGCAATATTAAAATTAAAATTACACGATAATTCCACGATAAAAATAAATTATTATCACACGACACCATAATAGAATATATTACCAAAATTAAAATTGTTAGTACACATTGTTATAAATTAAAATTATACTATAATTCCTTGACAAAGCATACCAAAATTAAAATTGTTAGTATCCGTTGTTATTTATTATCAGAATTAAAATTACAGTTTGCTCTAAATTATCTCACGATACTATAATATAATATAATATTAAAATTAAAATTATTAGTACCCACTGTTATAAATTAAAATTATATTATAATTCATTCACAAAGTACACCAAAATTAAATTTGTTAGTGTCCATTATTATTTCTTATAAAAATTAAAATGACAATTTGCTCGATAGCGAATTAACAAATCGTAATAAGCTCGGACGGGCCAACTGTGGTTCGCCACCTCTTTGAGCTCTCGTGACCACTTTATTGCCGGCCGACTTATTTCGAGCGATTACGCAGCCGTGGATTGGCCGAGATGGAATCGCTTCCTCGATAACTCGGCGAGCGCCGGTTTTTGACGAAGAACGCCGCGACGAATTGGAAGTTCGCGGAAAAAAAGGGCACAGCGCATTCCCCAACGACGGCGATCGCCGATCCAGGAAGGCAGCCTTTTCATCTCTCGGCCTAACAAGCGAACAGTGTATCTTTTTAGACGGGCCAGCCTCGATCGCGGATAAAATCGAGAACAATGTGGGTAAGATCGGATCTGATGGAACGCCTTTCGGTTCTGTAGAGAAATGTTCCATCAAAAATGTTGCATCGGTGTGTATACTCGTTCAACGTTGTTTTGGAGGTTAGAATACGTGATCGCGTATAAATATTACATTTTAGTCGGTGTGAAAAGGGCTTTAGTTTCGTTTCACAGCCTTCCTATGGAATAATTCTATAATTTTCGAGGATTTTTCTTTCGAGATTTTGATTAGGTTATAACAGGGTACAGGCAAGACGAAAACGTCAAGTGTGAAATAGCTTAAGATATTTGTATTTATTTATTTATTTTTCTTTTCACTGAGCGGATTAATGAGAAAATTTTGTAAAAAGAATTGCGTTTGGTTAATTTTAATAGCATGGTAACGATAATACTATTTTAACTCGCGTGAAACAGACTTTATCAGACCGTATACATTCTTAACTTTCAACACCCTGTTTCGCGTATGAAAAAATTTCTTTTGTTATTTTATATCTCTTTTACGAGCTTCTTTTATCCGTACACGTACCATTTTTAATCGTAAATATAAAATAAAGAGGAGAAAATTATGATGTCATTTAAATTTGTGTAAGACAGGCTGCGTCATAAATTCAACTTCAAAAACCGACTTCGATTATTCCACGGTCATAAAACACGTTTTATAATTACGCAAATGTATATATCAACAACAAAATCACTACGAAGCTTTCCCATCCCAATTTCAATCGCGTAAAGGGCAATCCAAACAAGAATATTATTCCCACTCGTGTGAAAAAGTCTTTAATCGTTCAAAAATCAATACGCATTCTACGATTTTACAAATATTTATAAATGTCAAACTCGTTATTCGAAAGGAAAATCGAAAGTAACGATACGATTTTTAGTCGCGTGAAACAGGCTTTAACCGAAACTTGTTTCTTTTTATCCGAAAAGTCATTTTAAGGCCCTAACCACGTGGAAATTCGGCGCGTGTTTGCGTTTTCTCGTATAGAAATCGGCGTGCCCGCGATTTTCGTCATTAGCCTGGGCGCATGCGCGCTGGCCGTTTCCCTTTCCCAGGAACGGAGCCGCGCCGCGGCGTTTGTGGTCCGTTTCAAATATTGGCCGTCCACTCGTGGTATGCGTGATACCCCGGAGTGCGCTTAAAATATTGAAATAAGATGCTCGTACGCCGCTCTTCGGATTCTCGCCCGATTCCCCCGTGTCCCTTTTCTGCTCCGTCCTTTCGCCGCATTCTTCCTCTTGCACGCGCGCCACTTTTCCCTTCTTGTCGTTTCCATGATCGTTTCGCCCCCTTCTCTTCCACCGGCACTCGTATTATCTTGCCAAAGTCCCCTGGACCACCGACTTCGTAAATCTCTTTTTAAACATTTCTCTCCCTTTTTTTTTCCCTTTCTTGTTTTGCGTTTCTTTCTCTTTTTTATTTTCCCTTTTGTGCAATATCTCCTTTCCCTCTCTTATCTTTTCTTTGTCCTATATTTTCTTATTAAATTTTTTAATTTGTGGGATATTTCCCTTTTTCTATTTTGTGTTTAGTGAGAAATTTTCATTTCTCAATTTTTTATTTCGTGGAATATTTCCTTTCTTTTAACTTTTGTTTTGTGGAATATTTCGTTTTTTAATTTTTGTTTTGTGGAATATTTCGTTTTTTAATTATCTGTTTTAAGATATTTCCTTTCTTGAATTTAATTTAAGTTTTTGTTCCGTAGGATGTTTCTTCCCCTGTTTCTTTTTTTTTTATTTTGTGGAATATTTCTTTCGTTTTCTCTTTTTATTTGTTATTTATTTTGTGGGATGATACCTCTGTCTCTTCCTTTCTTTTTTCTGTTTCGCTGCTTTTTTTTCTTTATTGGTTACTGGGTGTAGGGTGCTGTAATTTGTTTCTTTTATTTTAAATTTCATTTTTTCATTTGATATACGAACTTGAATACGATGGAAAGATCGTAGTCTGTTAGCATAATATTCTCGTTTTATTCGCAGCGCATTATTCCAGGAACGTGGTCGAACAATTAAAGACGAGTTGTCACAGCGGCTCAACTTCTTTAGCCGATGCACTTTGCCTGCTTTTTCCCTGGCTTAATCAACTCCTTGCTCATTTTTTCATCTTTTCTTTCATACCTTCGGCTTCGTATTTCTTTCTTCGCAGGTCAACATTCTGCGAGGAACGCAGAGTCGTCGAGACTCGGCGGATACGTAATCTTTTATTGTTAGGCTAACCTGTCTCCACGATTTTTCCAACATTGAATTATTACACCGATCTATAGAGTACAAATACACCGTACACACGTGTCTCTATAGAAATTATTCTAACGAATACGAGTGAAATTAATATTAAAAACGTGACACTTGTATATTTTCTATAATTCCAAAATTAAGGAATCGAAAATTATTTTGTTAAAACTAAAACGAAGTTTCCTAGATACAATTTTGTGATACGATGAAAGTACCTTCGTATTTTTAATAACTGCAAAATTTATAAAATTCGAAATTCTGTACTTCAATAATTTTAATTCAAATAATTTTAATCGATAAACATAGTAGTTTCTATACTTACTACACATCTGGTGTAATAAAAATAAATAATACTAATTTCGTTTAAACAATTCATTTTCTGAATGTATTTATATGATGTGATCGGTAATTATAGAATTTAAAAAATCAAAAGTTCGTTATTCCAGTGACCTGGAATTTAAAAATTCATTATTCTCATGAGCCGAAAACGAAGCTCGCCGTGGATGGAATTTTGTAACATTTAACAACTACTATTTGACTTACATGAAGCCCGGAAATTTACATTTCTCTTTTCCTCGGTTTTAAACTATTTCTTAAAATTCTTTTTAAGAATTCTTTACATTAAAGAATTACATTTATCTTGTCGGCGTTTTTGAAAAGGAAAGCGGTTTCTCGAGGAACGCTTTCAATGAAACTTCTTCCCTCCAGCCTCATCCTCTTCAATGGAAATTCCTTTCCTCTTCTTGTTTCTTCTCAAAAGGATCTTCCCTTCTTCTCTTGCCTTCGCGCCCAACTAAACTCGTTCCCTCCTCTTTCACCTTTCTTGGAACACCATTTTCATTTATTCTCTCTCCTATTAGTTTCACATTTTTCTTTCAAAATTAAACACGTTTCCCGCCATTCTTCCTCTACTTCTTTCAAGGAAATCTCTCGCCGCGACTGAACAGACTTCTCATTCATTCCGTTTTTCTACAATTCCCTTCCCTGCATATTTCACTTTTCGTTTCCCCTTTTCTATTTTCTTTTTTACGCCGAGGTAAACAGAAAATCAATACCTTCTTTCTAATTATTTTTTTTTAAGCAAATTCTTTATTTTTTCTATTCTTCCTTGCTTCCTTTTCAGGGCAAGTGTCTACTTCCTTCCCTTCAAACTTCCTTTTCAAACAGCTATTCAACTTCAATAGAATTCCCTTCGACTTCGCTCTCAAGCAGCTGTTCAACTTCAAACGAAGTCTGAAACGTTCAGTGCTGTTCAAATATTCATTATACCGTACTTTGAGAAACATTTTTCGCTCAAAATTTGTTTCCGAATTTCACCTAGATGTTTTTTATTCCCAGAAACGTTTGTAAAATTCGGATTCAAGGAAACGAGAATTTTCTTGTTTATTTTATTCTGCTTATTCTTCAAACAAAATTCGTCCTTCGTCGCTCGGAGCAATTTTCTTCTCCCATTCCTTCTCAAATAGAAATCGTTTCTTTTCCAAACCTCTGTAATTCTCGAGAAAGAAAAATTCTTGATTGCTATAGATCGAGAGATAAATTAAAGAGTAGAATCATCGAAAAAATCGGAGTAGATTATTTCAGACGTTTTATTTTTGTAATTTCTGGACAGGTGTAGCTGTTTATGGCAAAGTTAAACGTAATTTTTATTTAGATTAAAAATATCCCATTATATTTTTAGATATTTTAAGACCCACATTCAAATATTTAATAGCGGCAACCTATAACAACAAATTAAATCGAATTATTATTATCGTTATGAAATAAATGGACGCTATCCTTTTTTATTAACAATTTATTAGCCTTTATTATAATTTCGTTTTATTAATACTACAACTGACGACGCTCAATTTTTGCGAAATGAATAGTATCCTGAACAAAAAACGCTTATTTGTCTGCGACTTGGTTTTCGGCAGTTTGATCTTTCGACGATTTGTTTATTGACCTTTCGACGTCTCAGAACTTCAGCACTATGGTTTCATAATACACGATACCTTTGTTAATAAAAATATACCAATATTATTTAATTTAAAACGCGATAAAATTTATTTAGTAAATTTTACATTTACTAAATGTAATTATAGCACGCAATTGTCGGTAATTATCGTATTTTCATTAACCTCTTCGTCTCCAATATCGTGCGAGACTAGTGGTAAGGAAATCGAGCCAAACACTATAAAAATTCTATTAGCAAATCGTAGTTTATTAATCCGATCCAAATATAAATATAATTACACATTTCCTTCTAAAAATCAGTATTAATTAATATATCAAATTTAATAGTGCCCAACGATACGTGGAATGTCGAAATAAATTAATTCTGTCTTAATTTGCACACGATTTCTTATTTATCGTTTTAAAAATTTCGTCGACTTTATGGGAGAAAGTCTTCGAATTACTATTTTTCTCTAACGAAAAGATCGTCGAGTGCAAAGAGTTAAATCAATTTAAATACTCTCACCACTTCATTAACATCTCGACACATTTTATTAACACAAAGTTATTTGCAATCTGATAACAAACGTTATAATACAATTTGTGCCATAAAATTCGCTAAAAATCCAACGCAGAAAATCCGGTGTATTATTCATCTTTAAAAAAATTTCAAATCGCGTCTCCGGTTTCCCGCGAAAAATCGTCGGCGCCGAAAACATAGGGCGTTCCTCGACATGGCGGTTCCACGACGCGCGGCAAATAACAGGCGACGATGATGTACGGTGCACCGTGGTAAATTGCCGCGGATAAGGGTATGATTATCAGTTGCAATACTTAAAAGGGAACGCGGCGTTGCGCTCGCGCACCACCGCGATCTTCCGAACATTGATTTTAGTTTCCCTTTTTTCTTTTCCTGTTCTCCCTACCACCGTCGTGCCTGCGTAACACGGCCACGCCCGATCCTCGCCGGCATTATGCAATAATTCACGTTCATTATGACGATTATTATCCATCAGCTCTCCCGATGCTCCGGCAAGTCCGACGGTTTTGCTACAATTTATAAGCGATATATTATTACCCTTGTTGACACTTCTAAACCGATCACGCGGTAGGTGCTTGATTCATCGCTGACTTCATTAGGGAGAAGCATCTTTCTTCTTTTTTTTCTCTCTCCTCTCTCTCTTCGTCTCCTTTGATCCTTTGCACGTCGTATCAGCGTGTTCGTGGGTGTGCGATGTTTTTTTTTATTTTATTTTCACACGGAACTGTTGTTGTCGCTGGTGTAATCGAGAAAATTTTTCGCTTCGAGTTTGCGGTCATTTGAGTAGTAATTAGCGGGTGATTAGTTGCGTTTAATTGAGATTCGTAGATAGGTTTTTGAATATTTATTTCGAATTGAAAGTTTGGAAATTAATAGTGTTACGAAATTGTGAAATTATCGATTGTTATTGTATTTATTTTGAATTAGGAATTAGTATTGTGTTACTAGTATTTTTCGATTGAAAAATAGTTTCCTAATTAGAGTTAAAGTTTGGAAAGTAATAGTGTTACAAAATTGTGAAATTATCGATTGTTATAGTATTTATTTTGAATTAGAAATTAGTATCGTGTTATTAGTATTTTTCGATTGAAAAGTAGTTTCTTAATTAATTGGATATTTACTTCGAATTAGGAATAATCAAGTTTCTAATTTTTCTGGTATTCGTGGTGGAAATTCCAGAATTGTTGATTATTTTCTGATACATCATAATTTTTATCTTATATTAAGAGTTATTGAGTTACAAATTTCTTGTACTTCCGTTTGCAGCGTTATTCGCGTTACGAGATAATTTGCATAAATAATTGATATTACTCTGACCCGTGCAATGATAAATATTTTAGCTTTCGGTGTATCGGTCGAAGGTAACAAGTACAGAGTCTTAGAAAAATTACACGAGAGAAATTGCACGCGAAGAGATGGTAGATAAATAACGTAAATGAAATTATAGGAGAAATTATTAATGGAAATATATGCCTGGTAATATTCCGTTCGGGAATTATGAAGCTCGTAAAATCGCGAAGTGTGAAGGTCTGTATATGAGAATACAGAAACAAAGTAATATTTTTCATAGAAATTGAACCTCGAATATATATTTTAAAAGTTAAAACGGCAGACGGGGAAAAGAATTTTAATCACAACCTGATACACTGTGTAATTGACATGACACACTGTTGCATTTTATTCATGATGAGTGGCTTGCAGCATGCGTTCTCTTTAATTAAACTTTTTGATTTAAAGGATAAGAGCTGTGTATGCACTTTAACGTTCATTGAAGGAGTATAAATCCACGTAAAAAGTGTAAATGCAACGTTTAAACATTGGTAAAGTTCGTAAATCTTTAATATTTGATAAATAATTTATGAACCGGTTACGATTAATCCAATTTCGCCGGTGTTTCAATAACGTTTTCGCGAAAATCGTTTTGCGGAAGATCTAATGAGAACAAAACATCGAATGTAATTAATACGTGCCGAACTCGTTTCGTGTTTTAATCACAGTTTATTTTAAAAATGTAATTGAAATTAAAAAGGAATTTTTGGAGTCTCGTAAATTTACGCGATTACTATTTAATAAATTTGAGAATTCGATACTTGAGAAACACGAGGATTTAGAAATTCGAAAATTTCTAAGAGACGATTAGATTCGACTCGTCCCAGGTTTTACATCTTCTCACTCCAAGACCACCACAATCCCACTCACATCCCATAACCTACCACATCCCAAACCTCGAAAGACCTCCTAAAAACCACTGATCAAACTATTCTCCAAATACCTAATACACGACCTGAGAACGATGCCCATCAAACTAAATTTCTACTCATTTCCCATATCCTAATCTAATCTAAACTTCGAGAAACCTCCTTAAAAAGGCCCAAATCTACGGATCAAACAATCTTCCAAAAACCCAACACATCTCGAGACCAATGTCCATTATACTCCAATTCTTCTCGCTTCCCATAACCTAACCCAATCTAAACTTCGAAACATCTTAAAAAGCCCCGAATCTACTGACCAAACTATCTTCCAGAAACCCAACACACATCTCGAGACAAACGTCCATCAAATCCCAAACCTACTCACCTCCCATAAACTACCACCTCGAAAACTTAATCCAAAAATCTCAAAAAACCCAACGCATATCTCGAGACCAAGGTCCATAAAACTACACTTCTACTCACCTCCCATAATCTACCACCTCGCAAACCTAATCCAAAATTCTCAAACACCCAACATATATCTCGAGACCAACGTCCATAAAACTCCAATTCCACTCACCTCTCATGACCTACCACTTTGCAAACCTAATCCAAAATTCTCAAAAATCCAACACATATCTCGAGACCAACGTCCATAAAACTGCACTTCTACTCATCTCCCATAACTTACCACCTCGCAAACCTAATCCAAAATTCTGAAAAACCCAAATATATCTCGAGACCAAGGTCCATAAAACTCCACTTCCACTCACCTCCCATAACCTACCACCTCGCAAACCTAATCCAAAATCCACAAACTTCGAAAAATCTCCTTAAAAGTGCCCGAAACCACGGATCAAAGATTCTCGAAGAACCCGACACACGACCCGAGTCACCGAAACCCCCACCAATGATGGTTTCCCGAAAGTTCGTCTCGTTATCCGAGTCACCACAGAGCAACCTCGATCCTCGTCGCGCCCGGAGCGGAATCGAGGTCGACGGAAAGAGAAAAATGGCGCGGAAGCTCTGGTCCGAGCGAGAGGCGTCTGGCCACACGACGGTCGGCTGGAAAGTAAAATTCGCGGAGCGAAAGAAAAGGCCTAGCGTAACGCGGGCGGGAAGCCGGCGTGGCGGAAGGGGCGTTAACGGAAAAAAGAAAGTCGGTCGAAAACGTTGCGGTGCACGTGCCCCGTTTTTCCAGACGCCTGGGGCCCGTCCTGCGCGGTTTTTTCGGCGGCGCGAGTTGCAGCGGAAACGCGGCCTCGCGCCACAATTGCGCTGCTCGGTGGCGCGCGGAAAAAACGGGCGGCCAGCATTTTTGTCAGTCTGGACACGTGTTCTCGCGACGAGGAATCGGCCTTCTCCGCGTTGGTCCCGGTTTGTCGCGCGGCGGTCCTCACGCATGTGCTCGCCGACCCATCGAGACGCGAGCGCGTCATGTGCTCGATTAATTCCCTCCTTTCATACAGATGCGCCAGTTTAAAGAGATCAGGATCGTTTCTCCTTCTTTCCTATCGAGACTTTGATGCCAGCTTCTAGTTAGGTCTCAGTTGAGGCAGAGTAATTTGCAAATGACGCGGATAGGTGACTGATGTTGAGGATGATCAGGTATCGGTTGAGAGAGCAGTGGTCTGTGGATTTTACGATAACTGGAGTAGGTATTCACTCCTTTGTTATAAATGCGCCCCTGTGAGCGAATTTAAAGAGATCGAGATTGTTTCTCCTTCTTTCCTGTCGAGAATTTGATGCATTAGATGCATTGTCAGCTTCTAGTTAAGTCTTATTTGACGCAGAGTAGTTTGCAATTGATCCGGATAGGTGACTGATGTTGAGGATAAGTAAATATCGGTTGAGAGAGACTAGCGGTGGATTAGGGTTTTGGGGATTTTATGATAACTGAAGTAGGTACTGGACTTGTTCATGAGCTTATGGTGTGTAACACTGTGCAACTCTGACTTCTGAACTCACTCTCTTCTCTTTTCCTTTTTTTTTCTCTCTCCTCTTCCATCAACTGAGGATTACAGAGAAATTTCGTTTACAGATTCGAATCCAGAGAAGTAAGTTCTATAAGAGATACTCAATGGATATTACGAAACTTAAAAAAAGTTACAATTTGTTGCACAGTGTAATTGGTAGGATGCAAGTGATTCAGTTTGTTTGAAGTGGTATAACATGTTTTTGTAGTTTCTGAGATAGGTACCAGAGTTGAACCTTTATTTATGAAATGATAGTCGGGGTGGAATTGGTGTTTATCAGTTAGTTCATTCAGTGACTCTAAACTGGATTTTGAGGATTTCATTGTAGCAAGTATGTACAGCTAATGGTGGACATGCATTCTTATCGGTGAGCTTATAGTCAACCTTCGCAAGCACTCAACCTTCTTAGCAGCTATAACAAACTTCAGACAACCGAATCCAATGCGTAGCTATCGAATAAAATTGAAGTTTGCCCACACTTGCCATTAAAAAATCCTTACCATTTTTACATCCTCGCGAATCTAACCAAAAAAGGGAAGAAAAAGCCCAGGGGAAATATCTCGATCGATATGATTCGAACCCTGCGCAATATCTGCGCTATAATTCGGTTGGTAAGAACACGCGATCCCCATGAAATCTCTCTTGATGGACCTTTTTGTTTAAGCTCGTTGTTGAAATAACCTTACGTAAACCGAACGAGAATCCCAACGCAAATTTCGTTTCATTTCCATCGAAATCTCGATAATGCGTCTGTTTCACAATTGACCGCGTGGTTTGGACGGTGAGAACGGAGTTCGGCTCGGAGGGTGTCGAGGATTGCGACGACGCTGGAGGATTTCGTTAGGTTTTTGCGGACGTTAAGATGGAAGCTTTCACCCGGTGACGTAAAAGGTACCATTTGGATCGATTAGCCAGAAATGGACCGTATCGTCAAATGACGATAATGCCGCGATCGTTTTGCGGAACGTTACGTCACGATCAAAATCATGATCGTACGATCTCACGATAATGACCGAATTCACGAACGCCTGGCAAAAAACGGGAGCAAAAGTGATTTATAGCGGTTGAGGTTTCGTAGAGGGAGGCTGATGATACAGGTGGTCCCTTGGTTTTTCTTGCGCCTGGCAATTTATTTCCAACCTAAAGAGCGAAATTTGTTTAAAATACCCTTGGACTGCTTAGGACCATGGAATTTGTTTGTACAGATTTAATGGCCTGTAGCAAAATAACAATGAATAACAATAAACGATATTCTATACACGAGTATGGAATAACAGAGTTTTTATAATAGTTTAATTTATCTGTTTGTACAGATTTAATATCCTGTAGCAAAATAACAATGAATAACAATAAACGATATTCTATACTCGAGTATGGAATAACAGAATTTTTATGATTGTTTATTTTATCTTTTATTAGATTTATTTAGATTCATATATAATGTCTATATTTATTTACCAGTTTCTTTTGTTTAAATTTTGTAAATCTTATATGTATAATTAATACATTTTATATTTTATTATTTATAGATATTGGATTTCGGTATTCTACTATTATTACACATCAAGTTTATACTCGTACAAAAAAATTAAACGAATATCGTTTAGATTCATATCGGTAGAAAATTCAAATGAAATAACAAAAAGGAACACTTTCGAGAAAATCTCCTTTGTGGAAACGTGACTCTGGCAATGAACAGTACGACTATAAACGAGGTTACGCCAAAAGCAAAAGTGTAACGAAAACAGGAAGACGAACGTTCGCATGTAAAAAAATCCGACATTTCGTATGCACCAACGTAATATTAGGTCGTCCCATAAGTTCGTTCGCGGTGATATTTACATTCTTCGCCAGAATTTGTAAACTATATCGATGATTATCGTCTTTGTCAACGAAATAGGAAGAAGTCGTAGAACAAAAGGGCGACTAAATTTTTTCTTAATATTTAACCCTTTGCACTCGAGAGGTGACTCTCAGTCACCATTCGTTTTAATGCCACAGCTTGAATTCGAATAAGCGATAATAACTAATATAGGGAGCTTAATTTTAGGAAAGTTCAAAATCAAACGTTGAGTTTCGCGGGCTTTACAGGGAGACGAAGCGCGAATCGACGAAAGCTTTAAAAGAAAGACCTTCGACGGTATATGCAGACTTTTGCGAGATTTGAGAGACTAGAGAGATTCGAGAGATCCGAGAATATCGTAGTCAAATTCGAAGAAGCGTTTTTTGTGCTCGCACTCGTTAAAGAGTGAAATTTCGTGAGTTCTATTAGTTCCTTTAACTGTTCTCGTTGTATCTTCGATTCTTTCTATAAACCAAAGCGAAAGAAAACCCACCTTTGGTTTTCTAGGCTATATTAAAAATAATTACACGCGAAATATCGAAATAAAATACTTCCGTTCATTCCAAAGGCAAATGTATAATTTTCTTTGTATATTTTCACATATGGGGTATCAACGAGCTTATAGAAACGTAAGAAAAGCTTCTTCTTCATAGCGAAAAATTCTTCGAGTGCAAAGGGTTAAAGGTTTATTCGACGTATAATTTTAAATGGTAAAAGTAAAAACCGGAACAAATTTATGGGACGACCTAATAATTAATAGGAAACGTAGGACTCGGAGCGCTGGTCCATAGAGAGTAGTTCCATCCGCGGTCGCAGCGACGAGCGGGCGCATCGTTACGCAAACGGTTCTTGCCGGCGTCTGCAACGAGAGCGCAACGTGCGCACGTAGCCTCGGAGCGCATGTGCAGCGTAAGATCGCGCCACCGGCGTCGGTGGTGGGGGGTGTTCATTCATAAATGCCCGGCCGAAGGCGTCAATGGATGGCCCTGTGAACGAGCGAGACAGCATCCCCCGACTCTCTCCCCTCCATTCTCGCCCGTCGCCTCTTCCTTTCTTTCCTTCTCCCCTCCGTCCACCTCGTCGACGCCATTTACTCCCACTCCTTCGACCGCTGCATACAGACCGCGACGCGGACGCCAGACAGGAATTTCACGGCGCAGGTGCCTCGCGGACGACGTTTTTCGAAAAGAATCTCTGTCCGCGCGGTCGCTCGCGAGGCTACGGCATTTTGTTACCGTGTCGGCTCTGGACCGGCTCGATCGAGTCTTCGACAGGTATCGAAATAGGCGAAAGGTGGTCGACAAACGAAGGATTGCCGAAACGGAAGTTTCCTCGATGTTTATCCCGAAACCGGCGTCCCTTCCCCGCCCAAAGTCCGTTGGAATTGTAGAGGGATGCTGGGATCTCGGTTGGTTTCGTTGTGGGCATGGGATACGTATAGATGGTGTTTGTGGGTCGTTCTGTTTGGACGGATTTTGGTTTTTGAGGGAAAGTTTGTCGGATCGGGAATGTTTTGATTCGTTTGTGGAGTTTTTGGGTTTTATCTGTTGTCTATAGTTATGTAGCATTAGCTGTGTATCATTTTCATTTTAACTCTTTGTACCCCGAATTATATTGGGTCGTTCGGAAAGTCATTCCGTTTTTTTTTTTTATGCAGCTGAAGTGTGAAGTTCGCTGTTGTTAGGTACTCTAAATTGGAAAGACGAAATGATTTTTAGAACGACCTAATATTTCGATTTGCTAAAATTTCACAATTTTAAACTACACTTATCATAAGTACATTTAACACTAAACTTACCACGGTCATATAACCGTTGAATGCAAAATCAACAGAATCTTAAAAAAATAAAATCAATTACACATAAAAAGATGGATTACACGTATATTGGAAAAAAAATCGTGAAGGCAGGTGACTTGTACTATAACATTGAATGCAGAATTTCGAATGGTAGTTTTAAAAATCCACGTTCATCTAGACATATTTGAACTTCTAAAATTTTTATCCGATCTCGTCACAGATGGAATAAACGCATAGTAGTCGATTAAAATTAACCGTTTGGGGAATGTAGTATTTTTTATAGCGAAAGTTGCTTGGAATATAATAAGGAATAATTTTATCATTGCAATCAACGTTACACATATCTTTTAATTCAGAAAATTTCCCTCGGTGCGCTATTTTTAATTATTTCGTATACACTTCGTTTCTCGTCCGCAAAGAGTTAAACACCTTTGTTCAACGTACAATTTTTCGTAATTAAGTGGTAGTGCGAGGGATTTAGAAAAAAAGAAACCTGCCGGCGATTTTCACCGGTGAATCGCGTCTGGAAAACAGGTCTGCTCGTGAAAAAGGACCAGGAATTTATTTCGTTCGTAGCTTAATTCGAACCTCCGGGAAAGAAACGCCCATGCCATGGTCGAGTTCGATAAATGATTCCACGAGAAGCGGCGTCCAGGGTATAATCGATGATGGCCGAAGTGACGAATGCCGAGGAAGTTGCATCGAGGGTGGTACCGCGACCGGGGACGTTCTCATAGAGCCGTAACGCCGTTGCTCGACTGGCCGCCATTTATCTTGATCGCGCATAACTGACCATTCCGACTGTTTGGCCATAGGCGCGTCTACCACGACGTGCAAACATCGATTCACGATCGCCGTGGAATTCTTCTATCGCGAGAGTCGATCGGGCCCGGTGCCGAGCCTCGACCCGTTCTCTCCTCCTCCTCGTGGTAGGTGGCTCTGATCCGAATTATTAACTCGTAACGCTCGAGCAAATGACAAGGAGAGGGATCGTCTTCGACCACGAAAGATCCGGCTGCTTAGATCGCTTTACGAGACAATCCTGATATCACCTGGGTCAATTCCATCGAGAAAAATAGTATACGAGTGTCAGGGTTGTCTATGGAGATTCTGCAGCAGCAGATTAGGAAATATAAACGGTGTCTCAAAATATTTTTCATAAAAATTACCCATTGTCCTATTACTTTGATAATTCTTTATTACGAAGCACGTGTTTTCGGTTCTCTGATCTCTGCAGTTACATTGGAATGAATCAGAAAACAAAACACGCTCAAAATTAAAATTATCTACTAGATGTCAGATAGTGATGTGCAGTTACTATCTTAACGATTACCTTCATTATTTTTAATAACGATTTTTAATAATCTTGAACTGTCATCTGCCACGCTGTCTTTTTCTCTCGTTTATCGCACAAATCCTTCAGTTCTCATACGAAATTTTCTAAACTTTTTGACGAAGTTTCATTAACGACGAGAGAATGAATGAAAAGGAATTCTCCGAAGAACAATCCTGCGTCTTCTGAGTCTAAATAGGATAGAGTGAAAAAATTTTCCCGAATTCCCGGAAAATACCCTAGCAGCCTAACTTAATTTCCGATCGAATCTAGGATACACGATGACGGCCGGGTAGATGGTGCCTAACCGAAACCGGTCGCCAGGAGGCGACGAAGAAACGACGCTATCCCGCTCGCAAGAGCCTCGAAAGCGGTGTACACACGCTTGTGCGTGCGATTATCAATCGCGGTATCGTTATCCGTCCCGTAAACACCGTCACATTACCGTGCCGGTAATCGGCCGCACGTAATAACATCTGGCGGCAAATTGGCGGGAAAATAAAGAAGCGGCGGACCGTACGGGCGGCTGCGTAAATATATGTAGAGCACGATCCTTATATCCGGCGTGCTCGGTTCGTTATGCATCGACAGCTCGTTTCGCGCGGGCCGCTATGCCTGGCCCGTATCTCCGAGCAATCGGCTCGCGAGCGGGCGAAAATAATGCCCGCCGGCGACGAAACATTTGGAGGCCGCGACTTATCACCGTGGAACATCGACTGGAATGCATCGTAATTTACGGACATCGGAGAGGTCAGTCCGGTTCGTCGATACGGACCGTGAGGAATAATGGCCGCGAGAGGCTGGGCACCGACACCAACGCCCCGACGTTCCTTCCCTTTCCGCCGGGGACTCTCCTGTCGCCCCGGCTCCACCGGGATATATCCTTCCACCGTCCCGGTGTAATCGGGTTTGAAGCGACCGAGCCAGCCTGGCACTCTGCTTTCCACCGGGATTTATTTCCTCCACAGCCTGACGAGTGTTTTCATTCGTCTTTTTATACAGAGTTTCGGATCGGTGATGACGGCGAACCAAGCGAGTTTTCGAAGTTTGACGACGTCGGGTGTCGTTTGACGAGCACTCCTGACTTTCGATTACGGTTTAAGGAGAGATTTATTTCTCTGATACGGCGATCAGTTGATGTTTTTGCCAGCAATCTACGGTTTCATGATGCCAGACCAGGTGAGTTTGATATTTGGTCACGGTGGAGATTTGTTTTATGAGTTTATTGGCTTTGGATTTTAAGTTACAGAGGGATTTATTCGTTGCAGAAAGTGATGTGTATTTTAGGTGATTCTTTTGCGAGGAATTTTGGGATTTATAATCGTGCACGAGGCGAGTTTGAGGTTTGACGAGTTTCCTGGCTTTGAATTATAATTTGGAGGGGGATTTATTTGTTGGTCAAAGCGATGAGTATTTTATTATAGTTAACGCTTTTGTGAGGAATTTGGGTAAAATGACGAGTATTTTCGTGGATCTTTTTGGGGTGAATATGGGGTTTAATGATAGTGGATGAAGTAAATTTGTGGTTTGATGAGTTTGCTGAGTGAAACAATGGCTTAGAAGAGCGTTTATTCCTTGGGCAGAGTGGCAAGAATTTTGGTTGATGTTTTTGAAATAAATTCGAGGTATGATGATGAGCTGAGTTTGAAATTTGACGATGTTGGGTGATGTTTGATGAGTTTGCTTACCTAAAACGATGGTTTGGAAGAGTATTCGTTTTTTAGATAGGATAACGAGTATTTTCTTGAAAGAAGGTTAAAGATGTTAAATAACAGAGAGCTAAGTCTGCTTTCGCTTTTGTCACAATTTCCTAAAACATTTAATTTATCCATATCAATGCAAAGTTATGGAAAATTCCAAAATCGTGGAAGTCTAACTCCCAAAATACTCGCTAACTATAGATCACGATTAAATCTATTTGAAATTAAGTGAAAAACGTTGAAAAACAAACAAAAGAATACGAATACAATAGAATTAGAAAACGCGGAAAGATAACGAAGAGAGCTAGAAGAAAAGCTAATTATAAAGGAAAACACGATCGAATTCCGCGATGATAGGTCGATCTCGATAAAATTCCTCAAAAATTCCAGCGAATCGAATAGAATAAAACCGCCGAACAGCGTTCGTTATTTCACACGATTGCGCTGGAAAATTGATTCGTACAAATTACTTCCTATCTATCATTAAAAACGCGCATGAGCCCTCGGAATCGGCTAATTCCCAGAAATTATCCCCGCAATTGCACGGTGAGTTGCACTTGCCATTAATCAGGCATCAACATAGTTGCATACATTCAATTAAATTGCACGCCACGGTCGGAGAACTCATTGACGTTGGCGCGGGGCCACGGGCAGGAGTAACTTCATTATTTACCCGGTCGTCGGGTTCGATTTTTCACAGGGAAAAAATTAGCTCCGGCCGGGCGTTATTATACCGCGCATATGCAGCCCGTTTAATACGTGTCGCCAATGCGATAACTCTCCCTGTCGAATTACTATGCGGTTCGTATGGGGCCGGCATTAAAGTCGCAAAGCGGCAGCACCTTTTTAGCACGGCCCCGCGTTTTCGCCGCACGGCGCGCGTGATTGGCCGATCCTTCAAATTATCGGCTTAAACCCCATATCGTTAATTGCCAAACACTCGAATTTATACCCTGCACACGGGCATAACGACGAGTCGTTAGTCTCCGCTCGCCTCTCTCGTTAGGCCTTTTAAACGCTTCGGGGATGCGGTAAGCTGCCAGTTAATTTCCGGAAAATATGCCGGGCGACTTTCTTCCCTATTCCGCTGGTTAATTCGATCGGGATAAATTCGAATTTCGTCAACGAGGCTACCGTTACATCGTCGGTCGTTGAAAACGGGCTAAAAACGTCGCTCGTCCTTTCATTCTCTCTTGTTTCCCTCGGCGCGAGTGCTCTTCTATTTTTCTAGTTTCGCGGTTGCTTTCGGTCGAAAACACGCGTGTACGTGTACGGATAAGTAATCGAAACGTGTCGGAACGACGCCGGTGATATCGGAGTTGCTGTAATCTCCGAAGAAAGGTACACTCGGTTGCGAGAGACGTAGCACAAGTGACGGAGCGTTTCCACGAAAGATTCGAAAGCGAGACGGCGTGGTGGTACGGCTGGCAGGCTGCTGGAACCGAATTATTGCGGCGGAGTGCAATCGCGCGCGTCGCTGTGTGTACGCAAATATGCGGGGCCGCGGTGACGTCACATCCGGCGTCTCGTTTTTCGCGGTGCGCACTTATCACGCCGGCGAAAGGGAAAGACGCGAAGGGAGCCGCGCGGGAATCGCCTTTATACGCCCACGCGCGTGCAACCGCCGCGTCTCGCGTGTGCACGCACACGGATCCGTCCGTTTCTGCGTCTCCGTTCCGTTTACGAACGGTGTTTACGTCGATGCAGACGAAGATGATCGAGTCGAAGGGTTTCGACAGGTTTCGGTAAGTTTCGGTAGCTTTGCGGAAATAAGAGCGATGGTTTGGAATGTTTGGATTAGCGCGAAACGGGCTTATGAACTCGGTGTGGATGCTGCGATGCAATATTACGTATTTACGTAAGGTATTTGTTCGAAGCAGAGTTATATTACCTGCAGAGGGTTTTAATTTTGTAATTAGTTGGGTTTTGGCAGGTTTGGGTAGGTTTGGATTGTTTTGATTAGTGTGGAACGGGCTTATGAACTCGGTGTGGGTGCTGCGATGCAATATAACCGTATTTGCGATAGGTATATGTCGCACTATGTTTGAAGTAGAGTTACTTCACCTGCAGAGAGTTTTAGTTTTGTAATTATATGGCTTTCGGCAGGTTTGAGTAGGTTTGGAATGTTTATAATTAGTTACCTGATTTGGTAGTTGCTTGTACCATGTTTGGTTCGCATAAATTTGGGTAAGTTTGCGAGTATGGAAGTAGTTTCGAATGTTTGGATTAGTTGTCAGTAGTATGGATTCGATATGTAGATAGTGTACGGTGTAATATTAGGTTAGAGAACCTAATACAAAATTAATAAAAATTACTACTATGGAACCCCTAACTCAAATCATCCGTGAAAGAAGAAAAGGAACGATGTAAAAATTCTGAAAGCACGAATTATCGTGAGAAATTGGAAACAAAAATTTCCACCTTTTTCTCCTTTTAGAACCGTGCGTTTTCTTAGTTGAGAAAACATTTCCGAGCACCGGGATACG
>NIJG01000029.1:1150655-1184681 GCA_002201625.1 Euglossa dilemma
CGTTTGTTTCCACGGATATTCAGTAGAATCCCAAATTAACCCTTTGCGGACGAGAAACGAAGCTAACGATACGTTCGGTGTATACTAAACGATAGAAAATAATAAATCAAGGGAAATTCTCCGAATTAAAAAACATGTACATCGACGACAAGGCTAAGATTATTTTTCGCTATTGTCCATGCAGCTTTCATTCTAAAAAATGAAAATACTTCCACGTATATTACGACATTAAAATCCTAGCGTTTACCTAGTTCCGTTACACCCGGTAGATTTTCATCGCGGCAGCCCGTTCCATCCATCGCGAATAAATGAAAGAAACGAAAGGAACATCGGCTATACCTGCAATTAAACGCGTATACTTTCGTAGTATATACTCTGGTCTATGCTACTAGCCTAACCGTCCTTCCAATGGAGTACAAGACGAGCAAGCCGCCTCGGCAGATATATCCGGTCATCCGGTTTTCACCGGGCCTCTAATGCAAGATGGTCGTGATCGTTCCGATTTACTCGGCCGTAGTACTCCAGCGTAGCACTTATTGTTCAGTCGTTACGACGTCGTCTGGTACGCGCTGCAACATCCGGTCGCGTAAAGTTGCACGCGCGTACGACGCCGTAGTAAGCGCGTAGTACGCGCAAACGAGCCGCGAGTTTCGTGCACGAAGGACATTCCCACTCCTACACGGGCCGTTTCTTTCTCCCGTTCAAATTATCCGGCGGAAGTGGCCCTTACTTTCCCTATACACGCTTCAGAAATTTCTCGGCCCCGGCGAGAAACGAAGGAAGAAGAAGCAGCAGCGGCGGCGGCCGGGCTCGCCCGATCGCCGGACACGAGAGAGGAGAGGAGAGCGCCGGCCTCTGCATGCACGTTCCCGAGTCGCCGGCGATAATGCGATTCTATGTTCCGTAGGAACGATAGTACAAGCGATTCGCGAGCGGTGCCCCTGCGCCACGAGATCGGCCGACGAATTTTTATCGGGCCCCTAATGACGCGTCGGATCGGAAAGAGACGAGATACCGAGATGGATCCTTGAAATTTTTACTTTCACCGTTATTTCCCTCGAAATTCCCGGAATTTCGCCCGTATGAAATAAACAAAACGCCCGATCTTCCAGCGAGTATCGATTCCAACGTTTAATCAATCTCGTACATAGAACGTATCGATCGAAATATAGATTAACGCGCGTGAGATATTTAGGTTATGTACAGCGTGACTTTGCCTGCGATTTTAAAGGATTAAACGCGGTATTTCCGTTTCATTGTTCGAAGACGTGTTTACGAGAAAAATTGTGGTACCTTACCTGTACCTTGCGATTTATTCGAGCATGGAAGCTGTCGTTCGACTCATGATGGAAATACGGAATGGTATTTAGGAAATTCGAGATGATTTGCGTACTTTGTAATCCCTTGCAATCCCACGGTTTACGGTTCCTAACCTATCGTGTATCTTTTATTTCACATTTAACGACGGCGTGTTTGTAAATCCACTGCTTCGGCTGTTCCCCGGCAGGAGGACGGAATTTTTCGTTTCTCGTCACGCGTAGAACAGACACCTGAGGAAAATCGTCGTTTGCCTGCGGAACAGGGCTCTTCCAACGCTTCGTGGTAATATTTCTCTTACGAGTCGGCGTAGAAAGATTCTCGGTTGCGATTGGTTTAATCTGTACACTACGAAATGTGGATAAGAAACGGCGAGATACACGAGGAGACCCGAAAATTTGATAGCAAAGAGTAACGCGAAGAATTTCGACGTTGTATATGAACGAATGAAAACGAATGAGTCCGGACTTGTCCGAACTCTCTCGAGTCAATATCGGATTGTGATCACATGGAACCCTACGCCACGTTATTAGGCGTTTTAAACGTGGCCACCATTCGGCCTGAATATCGTATTTCGAAAATTCTTCGATTATACGTAACCGGAGATTGCTAAGTAACGTTCCATGGAAAATTTTCTCTTAATTGAAGGAAAAATATTTTTCCAAGCAATTTTTTTCAAGAATAATTTCTTTTACGATTTATCACGGTAAAATATATTAACGACGAAGTAGCAAAGGTGTGAACAGAAACGATTTATTGAAACGTACGTTATGGAAGCACTCGAGTTTTCGAGATTTCAACAGGTTACGTCTTATTGATTTCCTAGTGAGTCATGGTATTCCACCGAAGGAAACCGATTCTTATATAACGACCACGTGGTATCGATAATATATTATAGAAAGCGAGGAAGCAAAATGACTACAGAAACGTGGTTAATTTTCAAAGACAATATACGCGTTCTTTATAAACCAGGAATAACTTTTTCCACTGTCAGACTAAAAAATTTCGTCTACGCAAACTCGCGAAGAAAACGCGAACTCCGTTGCGTCTCGAAAAGGAAAGAGAAGAAAAAAAAAAAAGAATCTGAAAGACTCGCATTCCATTGGAAAGTGTCGGTGATCGAAAGATTCGAATGCAAGGAAATATTTTCACCTGTTCACAGGTTCGGCCGGAAACGGTGAATCTCGGAGGACACCGAAGGGGCTAGACGAATGATTGTCGGTGAAAAAACGTCGGCAGGTCAGAGTGGGCCCGGACGGCAGGTTAAAAGACTACCACCTTGGTTCCGTGGATCTCGTGGTCGTCCCTGAAATAACACGAGACGCCGAAGGTGGCGACCCTGTAGGTGGCAGTCGCGCTGGGTTCCTGTTACACGATGCGAATCCGGCACTGGCGCCCCAGTCCTACCGGCTGGTGGTGGGGGTAGAGTTACGTTGCACGTGACACGCTGGCGCCTTGGTGGTAGGGATCGATCGGGGGTCACGTGACCGGCTGGCGCCGAGATGGTGGGGACGCACCTACCACCCCTTCGGAAAGAACGAACCGGAGAAGAGCGAACCACGGCAGGAAGACCGGCGGCATTCTGACCTGGTAAGTCGCCAGTGTCGGATCGTGAGAAAGTGAATAAGACCAGGCTCGCATCGCAGGACATTTAAATCGACCGTAAGCAGACTTGTTTGAAAAGGGAAACGGTTTCGTCGCGTATCGTGCACCTACCGCAACAACGCGAACCTATACGCAACTCTGGCCGGCGAGACACGAGCAACAAGGTCGAATTACGCTTATTTATTAGAATCCTACGTCCCACGTCCCCCCTCGAACGATTTGTTTTTTTTTTATCCATTCGCAACTAGTGTGTGACCAAGAGCTGTTCGCCCCGTGCTTTCCGCGGTGAGTTCGATCGAGAGAGGCAGCTTACGAGAGGATACATATACGTATGCACGGAAAGAAAACGGGAGAGCCGAAATACGAAAGGAGGAGAGAGAAAAAAAGCATTTTACGAGTCGGCGACAAACGTCTGAGACGGGAGAATACCGGAGACGGGAAAGAAAGTGTGTTGTGCATGAGGCAAAGGGGATAATAAAACCCGTACGCCGGCCTTTTTTTTCACGTCGTCGAAACCCCGAGTCTCGTGCTGTATATATATTGTTTTCGCGTAAACGGCCTCTAGGTGAGTGATATTCCGAGTCATTGCCCGAAACCAAGGTCCTGTACGTGTATGTATACACGCGCACGTACGACACGCGTGTACGTATGTTATATTTTGTGAAGTGTTGAGTGTCCTGCCAAGCGTCTTCCCGTGCGAATTCGTGTGAACTTCTGCCGTATCTTTACGATCGATTCGTGCATGCTCTGTCTGGCCGCGCCGGCGAAAAACGGTTTGGCAACGTGGCACGTGAATAAAGTGACACCGCGACGACGACGACGGCGACGGCGACGACGACGGCGGTGAGAAGGGACGGAAAAAACGAAGGCGGAGAGAAAAAAACGGCCGATCCCCGAGCCTGTGCGCCGTCGAGAGGCTTGACACACCGGAATATCTTCGATCGCGAGCAGTCACCGGAGAAAAAGGCGAGGAGGAGGAGGAGGAGAGGCTGTGCCGCCGCCGCCGTTTCTCTCTTGTGTGCGTGTGCGTTTGAGAGGTTAGAAACGCCACGGGAACATGGATCTGCTTTGCTGCGAGACCACCGAGACTGAGTGCAGAGCCTACGCTGATCCCGCTCTACTTGGTGACGATCGTGTGCTGCAGAATCTGCTGAAAACCGAGGAGAGATACGCGCCGAGCAGTTCTTACTTCGAGTGCGTGCAGAGGGACATCTCGCCGCTCATGCGCAAAATCGTCGCCGAGTGGATGTTGGAGGTGAGCAACTGTTTCCGGTCCACGTGTCGCCCTTGAATTTTCCAAAATTCCCCCGTTAATCCGCCTCTTCGCCGCGCCCCTCGCTGTCCTACCAAAACTCCACCTATCGTTCCCCGAGACCTCACCAACCAATCCAGGTGGCACCCCTGTAGCCGTTGTGGAAAATAAATTCGCGATAGACTTCTCGCGTAAGTCTCTCCTAACTTTTTCCACATTAAGGATTATACTTTGATCGATACACCCGTATACTATTTTCCACCTCGATAATTTCCTCCATTTTTCGGTTTCTTTCGAGATCGACACCGAATTCCCCTCCTCGAGATAAAACCGTTAGAAAATCGATGCGTATTATTCGGTCCACTTAGCGTTGTCTCTTCTTTTTCACGGGCTAGCCAGTAAACACTCGCGTTACGTAAGCGTTCTGATTAATCTCTCACGGACATAGCTTTCCATGCAACTATTTATCAACAATAATACCCCGAGCAAACGGTCGTAGGAGAAACGAGATCCGTCTGTGGCGTAACAGTAATTCGATCGATCGTGTTTCGAGGTTCCATCTGTGAATACTTAACAAGTGTCACCGGCAGGCTACGCGGAGAGTATATTCTGTCTGTCATCGAGGACATTAGCAGGCCGTTGCGCGGAGTGGCCGTGTTTTTCGGCCGGCATGGATCGCGTGACGCGAAATTCGTCGAATCCCGGTTCTTCCCCGGCGTCGGTGGTATAATCTCCGAGCAGATTCCTCGTCTATCGTGGTTCCTCGCCGGTTCGGGTGACCCGCGGAGAAGTCGCGCAACCGAACGTCGGCTTATTTTTGGCCGCGGAGCGTGAGAGAGGCGTCCGGTGACGTCGAACACGCGTCCGGGGTCCCTTTAAAATTTAAAAAACACGCTTGTTGCGTAGGTACCATTTGCTGGCCGCGCGCTCGCCGCGTTTTCGCCGTCATCGACGAGGCGGATCGTGTCAGTGGGATCCGCGTTGCGTCACCGGCCGTTGCCAAATCCGTGCCGATAGGCGAACTTCGTAATTAATACTTTGTAACCGATCTTTTGAAGTTTCTCGCTGACGTTTCAGCCAGCCGCGAGAAGAAGAGAATTTCTTCTCGTCTCGTCTAGCGTCTAGTGACATTTTAAGGGCATTTTTCTTTATAAATTCTTCTCTTCTTTTATATATATTCTACTATTCGTGGATATTTATATCGTAATATCAAAACATTAGCTTCCTTGTCTTCTTAGATGGTGAACGCTGTAAAATACAAATACACGCGTGTTGTTTACGTAAGAAAGGTTGGGTGGATTTTTTTAAATCGACTGAATTGGAAAGTGAGAAATAATAACAAGGTAGTTCTACAGTTTATCGACCTTTAACCTAACTTAATCTTGGCGAGTTGTTTTTATTCTTCCAAAAAAATGGTGTGAACGAACTTTCTGAAAGAGAACGTCAGGTTTAAAGATACTCGTTAATTTCCCAAGCAATTGGAGAAAGATTTCGCGAAGGAATCAAAGTGTCACGTGTCGTATAATTGATTTTTAAAATTCCTTCGGTTCGGCTCTTGCTACATATGTAGATTCTCCCACGATTTCGTGGTAGATTAAATACCCGAGTTTCCAACGAAACCAGAAGGTATCAGAAGAACGAAAACGGAGACAGACACCGCCTCGGATTCTTGTCGTGTAATCCCCTTCGCGTCTGACTTCCTTCGACGGCCATGGTAATGAATTCCCCGCTTCCGGATCGAATTGCACGATTCCACGTTCATTTTTCCTTTCAACGTGACTCCTGCCCGCTGACAATGTAGTCTGCCAGGCCTGTGGATACGTTTAAATGCCTGCTTTCCTCAACGTGCCTCCAACGGAAGTATCCCTGGTCCTTTCGCAACCGTTTGCTTTGTCTGACGAAAAAGTATCAATTTTTTCTTTCATTTTAGTTTCATTTTAGTTACATTTTTTCCTTATTTTGGTTAGGCGTTAATTGTCCGTTAATTCTCGTAACGGTAACCGTTTGTCTGTTGAGCTAGGTTTGGGTAGGAAATTAATGTGAAAATTGATAATCGAGGATAGATGGTTATGGCCATTATTTTTTTTTTTTTAGATATTTCTGGTTTTTTAGACATGCGGTTAATTCTCGTAACGATAATCGTTAGTGTGTTGCCTGTTTAGGTTTTGGTTATGCGCAGGAAATTTATGTGAAATTGATAATTGAGGATCGATAGTGTTAGCCTTCCTTTTTTTTCGGTATTTTTTTGTTTTTTGCTTGCGCGGTTGGGATTTATTTTTAACTTAGGGAAATGAAATATTGTAGTGCCGTGGCGTCGGCGATTCAGGGATGTCGAATAGCCAGGAATTATGTTTGAGGTTACATTGTTTCAATTTTCGATGACTTGGTGATGAATAAGAGGAGAAATATATCGTCGCGATAAAATAATAAAATAAAGGAACGTGTGACGCAGTTCTCTAAAAATTAGGAAGGAAATTGATTTTAATTGTATTAAATTTTATTAGGACTATAGTATCATTCAAGTTCTATAAAAATATATATAGAAAATATACATATATTTTTATTTTTCATGGGTTCTATGGAATTTTGTCTTTGTTCACTTTATTCACCTTGCTTTCAATAACTTTCATGGCACAAGAAAAATCTTCATTCTTAATTTCTAGATAAATTAAAATATCTTTATTATCATTTTCTTATTAATTTCTTTTCAAAGCAGACTCGAATTTTTTCGCCCAAAAGAATGGGATTGATCTCGCGATTTCAATTTTACAAAGAAATCGATCAGCAAAAGGTAGAGATCCCCGTGCTTTCTAATCGAATCACGTAACCCCATTAAATTAGAAATCGTTGCCAAAAATCGTCGCATTCCAAACGCAATTAATCCTCCACTGTCACGAAACTGGATTAAGATACTTAAAATCGCGGTTGTATAACTCATTTTCTAAATATCGATAAGAACCACACCAGGGATCTATCTAATCTGTAAGAGTATAAATCTCGATCTCTTATGCAATATAATATTAACTCGTATCTACTTTCCAGAGAAGAGGAGAAAGAAAAACGAAAAGGAAGGAAGAAAAAAGATGAAATTCTTACATTGAAAATTAATTATTCAATCAAAACTCGATCTTAAATTATACATAAAAATGTCCGTGTCGAATATTCTTCGTTTCTAATGAAATTCAACGGTTAAATTATTCGAAAGAAATCGATTAGTTATAGAACTCAAGGTTTACAGTTGGATCATCCGCAAATCCAGGATCTTTTTCCTTCGATTTTTAGTGTCAAGTACACTCCGAGTCCTAATCTGATATCAAAACTTACGATTTCACTTTTTATCAATTTACAAGTGCTCGTATACCAGCGAGCACTCAAGGTACTTACGCTACGCTTATAATCAGAACTATAAATGTCAAGTACATACTAATTGCGAATTTGTTTAATATTCGTTTAATGTTCGCGAATCGAATGCCGCTGCAAAATTATTCGAGTATAAATTCTCTTTAAATTGAATTTAAATTAATTAATTCGAATTGGACAATATTCTCGGGATATTTTTTTTGGAAATTATGTCATTGTAAATATTTAATATATTTGCTAAAAATTCTCTTCTCGAATGAATCATCGATATCATAATATAATTAAATAATATGAAAGGAGAATCGTTAGAAAATAATTAATAGGCCGAGTTTTATTTAATAGTATATAATATCGATATTAATTATGCTATTGTAAATATAAAAGGTTTTTCTAATTCTGTTCAAAATTCTTTTGAATGATTATCAATGATAACATAATTAAATCGATCAATAGCGATGCAATAAAAATTTGTACGGAATTGTTGGTAAATTAAATACTATATTACTCAATGGCGTGTAATATTGGTATTAATTATGCAATTGTAAACATAGAAAGTTTACTAACTTTAAAACATCTCTTCTCGAGAAGTTATCGATAATAATATAATTAACGTTAATCATACTGTTGCAAACATCAAACACTTGCTAATTCATTAACCTAACTTCGACGGAGGAATTCATTTGCGTTGATAACATCTTGGATGTAATAAGTCAAATGATCTCCTGTTTTTTAATCCGTTTCTGCATTCCTATTAGACATAAATTAAACATCGTATTTACACGTGCATCATAACCAGCCTGACCGAGATTGATTTATCTTCATTAATTTTCAACAGTTAATGCTCTAGTCCAATTTGAAATTGCCGTATCGAAATCTACCATCGAATTTTGCTTAAATTATTTATATTCGCAATTATCTTCTTGCAGATATCAGTTTTACAAAATTTCCACCGATCAATTACTCATTTTATTTGTCTTTCGTGCACTTTCACCAACAAATCAGGATCCATTTATTTGACGCTATCTAACAAAGTCGCAATAATTTTGAAAATTCCTAGCTTTTTAATTTTTTTTTCAATCTTCGTTTAATATCGTTTAATTTAAAAACAATTGCGAATATTACACAACGTGTATATAAGAAATTCATACGATCAGCCTCGCACGAAATTCCATATCAGGCGTCGACTGCTGCACGATCCATCATGGCAAGGTCAAACCTGCGTCGATCATCTTAAACGTCCTCCAGAGTGCCCTAAACGATGGCAAACCCCTTAATCGGGTCGATTTCCCGCGATTCGCGGTTCAAGGTCCGTGGTATTCGGCTGCCGATTGACTTTTTGCACGATTAATTGCAAACGATCAGGAGGTTTGTAAAGTCGGCCTTGGAGCTACGTCGGGAACGTGACCGGACTGGGTCGTGTGTACACGCGCGTCCAAGAACATTTGCTTTGAATTCTTTGGCATTAGGGGCACCGGCGAACGATTCAGCTCGCACCGAATTCGCTCGACACGAAACCTTTCGCTGCGTTCTCACGCGTGTTTTCCCGGCGTAAAACGCGTCGGAGGGTGTGATGCCTCGCGTGACTCGCGATTCCTCGCTGTTAAGGATTTATTTCCAATCTGCATTGTATCGTTTCCGTGGAATCTCGAATTCTCCAGCCAGCCCAGGGCTTTCGGGAACCCCGGGATTTTTTGCTTTCCAAGAATTAGTTTCCATCTGCTTTGTATCTTTTTTGCAGAATTTCGAATTCCGCGGCAAGTCCACAGGTTTGGCTAACTCGCGATTCGTTCCTTTCAAAGAATTATTTTCCATCTGCTTTGTATCTTTTTTTTTGCGGAATTTCGAATTCCGTGGCGAGTCCACGGGTTTTAACTCGCGATTCGTTGCTTTTAGGGAATTAATTCCAATTCGCTTTGTATCTTTTTCGTGAAATCTTCTAAAGTTTTAAAACGAGTCCAGAGATTTGAATAATTCGCGATTTTCTTTCCTTACGAATTTCTTTTCAGTGTGTTTTGTATTTTTCTTTTGTCGAATCTCGAATTCTGTGGTTTTCTATTCCTATTTTAAGTTTTATGTTAAATTTCTTTGTAACTTTGTTGTGAAATTTCGAATCTTGCGATGAGTTCCAGAGTTCGAGTAACTCGCGATTTTTTATGTTAAGTATTTATTTAAAATTTGTCTTAAATCTTACGTTTATGGAATTTCAAATTTTGTAGCAAGCCTTAGAGTTTGGGTAATTTGTGAATTTTTGGTATTTGTTCAGACTCTCCTTCGTATTTTTTTCCGTAAAATTGTATTCGATTGTATTCCTGAAATTGTATTCGAATTATTTCTCTTTATTACATTATGTACGTTGGTAATTACGAAAGTGGTCTAATTATAAGTTAAAACTGTAGAAGAAATACATTTTTTATCTATGCTCGAGTTCGTATCGTTCCCGTGAATTAGTGGAAAAGTAAAAGTGTAAAAAAGTGGAGAATTCATAAAAATTACTCTTTCGTAAAATGCAAATTATCAGAGTAGATCTTGCATTCTATATTTACAACGAAATTATTTGTATCCAGTAAGCGAACAAAGAACCCGGTCTTTAATTTTTGTCGCAGAATCGAGGACCTAGGCTAACAGGGAATTTGTCTGAATCGCTAGTGACTTTTCGAAATTTCATAAGAATATAAACGTGCAAATTTCTCTCTGTTTATACTGTTAATACTTCGCGGGTTTAACGTGTTAATGAGAGTGAAGTTGCCTCGACTACGGCATTTTTTTTTAAAGAACTCCTTTTAGAATGGAAACGTTAATCGTTGTAGATGCGAATAAATCACCGTGCAAAAAAATGCACATTCGTTAACAACTTCTTCAACCCTTGTGTCGCTTTAATTGGTTTCCTTTCGAGATATCAGTCGAGAATTAGGAATTCATAAATGCAACACGTTCGTGCAATTTGTATTTATTCGTAACAAAATGTTTCACGAAAAATTGACATAAAAAAACTCGAGATACCATCTGCTTGATCTTATTTTAATCCGTAACATTTTCAGAGACCTTCCACGACAGAAATACGTTCTTACGTCGACGATTTGTTAGAATAACGTTAAAACGAAGTAGATAGCTCGAAATATCGAGATGATAGTCCGTTCTATTTGTCACCTTAGGACGTCTCAACGAGAATTTCGAGTTTTATTTTAACACGAGTGCACAGTCACTTGGAGAAATTATTCTCAGCTCCGATTCTATTTTTTCTCATCAACGAAATACTTTTTATAGCATCCAAAGATGAAATTCAACGAATTCAGAGAACTTTGGGTTATACAGGAAATTTAATTATAGGACGCAATTATAATTTAATTTTATTATACATTATATAACTAGTATCGTTAGATTAATAAGTAAATAATATCCCTAATCTGTTAAATACGATAATACAATTATAAATAGGCATCTGTCTATAAAGTCGCAGAAAATTAGAAGTTAATAGAAAACATTTTCTACTTCAATGGAGATCCTTATTATTCCATAACAAAAATATCCTTAATATAGGGATATAACTAACCAAACTGGCTCGAGAAGCTACGAACAAACATTCCACAATCCCCCTATATAAACACCTATAATGTTGAATCGTGCCAAGCTCGAGCATTCGTCATTTCCTCGACAACTGCTCGGTTATCGATAAACCGAAAAATATTTTCGCTCGTCTAACGGCAAACTTTGCAGTTCGATAACTGTTACAAATCTCTCGTGACCTATTCCACGAGGCCCGTTAAGATCGCTGAGAACGAGACAAAGATCCAGGAACGAGTAATCTCCGACAGAAGAGACCCATCGATCGCAAACAGGGCCGTAGACCTAGAAAGAGTACAGGCTGACCCCTGGAGTACGTCAAACACGTTCATTTCTTTTCTTTTGTCGGGATCTGGCGTGTCGAAGGACGGATTAAAGTTTATCGTGGCTGATAACCAGCGTGGAAACCGCTATCTGGCCCCTAGACCGTACGAATGTTTGAGGATCGGCGAACAGTTGTTAGGAGCCGTTGCCTAAAGCTGATAGCGAAATACGAAATGTTCGTGAAGTGCGAGGTATCGAGAAATTCTATTCTATGCAACGGTGATCCGTGATATTCTTTCGCAGGACACCGATTTGTGACGCAATCGTTCGGATGGGACAGTTCCCGAAACGGGGACCACAGTTTGGGTAGTCTTTCGGGATTCTTTGAAGCTCTTTAACGGTGCCGATGAATTATCGTAGAATATCTGAACGTGTATTTGGTAGAGAGACTATTTGGACATTTGAAGAGTCCCATTAATCAGACATTTTGACTGGCTTCTGACTGGTTTCCGACTGGTTTCAGGCGTCCTGTTCTCGAACCTAGGGAAAGCAGTTACTTGGGGAATTAACGTTCATGCTGTTTTAATTAGATAGAAAGGTAGTTATGTATGTCTAATTGTTTCCGTTATTAATAAAATTAATATTTATAATATTTAGTATCGTGGATAGGTCTTTTTAAGATGAAGCGAGACGTTTATGATAATCAGTATTATTATCCGATAGAAATAAAAATGAGAATTGTACAAAATTTCTAACTTTAGTGTCCTTTAAATGGGAACTCACCAGAAATTATAAAATAACCAGAAATTCACCAGAACCAAGATGACGAGTCTCACAATTAACGAAAGAGAAAATTGATGAATTCCGTTTTTTATATTTTTCAAAATCCCGGTTAATTATTGGAATATTATTATAATTCGACGTTTTATACCTAAAATTGATCGATTTGGCAGATGGACGACTCGCATACGAGAGATTCCGATTTTTGATAGACGAAAGATGGCTCCTGTCGCGATAAGCTTTGGCCACCGCGGCAGAAAAAGCAACAGGAGAGGCGGAATTTCGAAATTTTTCGAGCGATTCGCGAAAATAATTATCTGCCTGGCAAATGCTAACGGATGACCGTCCGGCGAAGATACAGGCGAGTTTGTTGGCCCACGGTTTTTATCGGCTAGCCTTCCTTCTTAATTCGAGCTTCGAAACGTGTTCCTCGTTCGAACGAGAGATATCAGGCCTCCAATTCGGCCCGACTCTCTTTGATATTTGAACAGATGCACGACGTGATCGTCCAACACTTCGTTATTTAATTCCTCTTTTCGTTTGCATCGATAATTCCGCCTCTTCTCCTCGTTCCTCTTTCCCCGGTGCACGGAATTTCGTTGCCCCGTCGACGCCTTCTGTCGGGTAGATAAATTTCCTCCATAATTTTCCGTCCATTTTTTTTTTCACCATCTTCGCGGTACTAATTCGTTACGTCATTACGAGAATGCTCTTGTGTTCTTGCGAATTTTGTAATTTCGAGCTCGAGTCTGGTCCATTTGTCGAGGCTGATTTCTCGTGTTAATTATTTCTGAGATTATTATTACCGAATTCCCGAATTTGTTTCATTTTCGCAAGCTTTAAGGAGCGATTTCTCTTAGCGAAGATTATTTAATAATTACTTCGTGGAATTGAGCTTTGATAAATAGTAATAATGTAACGATTTGTTAATAATTCAAGCTTCCTGAATCACTCGAATTATAATTGAACGTATCTTTAATTAAGTTTCGAATTTTTACATTAATGACACGTGTTTTGTTGTGTATTGGTTAGCTAGAACGAGTAATTGCCGTTAGAAGAAAATCAAAGAATACGATTAAATATGAAATATGGTTGACGAATGTAAAAGAGTCAAAAGGCATTAAATTCGCAGGGTTTGATCACTCGGACGATTTAATTCGTGCAATTGTTAGTTTACATAGCTGGCCGGGCGACGTGTACGCGCCACATGCTCGCAGATTAAAATTCGAATAACGGCACACGTAGGAACGAAAAACGCATCTGGGTCGCACACTGTGACCCCCGATCTAGAAAAACCGTGCCATAAATGGCGATTCGTTTCGCGATTTAATTATCGACGAATTTCCTGATACAACAGGGTGTTGTATAAGCGTCGGGGCCGCCATTTTGTCGTCCTCGTGTTTCGTCCATCGGTGTTATCTCGTCTGAAGAACTGTCGACGCCAAGTTTCGCGACTTTTTGGCAGCCAAACGTCCGAAATAACATATTTTTCTCGGTTACCTCGTCCTCGGAAATAAAATGATCTAATTCGCGTTGAATATTGCGAGTTGGAAATTGGACAGAGCGTCGTTGCGTAGTAAGAAATTCGCGGCTGGCCGTTTGTTGACACTCGTCGATTGTTTGTAAATGTTCCGGTTGAAATTCCAGGTTTAAAAATAGCACGCGAAGTATCGCGAGATTATTTTTGTCGAGGGAAATTTAGAATTCGAGATTCAGGAAGAAATCTGTTTCTCCATTTGGTTGAATTTGTGATATTATCCGCGGTTTGTCGACAGCAATTTGTTCGAAGTCGGTGAACGAATGATTGTATATATTGCAAATAATTTGCAAGTGTCGAACTCTGGGTATCGAGTGATGTTTGCGAGAAATGATATTTATATAAGAAAGAAAAATATCGGATTCTTTTGAATTTTCTTTATTATTTGAAATGTTTATTATGCAATGAATTTAACGGATGTCTTGTAATTAATACTCGCGGTGTTTTAATTTGCATTTAGAGTATTTAGCCTTTCGTTAATTTTTCAGCGTTTTGCTTTCGATTCGTATTTATCACGCTTAAAATGTTTCTCTTTTGATCAATATTTATAGTATTTGCAATATTCCGGCTTTAATTAGTATTTATAATATTCAGCTTCGAATTAATATTCATAATGTTTATACTGCTTGTCGTTTAATTGGAATTTACGATATTCGTACTAGTTCCCAGTTAATTAGTACTTAACGCGTTTTTCTTCTAAATGTAATAATATTTATAATATCTATAATGCTTACTTCTTAATTCGTATTTAGAATATTTACCTTTCGGTTAACAAGAATTTCGATATTTATCTTCTAAATAGTATTTATAACATTTACAATATTTGCCAATTTAATTGGCATTTACGATATTTACAGTATTTACGTTCTAATTGGTATTCGCGGTATTTACGATCTTAATCACTGTCAATGCTTGAATGTCCTCTTCCGCTAATATTTCATCTTCACGAAAGCTCGATAATTTTCGTAAATATTTTGTCAAGGCAACGGCTATGCCCGGGAATAAACAGTGTCCATTTTACATAGTCTCGCGGTCTCTATTCAGCTCGACGGCCGATTTTAGACGGTCTTCCAGCGTCCAATGTAATTCAACGAGACTCTATCTCATTAAGCTGAAGTGGAGAACAGTGCGATTATAATGCAGTCCGTTCCCATTGAAAAGGAATCGTCATTTATAAACGGACTCGCGTTCCACGGATTCCGCCAGTCGGGGGTATAAATTACTCGAAATACCGGCTGAGAAATAATACTCGGAATAACGAGCGGTAATTTAACGTATTTGCGGCGAACCTGACTGAAAGAACGTGTCTAGCCACTGAAATCCTGCAAATAATAACGATCCGTTCGATTTCAACGATTTTTCGTAACTTCATTTCACTCGACTGCACCGTTCGATTCGAAATTTATTTCTTTCCTAACAATTTTAACGTATCCATATCAATGTCGAACGAAGAATTCGATTTTTCGCGATCGAGATTTTTAATTTAAAAAATTCCCAGCACATAATTGATCTCCCACGTTATTTATTTCCCATTCACGGAGGTTCAATTGAAAACCCTTGCCTCCATCTTAGAATCTGCCTCGTAATGCTCCCACTCGAACTGCCCTGATAATCTTCCGATCTTGGCTTCTCATTATTCAAATAACTTCTAATAAATATTTACAAGAAATAATTCGCATAAATCCGTTTTCGTCAAACATGTTCGTAATTTGAATAATCAATCATGCTCCCTAATTAATTATTCAAGTAATACCAACAGTTTCATCCGCAACCTTCGTTTCTGCTTTAATCTCTTACAACCGTCTCGCAATTAAATACCCTTCAAGGTCGCGTAAAAAATCCCCCAGAACCGTGTCTTCTAATTTTACATACAACCAGTTTATAATTGCATATTATACGCGTCAGAGTTTTTCACAATTCTAATAAACAGAAATTCTAATACACACCCATCGATATTCATTTATTATACGTATCCGTTTATTTCCTAATTAGTCACAAATTTATTTCTACACCCTCGCTAGAGATTATCCCCAGATTGGTGTGCAACCGAAAATTCTCCTAGCCGGTACCAAACTTTGTTTCGGCCTCTTGCTCTCGACCCTTGACTTCGGGCACCCTCCTAACTCGGCGTTTAATCGATGATAGGCCACAGACAATTATTTCGTTAAGCCTCTGGTACTAATTGGTCGCGGTATACGCGTCGTGGAGCAATTACGAAGGGGTGTCGAGAAAGGGTGGCAGCGTTGGTCACGGTCAATAAGTCGCGGTGGCAACGTTCGCCGGCCGATTCGGCGATTCGTTGGGCCGGCCAGCTAACCGGCAGGAAGGGACCGGTAGGATTTCTGCAGAGGGGCCCACGGTGGAAAGTTTCGGTCAACCCCCGGTTCCGGAAGCGCGCTGGGCGGTGCTCCAGGGCCACGTGCACTCCGAACGGTTTCCAAACCGTGTTTACACATGGGGACCTTGACGTATTTGGGGTATCGATGAACCGTGCTCTCGTTGGCCACGGGACTTGGTCAGCTAGTCGGTCAGCTAGTCGCCGATTAATTGGTCCGCATTGGGCAACCGGGAACTTGCTGTTCCAGATCTCGCATTTTAAATCTCCCTGTTTCTGGCTTCCTTCTGTTCTCACTGTGATTATTTTTTGTTGATGTTGAAGGTGCTGCTAACTTCGGTGATTCAGAAGCAAGTTCAAATTTCTATTTCCCAGAATTGTCATGCGATTTTGATTTTAGTAATGTCACTTTTCTTCCTCCTTAATAGAAATTAGAAATACTGTTGGTAATCTTCGAAGATCGGGAGCTTCATAAAAATTTCTAATTATTAGAATTCACGTGACTAATTAGTCTATTCTTCCCGATTAAAAACATTCCTGCTTATTATACTAAATTCTACTTTTTTAACAAACTGCGAATAAACCTATTCGCTTCGAAAATGACCGAATCTGCGTGACCCAGTTTTGAAAAATTCGCGAGTGCCGTGAAACGTGCAAAACAATAGTCAGAAATATATTTGGAGTACGTGTCCAATTAAACAGTCCTTACGTCACATTTCCGATTAATTCCCGTTACCTAATCGCTAAAAATGAACAGGCAACGGCGTCCATGATTCGTCTGGTTCTGCTGGAACTACTTACTCGAACAAGCCTAATCTTATCTCGGCCGAACGCCACAGAAACTGGCTGAAATCGATGTTTGTTTATTTCTAACGGACTTTAGACGGAGTGTCGTTGAGTGAAAAATTATTTCGACTCGCCGAGCCTGAATTTCGTTCGTCGAAAGCTCGTTATACTCTTCTTCAGCATCGACTGTATCGATTGTATCTTCTCCTCGAGAATGCTTTGAAAACAAAAACCGAGGTCCCCGACCTGTGCCCCAGGGTGATCGATTAGCCAAAGCCGCGATGTTAAAATACGAGGAGAGGAAATCCGGTCTGACGTACTCGACTCTTTTTTTTTCTCTCTTTTTCTCTTTTTCCTCTTTTCTCCGTTTTACGGATATTTTATTTAATTCGTTCCCGAGAATGGCTCGATTTAAAATTGCAACGAGTACTCTGCGTTTCGAGAACCCTCGAAGAAGCTCAATTTTCGATACCAGAAATAGGATATTTTTTCTATTTCCGTAAACCGTGATTGGTATATTGTAACGCGTATAGTTAACTTCGGTCGAGTTGTATCGAATGGCGATTAAATTATTTATTACAAATACAGCGTATCGAAAGGTCCTTATTTTAACGGGGAGCCATGTCGATTTCTCGAGGAAGCTTGCTGCACGTTTAAAATTGTAATTTTCGATAAATTTTTCATAAGACCCAATAACGGGAACTGGAAATCGCGATGACAATTCGGCGTGCAATAAATGCTCGCTGGATACACCGAGCAGCCAATTTACATTAAAAAGCTCATAAAAATTTGCTTCGGCAGGTTTCAAGGTAAAATTCCACGATGGAAACGAAATTAGCCCGCACACGGTTTCCTACGCTCGTAAATTCCCTCAATTATTCTCCATAAACAAAGAAACATACCTAAACTCGCGTACCTCATCGTCCGTCTGTTATTAAACCTGAATTGGAAATAATAAAATAAAATTAACCCGACTTAATCCTCTTTCCCAATTCCTAAAAATGGATTAACCCTTGAAAAGAAATCCTCGAAATACAAAATCCAATATTTCTTACCACGTACCTAAACTCGCGTTTACTAGTCATGCATCTATTACTAAACGATTATTCCAAACAACGAAACAAACCTAACCCGAGTCGATGCTCTAGCCTAATTCCACATAGATCAACCCTCGAAATACTTGAAAATCCAATTTTTCTCACTACGTACTTATTAAACAAAACTAAACTTGCGTTTACTGGTTATGCATCCATCACCAAACGATCATTTCAAACAACGAAACAAACCTAACCCGAGTCGATGTTGTAACCTAATTCCAAATAGATCAACATTCGAAATACTTGAAAATCCAATATATCTTACCACGTATTTATTAAATAAAACTAAACTCGCGTTTACAATTCACGTATGTATCTCGAAACAGTAAAACCAAGCAAACCCGAGTCGACCCTCTAGCCTAATTCCAAATAGATCAACATTCGAAATACTTGAAAATCCAATATATCTCACCACGTACTTATTAAACAAAACTAAACCCGCGTTTACTATTCACGCATCTATCTCCAAACAGTAAAACCAAGCAAACCCGAGTCGATGCTTTAACCTAATTCGAAATAGATCAACCCTGAAGATACTTGAAAGTGTAGTATTTCTTCCCACGTACCCATTAGAGCCCGATGAGCGGGACCTAACAGGGCAGCAGCCTATCCTAAAACTGATCCCGGAGTCCCCGGACATAACTGTACTCCGTGGAATCGAGAGTGCAGGTACCGATACCTCCCTAATTCCCCAGCACCCCTCGTTCCTTCACCGGGAACACCGCAAAGGGACAAATTGTCTAAAGGGCCAACCCCTTCGTGTCAGGGAGCGAGCCAATAGGCCTGTTCCCCGCGTCGAAGCCGGGACACGATTCTAATCTGTTGCTTGATGATCGGTGACAGGTATGCGAGGAGCAGAAGTGCCAGGACGAGGTCTTTCCCCTGTCGATGAACTACGTCGACAGGTTCCTCTCGATCTGCCCGATCAGGAAGTCGCAGCTGCAGCTGCTAGGAACTGCCTGCCTGCTTCTCGCCTCGAAATTGCGAGAACCGTCGCCGCTCACGGCGGAGGTGCTTGTTTTCTACACAGACAACTCCATCACCCTGGATGACTTATGGGTAAGTGTTCATAGAACCGGACTCTCCTCAGCTTTTGTTCCTCCTTATTGCTGATCGGCGGACTCTCTGTGAGGTGGTCGGCCATCTCGACACGCTGATTCTTACAGAGGGTTTCAACCTTCTTCTTCTCTTGCAATTTCTTTTTTTTTTCTTCCTTTCTTTCTTCCTTTTTTTTACCGTTTCTCTCGGCAGTCGCGGAGGGTGGAGGAGTCAGGTTTGAGTTAGTTTCGGAACCTGTGGGTGGTTGGTAAAAGGGAGCTAAGAAGTCGAAGTCGTGGGTGGTTGCGTGCCAGTTTTTCTTCGGTATGCACTGTTTAGAATTTTCGATTACGTTTACGACTTAGATTTTCGGGAAATTCAACCTGTCACGTGAAATTTAAGTTCGTACTACTTTGAGTAGATTTTGTTCGGTGGAGCCGGAATAAAAGAAAATTTGTCGATTAAAATCAAACTTCTTTTCCTTTTCGCACTACGATAGTTGATATCTCATAGAAATGAAGGAACAGGTATAATATGACAGAATTTTTCCTAGACTCGGTATTAGAATTTTTTGAAATTAATTTTGCATCGGTGAAAGATACCCTCTGTAAGTGGATAAAGTAAATATCGAGATTCCATAAATCCAAGAATGGACGTGTAGAACAGAAATGCACGTTGCTGCGTCTAAGTACACAGGATAGTGTACCGAAAGAATTTTTGCCGCTCTGTTCGATAGCTTGTAAAAATACAGAAGTATCGAGGTGCACGATCTTCGAACTATCGTCGATAGGACAAGGAAGGAAAATCCTGTTAGTAAACACTATCGCCTTCTAACGATAAAACACGGCGCGTTAATGAAACACACCAGGGCTTATCGTTAATTGCACCTTCTTACACGATAAGTCTCAGGTAGAGCAGCGGAGTGTCGCGACTAGGTTTTCGGTGCAAAGTCATGCGGCTATCTCTCCACCTTTTTTTCTATCTGCAGACAAAAATCTCCGCGTGATAAATTAAACGACGATAAGTGGCTTCGGCTTTCTTTGTAAATTTTTCGAACTGCGGAAGAAACGATACCTAAGAGTGGTCCCAAGATTTACTTGGATTTCTTGCATTTCTCTCTCCTTTTTCTTTTTTCAATTTCACGTGGAAATGTTTGAACTTTGCTTTGAAGCAAGGTTGTCTCAGACGAGGTAAATATAGCTTTGAAAATATGATCTCGTGTGTTTAGGTTTTTTTTCTTTTTTTTTCGTTTGTTCAATTGTTTACTCGGTACATAACGTTGGCTTGACAAATTTTTTATTTTATGACACGAGCTTTTCCCTTGGTTTTTAAACGCTTTTTGCCTAGAGCCTTACGGATCCGTGGAGAATTTTCGACGCGCCTACGCGTGTCAATTCGAGTATTTGTTAGGGGATTGCTCGATCGCGAGATTAGATTTTTATTAAAGTAACAAATTTTACTTGAAAGATAATATTTCAGGTCCTACGCTGTTAAGATGTTATCGTTTCTCTTGGAAGACGTTTATGCCAAAATTAGCTGTTTCACAAATTTCGTCGTGTGGAATTTGAAATAAAATACACCTCTCGATATTTCGACAAAAACGATAACTAATTGTAAAACTAAATGAAATAATTATCTAATATTTAATATTAATTAGTTGCTAGTCGAATTTTAGTTACAAAAAAATCCTCAGAGTCTCAACATTCTTACACTCGACCCTTTTTCACGTATTATTGCAATTATATTCAATTATTATTTCTTTCCACTGCGGTATAAATTAAAACATAATTAATTATATCAAAATTAAACAACGAATTAACAATTCCCTAATATGGTCAACGCTTTAATCCAGAACAATAGTTTAACAGTAGCGATACTAATTAAAAAAAGATCAAAATGACAATCGAAAATGTTGAAAAAATGTTGAAAATAATCCACTAGTGAAATTCTGGTTAGAAAAAAGTGCCCGAATGCTAAGTCGCCTCTCGTTTCTTCAGTGCTCGCAATCCCAACGAGAGATCTCGTGGAAAAAAAATGGCAGCTGGATGAAATTCAGCGGAACGGTGCCTCGAATTTCCTTTTCTCGTTAAAATGTATCGCGGGCCAGGATCGATTCGCGTGTCTATATATGCTAATGCCATGAAACTTTCATAGGAGAAATTTTACGGTACGCTTCCCCTCCGTCGTTTGGCGAAAACGGTTTGAAATAGGACGCGTTATCTGCATCGGACCCCGCTATTTCTCGTTTCCCGGTCGTGGAGGACCGTTAAATGGCCGAATCTCGAGCAGCTGATAACCTGTCCCATCGATAGCCTTGCCGATTATCATGCGATCCGGCGTTCACGCGTGTTTCGCTTGTTTTCGCCGCGGACGTGTGCAACGTATGCGAAGGTGTCACACGGCTCGTTCGACATTCATGGAATGTAAGAATTACAGCAGACGTAGGGAATTTTCTTGCTTATTCCGTGTTCACCGTCTCCCGTGTACACTACAGCAACCCTGTGTCCCGTTCTTTAGTTTTTTTCCAATGCACTTGCGTTTTCTAGACTTCCTTCTTACCACTTTCGAGATTTTATTTCGCAATCTCGCATATTTTCAATTTCTTTTTCTTTTTACTTTTTGAAGGAATAGATTGAATGTAATTGTGTCTGAAATTTCGGACATTTTTAATTTCTTTTCTTTATTCTTTTTATTTATTTTTTTGAAGGAGGTTTATCTAATCAAATGTGTTCTGCGGTTTCCGATATTTTGTGGCAAATTTCCTTTGCTTTTAAATTTAGGAAGTTAATATTTCGAGAATAGCGGTATATTTATATGGGGTTCTCAGAATTGTTAATGTATCGCTATAATTCTATTGATATAATTCTATAATTCTATTCTATTCACATTTGCAAAGATCGAGACAAGGTAAATTTTGATATGGCGAATATAAGTAGATATTTATTTATTGTTGCTGTAATTGAAATTTAATTCTTTTTTTCGGTATAGCAGATCAGCCAAGGTATTAATTGCAGAGTTAATATTAGCGTAAGCTCGACGAACGTAGCATGCGGAGATAGTGTAGATGAAAGAGTATTTTTTTAAATGGCATGTCACGAATTTGCGTCAGCTTTGCAACGAATATAGGTAAAAATTTGGTGGAAGAAATTTCGCAAACAATCGGCAGACGATTCTTTAATTACTATCTAATCTGGCCGCGAATGGCATTGTCAATTTATTAAAAACCCGAATGCGAACGTGCTGTACGTTATCAGATAAAAATCGATGCTATCGAGAGGATCTTGCGGGCTCTGTTATTTAATCGATAAAAGCTAACAATCTCGAGGTTGTTGAAAAATCGTCAATGTCGCGAGTCATTTAAATTTGCTAAGCTTTCGTTTCGTGTAGGAATCTCGAAGAGAGAAAGAGAGAGGATGATGAAACTTTCATCGTAATATTGTTCATTTCTTTCTTGAAACAAAAATGTCCATGGAAATTTCGTTTTCGTTAAAAATCGAATTTTGCGTCTATTGGAAATTGAACGTATATTTGGAAGTCGAATCGATGGATCGATTAGAAGTCGAATCATACGTTGATGGATCGATGGGAAGTCGAATCATAGGTCGATGGATCGATGGGAAGTCGAATCATAGGTCGATGGATCGATTAAAAGTCGAATCATAGGTCGATGGATCGATTGAAAGTCGAATGATAGGTAGATGATCGATAGATCGATAGATCGACTTGATGTTGAATCATAGGTCGATAAATCGACTGAAAGTTGGATCACAGGTCGGTGGATCGACTGGATGTTGAATCATAGATCGATGAATCGACTGAAAGTTGGATCATAGGTCGGTAGATCGATTGGACGTGGTATCATAGGTCGATAGATCGATGGGAAGCTGAACCATGGGTCTGCAAATCGATTGAAAGTGGAATCATAGATCTATCGGAAGTCAAATCATAGGTCGATCAATCGATAGTATGTCGAATCGACTGAAAATCGAATTTAATATTAACGGAAAATCGAATCTAAAATCGATTAGAATTCGAATCTCAGCTGACACTCCTATTATTATCTATCCCATGCTAAACGGGCAGTATTTATTTATTTTTATTCATTTATTTAGCGATAAATCTCGAAGTTACATGGATAATTGAAGACGCTAGGAGGCGAAGAGAGGACAGACGATTTATCGTCGTATAATTTGATCGATTTCATGAATCAGCCTGGAAACTGCTGAGAGACGTCGTCTGAAAATAGTCTCTGGAATTCGCGTCACCTTCGATTAAAATGTCAGATCGGGGATAGGAAACGTTGCAAAATTTCCTGGTTGGTCGGTCTGATTTACAGGAGGTTTTGTCGAAGATATATCGGGACTGGGAAAAAGGAAGATGGTGCCGGAGAGGTGAGAAATGCGACGTTGACGTGTCTGTTCTTCTTCGTCTTCTTGGTCACATTATATTAATACGTTTTATTGGTGGCTATTATTGCTCGAGGGTGGTCGATGAGTAACTCTGGGAAATCTATTTCTGCTTTCGTTAGGAAAGAAAATGCTTCGCTCGTTTTTATGGTGGTCTAGATGGCGACGAAGATTCTCTTCGTTGCGGGGGTTTAAGTAATATAACGTCGATACGTTTATCGAGCATAGCAAAGAATTCTCAGCCTCTGGTTTTATAGTCAATAGAAAAGAAAATCGCCCGAGAGTTTCAGTCCCGTGTTAATTATATTCTAGCTGCTGTAAAAACGTTCGCAATCCAGAAATATCGCGTGTGCATAAATTTTTCAACATTTCTCCAGTGTATAGTATATTTTTTTGAGGAATACACAATCTTAACATTCTGCAATCCTTATATAATATGTACAGTTTCAGAATTTTACTATACAACATTCTCTCCGATATACAAAAATTTTACTGTTGCCTACAGTATAGCAATATTTTAATTTCGTATATTATTAAAATTTTACTATACCATATACAACATTGAAACTTTGCTGCACTATATACTTTATTAAAATCTTGCTATACAACTATATTTTCATACTTAATATATAGGTCGGTAGTTCTAGTGTTGAGACCTTGCTCGTATTTACTATCTTATAAAACACCATAAAAATTTTACAATCTTCCTCCACCACATTCGTGAATCTCCCAAAATCAATTCGTCTATGAATCCATCCACAGAACTGGATGCAATCAAAATCTGCGAGCCTAATTCAAAAACCCTACTGCAGTTGTCCAACAACTTTAGCGATCCTTCGAAACTACGCGAAGATACCCAATCCCGTTGAAATCGTGCAGGATCGTGTAAAGTTGGAGCGAAGACGCTGAGCGTCGAATTGCGCGGAGTCAAGACGACGAGACCAGGAACTCGGATCGTTTCGCCAGGCCGGGGACCAGAAGAATTTCTCCGTTGAGAAATCGGAACGCGTATCGGTCCTTGGTGGGTTTTAAATACCACACGAGCGGGAAACAGAGCCGATGGCCAGCGTAGCGCTACGAATTCCTGCTTTTCGAGAACACGAAAGCGTAACTGGGCTTCCCGGGCAAACAAGCGATAGCCTGAGCAAGCCTAAATAGATAACGGCTGATACCGGGGAACGTTATTTAATTTCCAGCCACTCTCNAAAATCAATTCGTCTATGAATCCATCCACAGAACTGGATGCAATCAAAATCTGCGAGCCTAATTCAAAAACCCTACTGCAGTTGTCCAACAACTTTAGCGATCCTTCGAAACTACGCGAAGATACCCAATCCCGTTGAAATCGTGCAGGATCGTGTAAAGTTGGAGCGAAGACGCTGAGCGTCGAATTGCGCGGAGTCAAGACGACGAGACCAGGAACTCGGATCGTTTCGCCAGGCCGGGGACCAGAAGAATTTCTCCGTTGAGAAATCGGAACGCGTATCGGTCCTTGGTGGGTTTTAAATACCACACGAGCGGGAAACAGAGCCGATGGCCAGCGTAGCGCTACGAATTCCTGCTTTTCGAGAACACGAAAGCGTAACTGGGCTTCCCGGGCAAACAAGCGATAGCCTGAGCAAGCCTAAATAGATAACGGCTGATACCGGGGAACGTTATTTAATTTCCAGCCACTCTCGAGTCCGTTGCTCGATCGTGGACGCAGCCCGTGGTCGATTTCGTCGCATTTTTCTTTCGATTTCATTTTTTCCACCATCCCTCTTTTATTAGGGACCCTTTAGGTTAGGTTCCGAGGAATTTCGGAACTTAGAGGTTAGGTTTGGGTTAGTTTAACGAAGATGGCGACGAGGGATTGATCTCTAAGATCGATCTTATAGGTGGAAGTTTTTGATACAAATTAGCGATTATTTGTTTGTTTATTTTTTTTTAATCTAGGAAGTTAAGTCGGGTATTTGTTACTGGCTACTCTCGTGGGTAATTGTGTAATTACAAATAATATGTTAATAGGTTAGAGACACTGTTTTCTAGTGACAAACAATATAGCACCATGTGAAGGTGCAAGCAGAAATCTGGTACTACTCGTTGGCCAATCGTTAGATAGTTTTCTGTATTTATCTTGTTTTTGGGGAAAATGACTGATAGGAAGAATCCATCGAGCTCTTCTCAGTTATGGTATCTTTGTGTATTATTTATTAATTGTAACGTAATTGTGTAGGACATTTATGGGATTTTTGCAAATATTGTATTGGTTAAAATTCGGAATATTATCGATAAGCGGAAAATTAATAGAAAATTTTAATATCGTTCAATACCACGTCTGCGATCACAGGTGTCAAAGATAAAATGCAAAATGTCTGAATTCTAATCGTTTTACGGCGCTATTAACGTCTTAGAACAAACATTAACGATCGTGCTGATTAACTCGCTTAATTATCAGTTTGCATTTCACCGTTCCATGCGACAGCAGAATATGCAAACATGTGTGTGTTTGTTCCGTTTATCTAAATGAATGTTCGCAGAGTGTAACTGCATTCCTAGTCTAGGAATGACAGTGGATCATTAGGAGATTAGTGACCTAGATCCGGCACACCACTAAAATTGGTACACGATATCTCATTATCATATTGTACACAATAAATATCTGCCGAGCCGTGGTACGGTTTAGAGTAGCTAATTTCTCGTAAAGATTAATAGACGCCAGACGAACCGTTAATTCCATATTTCGTAAAAATATCTTCTAAACCTCTTTGCGGCGAGAATTTCCTTTTCCGGCGAGAGGAAATAAATCGCGAGTGCTATCGCGAAATTTAAGAATCAAATAAATAATTGCAGTTCGGTATGAATACCTCATCCTACCATGCCATAAACACGTATTTCATTTTTTAACGAAGTTTCCTCGGTTTCACTATTTTGTAAATTATGCCAGACGTGGATATTTGTTCCATATTATGATCCCAAAATGGCAAAGCCTCGAAATGTATTCGCGTAGTAAACTCACGCCAATTAACTTCGTGTGTTTCTATTACTTCCTACATTCTAACGAATTCCACTTCCTCGCGAGAAAATCTTAAATTCTGACAAGACAAGCAAGTCCTATTTTCTGCTCGACAGACTTGCTCGCATTTTTTTGCAAATCGAGATCTTTTGCAAATCTTCCAAATCGAGATCTTTCGCAAATCTTCCAAATCGAGATCTTTCGCAAATCTCCCAAATCGAGATCTTCCGCAAATCTTCCAAATATTCTATCGATTTTATTCTAAAAAAGGACATCGATTTGCACGACGATTTGTTTGAAAATAACTCATCGTTAGGACCACCTGCGTCGAATTCCAGTACACTCCACCGAACCTCAGACCCCACTTGGTAAAATCAAAATATTACTCGCGTTGCGCAACTGAGGAAAACACCACCCCAACCGGCGACAAGCACGAGCGAAAAGGCGGGGGTTGCCGGTGAGATAATCGTTTCGTAAACCGGTCGAAACAGTTGAAAGGGTAATTGCTGTTTTGAGGGCAATTTCGTCGCCCCCGGTGGCAGTAAACCCGGTGGCAGCCGGTTCGCGTGTTGCGCCCCGTGCTCGACGGAACGTGTAACGAAACGAGGGAAAAAAGGGGCCAGGAAAACCGGGGGAGGATAGAAGAAACGGGAGCTGACAGGGGTGGGCGGCGGATAAAATCGAGAAGGGGTGGCATAGACCGCTGACTAATCATCGGAAAATAAACAGGAAAGTGGTAGCCGAGGGCGTGGTGCACCTGCAGCACGCCGGAATGCACATGCACCGGCACGCGTGCAACAGGCACGAAAAAGTTTATCGATCGAACGTCGGACACCGGTTGAAATTACTGCGTTCAATGGCGAACCCGGAAACGAGGCTGGCTTGAAACGGAGTTTGCGAATAGAAGTTCAATGGATGAAGAATTCAGACAAAGAAAAAAATTCTTCGCGAACAGCGTCTCGTCTACCAAGACTTCCCGGTGGACTGGACTCTCGGAAGCATCCGAAATTGAGTATCCCACGATGAATTTACCCAGCAATCCACGCAATAAGCTTCCTGAGGAAGGCGAGAAACAAAACCCGAGCAAAATGTGAAACCCGCTGCAAGAACACGCGCTTCCTGTTCTCATCCTTCGAGGAACCGCGCGGTTCCGGTGTCAGAGTGCAGCACCAGCGGCCGGAAGCCTGTGTGCACCTTCCGAGGAGGAGAGAGGCTTCGAGACTCGAAGCTGAAAGGCAGAGCCTCGGGATCCTTGCGGACAGGAAGGTCGCGCGAGCAAAAGGCCACGCGGAGAGACAGGATACACACGGCGACACTTTTGGCCAGGCGAAAATACCCATAGAGGCGAATTCCGGCCGGCTGGCCCCCGTGCACTGCTGCAGAAGCCGCAGAAAAAGGAGGGGAGCAGGTGAGGGCCAGGTGCTGGTGTCCTGGCCCTTTGAGGGTTGCACCGGGCCCGTGCTCGACGCCCAGAGGCAGCTGCATCTCTGAATGCGACGACGGACGAGCCGCACACCCCTTTCTTCCGCGGAAGAAGCCAGGAAACCCCGCTGGAAATCCTCTCCGGCGCATACTGGGTGTGTTCGACTCGTGGACCAAGCTCTCGGAGAGTCTCTCAGAGAGCAGCCTGTGAAAGCGACCCGGCCGCGTCGCGGACCAGGACAGAGCTCGATGTTCGCGCGGATGTGGGCCAGGTGCGGCGTAATTGTAGTGGAAAGCGTCACCTGTTGATCGGTCGACGTATCAGGTGCGAGTCGAGCCGATTCCATCGCTACACGCTCGCGGATCACAGTCCGGAACGGGAGACTCGGCCTTTTTTTTACCCGCGATCGCGTCTCCGCTGCGGATGTTTATGCAAATGTGCATTTGTTGCAGCCGATACCCGAGGAAGTTTGGCTCGTTCTCCTGTTAGGCGGTTTTATGTGTTTTGCTACGCGGTTAGGGTACTTGGTAGCTCTGGTGTCGTGTAATTGGGGTGCAGGTTAAGGTTGCTCGTTGGGTGACTCGGTTTCTGGGGAATACAAGGATGTGTCAGGCTTTGCTGGGTGTTTGGATAGACTATTGTGTTGAATTTGAGCAATGTGATCTTCGGAATCTGTATTAATTTCGTTAAATAGACGTTTATGGTAATCTGTAATAACTGCGTTTGAGGTTTGGAAGGTAAATCGTAAGAGACTTTAATGTCTGAGCAATCTATGGGTTCATGTGCGTATTAATTTGGTGGTTCTTGATCAAATGTTACGATTTGTTTTATGTTATTGTTTCGCTTATTTCCGACTTGCTATGAGATGTTTGGGTAATAATCGTGATACGAGTGAAACAGTTTTTGACTAAAAATACACTTCCTGTAGATAAGGACGACCAACTTTTTTCCTCAGACTTAGCAGTGTTTCATAGCGTGTTAAAATCTTTGTTTTTCCCATTTTATCGTTTAACTAGACGCACACTAACCTTCTATTCATTACACAACATTCTATTCTATTCATTCTAACCTTCGAAATACAGGGGAAACACGATGGAACGAATTAGCAAAATTATTATTTTCAAGCTGCTCTACTTTTCACTGGATTATGTAACAACATGAAATTTTGTCGATTCCCGATAAGACGTTGAAATTATTCTTCCTATTTTAAGTAGAATTGGCTTAACGATTATTTCTGCAAGTCACAAAGATACTTTAAATCGTTCAAGTGTTGATATACACCAAGATGGATCGCACGATAGGTATATTTCCATTTGCTAAACTCTCGAAATTGCACGTACATTCGCGATCTTTTCATCGGCGCAAATAACTTTAGTCACACCCCATAGCGTCGACGCGTTTCCAACCACGTGCAAATTCGTATGCACCATGTTGCTCGAAACGCGCAGAGTGGGAGAAGGAGCAGCTGTGAAGTTGACCCCTTCTTTTCAGCTTTTGTCGTATCAGGAAGACCCTTTAGACTTCGTTCTGCATGGTCTCCTACCGATCGAAGACCTCCAAGGGGACTCAATTTCTCGAAACCTTAAAGTCGATTCCATTCAACTTCCTCTATCAACCTCTGCCTTCCTTTCTTCATGCGACTCGGGCTAATCTGAGCTGCTCATCGGTCAGATCGTCAAGATCTCGAAAATTAATTTCTTCCTTTTGGTAGACAGTTACACGTTATCGATACATCTAACAACACTTGACGCGAAGCTTCATGAACCGCTAGACCTCTGTCTTCTACTAAAATATATGACTCTTGTACTCCATAATTTCGATCAAAGTGTCATCTCTTTATTTAGAACCTCGAATTCCTAATATTCCAAGTGAAACACTGACAAGTTAACGAAATGTAATAATGCAAACGTAACAGATTCTCAACTCGAACTGAAGAGCGTGCATACTTAACACTAGGTTTACGGACGTGTTTTGTATACTTATTTTACGGACATCCAATAAATTTGCCTGCAAAGGAAACCACGAATTTTCTTTAAAAAACAAACGATGAGTTTAATTCGAAAACACTCGCAATATTAACAGATTTGATATAAGTTAATTAAATCTGTTAATACCTTATAATTGGAGCAACCCACCTGTCAAATTGACGGGTCCCGTAAACCTTGTGTTAACGAGAAGAAAACAACCAGTATCAGTAGTCTGACACGTAGCTGCTCCTCTTCCGCAATTTCAACGAAGACTCACGGCAAGTGATGTTCCATTTAATCCGAGGAACTAAAATAAAGGAATATAGTGGTTAGCGAAAAGGGAAGGCAGTCAGCGCGAAATAAGCAACTCGCAGAGGCATCCAGTGTCGATCCAGTCTGAATTCAACCACCATCACCTGCCGGTTGGCCATTATGCATGCAGATCTTGTCGCGTTTCCCGTATTAATAAGCAGGCCTAACGAGCCGGCCAATTTTTCCCCGCAATTATTTCGACTATTAATTACCGATTAATTTCCTTTCTAATTTCTGTCGATCGTTAGCCCATGTCCCGCATAATACACTCCGCTTCACGAACGCCTATGGGGTTTCGATATAGTCGGCTGCCGTTTGCGGATGTTCACCAGTCAGACGTTCGCCTTTTCCTGATGATTCTACGCGATAAGGGAGCCTTGAAAGTACCGGTTAGGCACGCGATAGTTCGGTTACACTTAATCATTCCGCTTAATTCAGGCCGTGCTTAATCCACGCGATTCCTAGGGATCTCGAGGTAACCGGTTCACTAATGCCTACCTTCTTTCTTCTATCTTCCTTTGGGTTCTTTGTGTCAGAAACGGATGCACGTAAGATTTCCAACTGGTATGATCTCGGTATACCTGTTTTCACTTTTGTGCCATGCATCTGGTTCTAGGATGCTGGCTGCTTCTCCGTGTATCTTTGTTCCTCGGATCTCGGTACGATACAATATTTTTACACGAATATTCCTTTTCTCTATTTTATTCCCCGTCATGTGGATTGTATTTTCAGGTGTGCTAAAGGTTCGCGTGAGATTTGTTTGAATTAGGATCTCTCAGATGCGTTTAGGATGCTGATTCTGTTCTTGGACTGTGAGCAGAATACTTTTTGATAAATATTCCTCTTTACTTTTTCATTCACTGTGATGTGGGGTGTCTTTTCAAGTCCGTGAGAGCTAATATTCCGTTCTAGACTTTGTTTCACTCAGGATTCCATGGGTTCAGGACTGATAGGTTTCTCTATTTCTTGTAGATAGCTGAGTTAGGGTACATTGGGCTACAACCTAATCTAAATGGGTATTTTCTGAGGTTTCTAGACTCTTTTAGTCAAAGTATCTCTGAAACTCTATTCCTGACTGTATTGACACTTCATATAATCCCACGTTCAAACCCAGTCAATTTTTAAGAACGTATTAAATAAATAAAAAGTTCAGGAATCTATCTATCCTCAAATTTCAATATAATCATTTTACGAACCTGATCTAAACCTTACTAAGTTCAGAAAAAAATTAATCTCAAAGAAATTCTCCATTATTTCTTAAATTCTGGATTAAGATGGATTGAGGAAAAGGATTCGTATTTTTCATCTGCTGTCAATGTGCAGTCATTTTGTGGACATCGTAAACCATCGTCTGGCATTGTCACGAGGCTTCTCCGAGTGTCTGTGCAGAAGTTAGACGAGAGCTGTCTGGCTGTCGTTAAAGCCGAGCTTCTTGTAGGTATGCGCGTGCTTTTACTAAGCGAGGGTTAAACCAAGGGTTAGCAAGCCTCGAACGTTCACCTGTATTGTCCGATTGGATAGGACACGTGTCCCGAGGACGTCTCGATCGCACGTGCTACGCGTTGCCACGAGTACGCGTGCTTCGATACGCATGATGCGTTCACGGAAATATCTGAAACCGCGATGGTTCTTAAACCTAAAGGAAACGAGATCACGAGATCCGTGGATCGTATGATATAAAATTTATTGCTACCGCTGGAGTGATTTTTTATGTGGTTCCATTTCGGAAGCGATGGAAACAGTCATTCTGACAACTCCTTGGGTTTTGTGCAGGATCTTCAATTTTTCCGCGAATTTCGAGGATCGTCTACAAAATTCTCGGCTCGTTCTGGGAATTCTTCATCATTTTTCCTATAAATTTTTTCTAAATTTATTCGGTTCGCGAATTCTCCTAATTCTACCGTAAAATCCACGAGAGATTCTCAGAAGTGTCGCAAAATTTGTAGAAAAGATTAAGAAATTCCTTTAATTATTTTCTAAACTTCTTCAATAGCTTCGAGAATTTTTGGAGTTTTTTTTTTGGAGAGTCTCACAGAGATGGGTTTATTTTAAAGTAGTTCGAGTAAATTTTCAGAGGCTGAGAACTTGAAAACGAGATTTATTCCTCGATAAAAGCTTCGCAAAGTTTGAACGTGTTCTATTTCCAATAAAATATTGTCTCAGTATTTCGGATGTTCGCACGTAATAGTGTCACGGTGGATATTTTTAGATCGCTAGATTCCGTTGTAACGTTTCATCCGGAGCCATCGTCATCGTTCTGACTGTTCGGGTGTACCACCCTCGCCGAAATAATTTTCGGGACTTCGAAAAAGCCTGTAAACGTGCCTGAGACGTTCGAAAAATCGACACGTGCCCGGGTTATTCCGGTTACAATGTTTCCCGATATTTCTGATCGCTTTAAAAACCATCGCCTGGCGATCGAAGCGCGAGATAGAAGGCTTATGTGAATAATGCAAAACGAAAATAAGGAAATCGCGTGGTTTTCAGCAGAGATCACAAGGCCATCGGATGCACCGATGCAAGACGCGGAACGAGACGTTTTTTTCCTCATTTTTTTTTGCAAAGCCGTATCATAAGCCGGACATTTAGCAAAAATTAAGCTGTCAGTATCCGCGAGATAAGTCTAATATAAATTCGTATGTTTTATCAAATTAAAAATCTCTGTCGGGGAATCAATTATATTTAAACGCGGTATTTTTTCGCTCTTTATACGTGTATTAATTTGCACGAACGGTACATAATATATACATCTTAATACAAAATTGAAAAGAAATTGTAGCAGAAATTTCTCAAGAATCGCTGGAAGTTATTCACAGTCGCGTTATGAAATATTAAAATGGGTTGGCGATGAAACAAAAGAGAGTAATGATCTAATAAACGTTTTAAAATACTGCAAACATGATCAGAGTTGCGCAATAATTTCTGGCACGACCTGATATGTCCCGAGCAACTATCTCTCGTATCTAATAAATTGACGAATATAAAATGTTCTCTGGAATAAAGCCTAAGCGACTCGTAACTTCACTTGTAATTCAAAAAACAAAAGAATGTTCGAAACTACTTAACACGAATTACTAAAAATGCGAAATTACAATTTTAAAGCGATTAAAAAATTCGAGATCGCGATATTAGAAGAATCGCGCAAAAATTCGGAATTATCGTTTCGCGAAAATGAAAAAAAAATCCCGATGGAAGATAAACGATCGAAGAGCGGTACCCGGCGATATTTCACGAATTTCAGAATGCCGGCACGTCAGCAGAATAATTACTCGACTTACTTTCCGAAACTGGAAAATGCAAATAACGCGTGCGTACATACTCCGCGGGGATCGTTATGCAAATGGGGAGCAGTGTACGGGAGGAGTTAAAATCCGCAGTAGATGAAGACGTTGGTCGTCAGACATCTGTCCCCTGCAAACTCTCTCGCCGGGCTCTCTCGAATATGATTTATGCTGGTTTCTTAATTTATTCGAGCACGAGTCTCTCGGTGGCTCGGCCGGGAAGGAAGGCGATCCGTTTCGCCTGTTCCCTTGCTTCGGAACTAATCTTGGATAACCTGGTCGCGTCTCTCGTTGCATGGCGTCCTCCCGAGCTCTACCAGCCGACGACCATCTGTCGCCGCAATTAGGTGGCAGCACGCGAATCGTGAAAAAAGAAGGGAATTACCCCGGCATGTAAAGCTGCTGCTTTCCACCTGTTTTGCCTCTCTTTTCCTTCGTCCTCTCTCCTTTCCACCGGCTGGTTCCTCTATCGATCGCAGGTTAACGCGGCTCCTCGCACGCATCTCCTTTTCCCCGTCCCCTTTTTCATTGTTATTCCTTTGTCACGCGCTCGAAACTCTCGTTTCTTCTACGGCCGGCCTTTCCTGGCATTTAAATTCCCCGCGGCGCGTGACGCGTATGAGAAAAAGCTCGCGAGCTATCGGTGATTAAACACGAATGCCACGCAACGGGAAACCGTTGCGGCCGTGCGGGGGAGGATGAATGGCGGC
>NIJG01000029.1:1198763-1226796 GCA_002201625.1 Euglossa dilemma
ACCCTTTGCTTCGTCACGTATCGTTCACCACCTGTCGCACTGATTCCATCCCCTGATCGGCATCCGGACGTTCGCAGGTTCGTCATTCCCGTAGACGATGTATGATGTAACGTTCTGCCACATGGATCCTACGTAATTACAACAAATAACCGTAATTATTACGCGGCTTCGCTATCACCGCGTATTATCCGATTTCACACGATGCCTTATCTCTGTGGAGCAACATATGTCAGAGTAATTTATCCTGTGTTTCGTCGACGGACATATCAGCGGTTTAAATTGCGTCGTGAAGGTACAGAGGTTAATTTTCCCAAGTACGCTCTGGGAGCTTGATCGTGGAAAAATTCTGGCTTCATGAAAAAAATATTTCACTAGTTACACATTTATCCTTAATTCGTATAAAATTCCCACGTTTCTGTATAAATATCTATCCGATCCTTAATATCCACTGGAACACAGTTTTTCGAACCCATGAATCGAAGCTGGTAATAATTTAGAACAAGTCTATGACAATTCTAACGAATTTTCTAGATTTTCTACAGAAATATTTAATTTGCGTAGTTAAACTTTTAACCATAGAATTAATTTCTTATCTTAAAAATAACTCTTGAACATCGATAGTTTACCGTTTGACAAATAAACGAAGAAAATCGTCCGTCGTGTCTATAACTAGAAGTATTTAAATCTCAGGTTCTAGTACCAGGCGAAACAAAATAATCGGATGAATGAAAAAAGTATGAAGGAAACTGTTACATCTCATTCGACAAATCAGTAACGCCATCTTCATTACGGTCAATGACAAGCAGTTTATGACGTAGGCCCGATTCAGGTTAGGACTGAAGTTCAACTAATAACCGGATGGCCGTTAATACAAACAAGTATCGATAGTGGTAAGGCCAGCGATAAAGGGGTGATTTCTCAATAGGTAGATCTAGTAAATAGCGTCCGTTATTTTCAGAACCGTTATATCGGACGTCTTCGATCTTATCGGCGGTTTCTCCAGTCGACTATTTAATATAATTAGGCCTGGATGTTAATTACAATTATTGTTAGAAATTATACTTTCAATCCTCCGGCAATATCGGAAACTCGGAATTCTCACGACTCTGTTACATTTTTCGGTTATTTTACTCGGTGTTGAATAATTTTATTATCGCGATTTCTCTCTCCCTTTAATTATACTCGTAACTAGTCTACGAATTATATTTTCTCTCCCAGCATTACGATACGCGAGCGAGCAATTTTTACAGGCTTTAATAGACGGGTTAAAGGTAACGAGTGAAAGTTTTATTTCGGGAATGATTGGACAGAAGCTCGACGAGTATCGTTTTATCGTATTTCTCGAATCTTCGATCCTACGGTGGAAGAATTTTATTAAACGAGGTTTCACGTTTGTCCGGGCCCTATTTCGTTCGTTTAATTCGATCGAAAGATAATAATGGTAAACTACAGCCTCGAGTCCTGGCAAACGAGACCGCAGAGGGTTAAATTGCACGTGGATCACGCATGCACACGCGTTGCGTCATCCGTGCGTGCGCATGCGTGCACGTCTACGCAAAGTACGCGTACACACGATACGCACTACCGCAATACCATGAATACCCAGTAGCGTATCAAGTTGTTCCCTTCGCCCTCGTTCAGCTTTTTTTACAAGCAGCTTCTGTTAAAGCCTTGAACGTGACTTGGTTTACGATGCAGGTATATTTTGCTGTTTCTCACGTTACATTTACGCGCATCGTACTCGGCTCCAAGCTTCTTCGTAGTAACGTAATATTACGAACAGCGTATTTCATATCACTGCCTTTGCTTTTCAACCTTTCCGATGTTACTGCAATTGCTGGAACGACGAAATTTTTATTCTTTATGCAATTAATAGAAATATAAAAATATTTTCTTAGGAAAAAATTATTATGACTTTTGATCGTATTGGAAATAATATTTTAATTCGCGTTAATATCGATAGATAGTGACGATTTGGAATTTTTATAAGGTAATAATTTGATTTAATAACGTTAGATTTATTACTGAAAATTCCAAGTAGGATACATTGTTTCTTAAAATCTCGTTAAACCAGTATTGATATATTAATGGAAATCGCAGTATAAATACCGTACTTCGTTTCTCTGTTAATGTCATCAGAATTTATTCCAAGAAAGTGACGCGACGAATGCATGAATTTATATTATCGAATAACGCGTTACGCATGATTAATAGTTTCAAAATTACATTGATCTACGAGCACTCGTTAATTATTTCTGTAAACAACACCTGACATTTTTTTAATTTAATTCCATTAATTCTTCAATTTACTATTAACTATAATTTTATCAATTTTCCTTTTCATTGTTCATTCGTTATTTTCGATATATCGATATTCGTGTTAAATATGAAATATTATTATTAAATAGTCTGTATTACGTAAATCCGAATTATTCCGCAATTTTTCCACAATTTTTTTACGCGTTCTATCAAATTCCAGTAACTGTGATTTCATACCTGGAATGCAAATTATTTTTAAGAAATCGACTGGCCGTGAGGATTTTTCGCGTTAGCCTCCCTTATCTTTCTAGCATGGAATGCGTCCATTCCGGACGTTGGCAATCAGCTTTTCTATTCTCACTTTGTCAACCGGTCCAAACCAGTCCTCGTGATTTTTGAGACGGCCACGTTCTTCTCTTCCTGGTCCCCTTTTTTCCATCGATCGTTGAATTATTACTCGTTGCAACTGGTACTTGGTGCTCGTACAGAATGTTCCACACGTGTTATTTTGCACGCTCTTATTACGAAAAATAAGCAGAGGATATGCTAACGTGATTATTAAGTCTTATAGAGAAAGTTGGAAAAAATTAAAGATTGAAAATTTTTTCTTACACTCGTAACAGAAATAACAATAATTAGAATCGCGCGCTATTTAAAAACTCACGTCCAATCTAGATCGATAGAAACGTTGGATAGAATTTGAGGAATTGTTTATGTTCAAACGAGCCGAGAACGGCGGAATGATTTTAATCGCACATTCCTTCGTTTCTTGCCCGTCTTCCATTGCTCGGTTCCTCTACTCAAGGATACGTTCCTGTTACGACTTTACACGCTTATTACAACATCCATAGGCTTGCACCTGTGGACATACCATGTGTGTAGAACTCGAATATTCCACGTCTCATGGTGTGCTCCTTCTTCTTTCCGTCCCGGCCGCGCTATCGACTTTCTCTCTCGATTTCGTGTTCGATAACGCATATCGAGACGGTAGAAAGCTAACAGGAAGTTCAGTTAAATGGTAATAAAGCGTTATCCAGTCGTTCCGTGATAATTCACCCTTTGAAGCACTCGGATTCTCATTTTTCTCGGTTTAAGCTCTCGATATAGCTTCGGGTTCAAGCTGAAATTTAGATTCTTATATTTAACTAGTAACAAAACGTTCGCAATAGCAGTTATTAATTATCTTTGAAAATATCGAGAATTTAATAAAACACAGAAATCTCTAAATTATCGAATAACGACGAAAACTAAAAAAGAAATCGGAATAATAGGAAATAGACTAAAAAATTTAATTCTAACCCGATTAAATCTAAGGAAACCAAAAATCTCGTTATTTATGTCCTCTCCTGGGTCCATTTTCCCTCATGAAGGAGGAAAAATGATCAGCAGGTTACAACGAGCGTCAAATCCGAGGTGAAACGAGGATGCCGAAGGTCCGGCACGTTTGCTCACCGAGTCATCGATTCTGAACGCCATCTTCGTCGAACGAATCACTCTGGAAGCATGACGAACGCGTTCGCGTTTCCCCTCCGCGTCGATTCGATTCCATTTAATCGAGCCAGGGCACCAAGCCGAGGCAGACTCGAATGCACGGCTAGCCATAGGAGCTAGTAGAACCGAGCCGACGAAGAAAGACGGAGCAGGACGCGAGGCCGGGGAAGAGGCAAAGAAAACAGGCCCTCTAACATTCCAACAGAGCAGAGAGAGCCTCCTCGTCGGCCTCTTCTCGTGAGAACCCGGTTTCCTAGGCCGCCAGGTCCCCGGTGGAAAAATGCAAATGCACAAGTGCAACCGCGGCGACGTTGCATCATCTAACACGCGGGCTCGCAGCTCGCGCCACGACACCAGATATTCCAATAGAAAATAATAAAGGAGAAGGCGGCGAGAGCGCGCCCCCTATGCTGCTGGCGGGCCCGAGGGAGAAGAGAAGAGCGACTTGTCTTACCTCTTGTACGTGGGCCGGCACCACGGCACCCGATCATCGCCGATCGAGAAAACCGCAACGCGCCAGTTGCTTTATAAATAGTAAAACGCCGTATCCCTGAAGCGGATCGTTGGCCTTCCGAGGAATCGTTACGTTTACGCTCGCGTACGCACCGTACCGTGGCGTGCGTAGCCCCGGCGCGCCGCGTCGTTGCACCGTCACGCATTCCGTGACACACCAGCGTTACGCGTAAGCGGCCATCGACGAGATATTACCGCGAGTACCCTCTTTTCTTTCCGACTGCCCATCACCAACAACGAGAATGCTCGCGGCTGACGAGTCACTGCTTACGGAAGGGCAACTTCTTTTATGTCCGATCGCTCTCGCGAGGTTTCGGTTAGACGAGGTGGGGTACCAGAGTGGTAGAATGTTCTACTGCTGCATCGCTGCCAGCACGATTCGCCGAAGGAAACGTTGTATTATTTCTACCGTTCGGGGTTAGGAATCTTCCACTCTTTCGTCCAGTGTTTTTCCTTTCCTCTCTGGGGTTCCATTTTACCACCTTTTGCCGCGATTTTTGGCATTCCGATCTTCTTCGATTTAAATATTCCAGAAATGGCACTTGAATATTTTGGTATTCGAATTTTTATTATTCTTAGGATAGGAATATACTATATTTTATCGTTTAATCGCAAATTTCATTACACAAACATTCGTTTCGTTTCTGGGGTTGGATTTTACCACCTTTTGCCGCAATTTTTGGCATTCCGATCTTTTTCGATTTAAATATTCCAGAAATGGCACTTAAATATTTTGGTATTAGAATTTTTATTATTCTTAGGATAGGGATATACCCTATTTTATTGTTTAATCACAAATTTTATTACACAAACTTTCCTTTCGTCTCTGGGGTTGCATTTTACTACCTTTTGCCTCGATTTTTGGTATTCCCGTCTTCTGGTATTTAAATATTCTAGTATCCAAAAATGGTACTTGAATATTTTGGCATTCGAACTTTTATCGCATAAACATTCTATTGTTTAAATATTCTACCTGAAAGATTGGGATTCAAATATTTTAATTTTCCATAATTATAGTATCCAAACATTCGATTATTTAAATACCCTACTATCCAAAGTTTAGAATTCCAATATTTTACTATACTGACTTTGTCATTCGAACATCCTAATATCCTAAGTTTTACTATTATTCGAACACTTTGCCATCCTAAAGTTTGCTATTTAATTCTAAAATTCTACTATCTTATGTCGAAACATTTCGCTTTACAAAAATTGTATCACTCCAACAGTCTACTATCGAAAGTTTCTGATATTCGAAAATTTCACTATCTAAATATCCTTCCCTCAGAAATGTTGCTCGCCGAACATTCCGCTTCTCAAACATTCCGCTACGCGATCTTTCCTTGTCCATTTAAAATTCCGAAAATTCCGCGAATGGGAGGGAATAAAATTCCTGATAGGCAGACGGGAGGCGGGATTATTTTCGTCTAGCAACGTGTTTCGTGATGAGCGGTTTTCGTCTGGACGTGGAAGGGGGTTATCCGCTCACAGTGCAGCCATCGACTCCGTGACCACTCGAGGACCTGGCGGCCGCGTAAAAATCACGCCTATACCACTGCGAGCCGTCTTTGTTTCATTCACCGGCTCTACGTGTCGCGTTACGAGCCTGGTGTACGCACGCACTCGAGTGTGAAGCTCCACCCCCTCAAGGATGAGAGGTCAATCGAGAAGGTGAGACGAGAACGAAGGCGATAAGCTTCGTGGGGAAAAAGTGGCCAGGAGTGGAGGAATCTTTGGGGTACCGAAGAGGTTTCGGTGATTAACTTGTTGATCGAAAGAACACCTCGATTCACCTTTGTTGTCGATATTTTTTATTCAATATTAAAGATAGTATTTTATTTTATTACATACAGTCGTTTTGGTTAAATTTGGAGGTTGATGTTCTGTAGGAGAATATATGCGAATATATTTCACATTTTTTGATATCGTGATTAAGATCGTAATTTATTTTTGGCTTGTAGTTGTTTCCAGAGTCCAGTAATATTGTGTTTAGCACTAGGACTCTTGGAGACTTCAAAATTACTGCTTTCGAAACTTTTGCGCGTGTATATGCTGGAAATATGCAATTGTTTTGGCAAAAATTACGTTCTAAAAGTTTCCGTGTAAAAATGACCTAATTGACAGGTTGAAGACTCGTTTCCCACCTCGTTCACCTCAGTGTGTTTCCTGGTGTTTCGTTAGAGTTCACAATTCAATGGTTTTCCATCGAATTTCGTTTCGAATGATCGCCTCGGTGTCTTAGAAAGCGACTAATTTAGAAACTTGCTAATTATCTTGGATCAATCGAGGGAACCGTCAAATGGAAAAGAAAGTGTTTTTACGTAAATTAATTAACATCGTAGTAAGATACAATTTTGATAAAATGTTACAATTCTTTTTAAAATAATTCTCGATAAAAATATACATGTATTCAAAATTCTTCTGCTATTTTTATACATTTTAATTATCAATTTGCAACCACCGTTTCGATGTAATATGTCGATCGATCATCTCCAATCAGTATTAAAAACCCACGATAGCTTCAATACGAAATCAGTACTTCAATGCAAACTTCTGCTTCGTTAAACCTTCCAATTCAACGTCGATACAATATCTGCATCAACCCACAAATCTTCAAACTCTATATTAAATATCATACCAAAGCCAGTTTTCCTGAGGATAACTTCGATTGCAATAATAAATCATTCGCTCTGCAAGGTTCATTTTTCCCAATCCTTTCAAAATATAAGTATCCGAAGGACTCCAAAGGACACCAAAAAATTCCCACAATACCCCTTAACCTCCTATTTACGCGACATTAATTTACAAAAATATGGTAACAATACCCTGTGAAGACAAAGAATTCTGAAAAGCATAAAAGATCCCGTAACGATCTAAACACACGTACATCCGAAATTGCTATGAAACTCGAAAGAAAGTTCTCACGTGTAAATCAGCTCGGTCGTATAACTCGTATTCCGCCATTTTCAAGCCGCCTGGGACCCCCACCACGGCCACCGTCTACTCGGCTGTTGCCTTGGTGGTTACTTCTAATACCAATCAAAGACATTTAAGACGCGGACGAAAGACAGTGGGCCCGAGCAACGAACGCTAACGACGGTTCATTAAGAAGCGAGGACCGCGAGGCCATCGCGCTTTATTTGGCGAACGGACGAAAGCCAGCGCCACGTCACCGCCGCGGCGTTTCGTAAGAGACTTTCAGAGCCTTGAGTAGCAGCGTGTATACCCAACCGAATTCAATGGACTTTTAATCAAGCCGAAGGACGCGTAGTACTCCACGTAGTATAGCCGCCGTGTAATTTCACGGTCGAGAGAAAACGAGGGTACTACGACGTACTCGAGCGAGCAGCGCATCCGCGAGACGGAAAGGAAACGGAGAGCGTACGTGTTACACGGTTACTACGATCGGGACGCCGATACTAGCGCCGCCAGCGGGAACGCCGCGAACCCTTGCCTGCGTGCGAACTTAAATGGACCCTACGCGGCTAACGCGGAATATTTAATTCCACTCTTCCATCCGACGCATTCTTTCTTCCTCCACGCGTGTCCTCTGCCTCGTCATTTAGCTTAGGTTCTCGCAAACATCGCGTATTCTGCGATACCGAAGACATAACTTATATTTTATATATAAAAACCCGCGATGAGAACTAGAAATTGAATATCTTGATGCGTATAGCCGTTGAAATCGCAGTTAAAGCAACTTTGAAATAGGGTTAATGAAAATATAAACCCTTGTCTGCGTGCGAATTTAAATGGACCCTATACGGGATATTTAATTCGACCCTTCCACCCGACTCATTCGTCCTTCCTTTACGCGTGTCCTCCACCTCGTCTTTTAGTTTAAGTTATCGCAAAGATCGCGTATTTTGCGATACGGAAGACATAACTTATATTTTATCGTTACTCGACATAAAACCCCGCGATGAGAACGAGAAATTGAATATCTTGATGCGTATAGCCCTTGAAATCGAAATTAAAGCAACTTTGAAATAGAGCATAATGAAAATATAATTCGAGCAAGGGTGAACCCCTGATACCTGAATAAACGTGGATTTAGTCTTCCAGAGGAATTTTAATTTCTTTTTACACGATTTGCGTCGGCTATTTGAAATAGAAATTGAAAATTTATTATTAACGAGGTGACGATATAGAGGAAAATAATGTCTAGGGATACGCGTGATACTTTTCGGCGGAACTAGGATCATGCTCCACACTCTATTCCACCGTATCAATTACCTCTTGCAATCGCGATTTAATCACTCTCGATTACAAAATCATGCGCGTATTAAATAGACGAGTTTAACGAACGTGTAAACTCGCAAAATCGACGACTGCCAGCCGAGATCTCTTCCCGTGGAAAAATTCGCGTGCACCTCTAATAGACGCGCAATTATCGGTGGAGAAAAAAGGGGAAAACCACGGTTCAAATGTTACAAGAACTTGATTTGTAGCTTTTGAATACGAAATTCTCGCGTAATGGTACGCTTGCTCGACTTTAATGTTTATCTTGATTGCGTTTCGACATAACGGATACCACTGTACCATACTTGCGAAACCCTGGACACGGCTCGCGATATGGGAATCATCCGATATGTAAATTGCCGAGTGCAAGAATATCTGGCATATTAAACGGAAAGTGCAGGATGTCCAGTATATCGATCATGTGATCCACGAGTGTATCGGCGATGTCCAGCGTTCCGAACGCGTAACGCGCAGGATATTCACCGCATTAAACACGTAACAGTAGGAATTCCTTATATTCGCATCAAGCGTCAAACGAAATATCTTAGTACACCGAGGTGAGTCGGTTAAAAGTAAACTCATGCGAGCTACTGCTCTTTGAAATTCAATTTTTCAAGCCGACTCGGAACGCAGGCAGATCTCGGGGCTTGCTTCGTACCTTGCTGCGTTAAACAGTCGTTCACGGTTCTTTAAACCGTGTAGAATCTCTCGTGTAACGTGCTTACAGTATATTTTTCCACGTAGACATATTCGCTCGGGTAATAATTCAATTTTGCTATACCACGGGTGTTTGGCTTATCGGAATTATAATATAGCAAGACGAAAGACGAAAGTATAAAACTCCGCTTTGTATTAGCAAAAATATCCACCGAAAGTGTAACAATGACATTTTATATTCCAAGAAACGAAAGGTAGCAAAGATATTTACCTTGTAAAATATGTATTAGGTATCATAGTCAGCTTCAAATATAACGCGATGTTTAATGCATAAGATGCCTGACTTTATGCACCACGCGGTGATACAACTACCGAAAGTGTAAAGTACCCAATGCGTGGACGTCTTCCAAATATTTTACGTTCTGCCACGTTGTAAATGCAGAACGAAAACACCGTGTCTATACAGATACGCCATGAGTCACACGACTGGGCTACTAAACCGTGACAAAATTTCCGACCTCGAATTCCAGTTTAACCGACGTGACGCTTCAAAGATCGAGTCCTAGAGAAAACAATCGAATTCGAGGCTTTATCCTAACCGGTTCACAGTTATAGTCGAGTCTCGTTGAAAATTCGATCGAATTTTCGCGTGGAATTCGAATCAGCGAGTCATCGCAAATCACGACACTCCGTTATCGTCTATGTTACTTTCTAAACCACCTATCCACGAAAATTGAATTTGCACGAAATTTCAATTTGCACGAAAATTCAATTTACACGATACCCAGAACCCAAAGCACACACCCAACAGAGCCAGCGCATGAGATGCGAAAAAGTGCCGGACAAAAAGCCCATCCACTCGATCTCCAATAGGACAGAGACCTCTGTTATCTATTCCCGTGCATCGTCAGCACACCCACCAGCCACCCACGTGCAACCCCCCTGAATCGCGTTCCCTATACGAAAATCCACGCCAACGTAACAAGGTGGATGATGATGCGATGCGTCTAAACGCGTGTTCTGTCTTGGTGATGGTTGCAGAGGTGGGAACAGCTGGTCGTCTCGAAGCTGAAATGGGAATTATCCGCCGTAACGCCCGGTGACTTCCTGACGCACATCCTGAGCAGACTGCCGGTGCCACGTACCTGGGACCCGGTGATGGTCAGGAGGCACGCGCAGACCTTCATCGCCCTCAGCGCCAGAGGTGAGAAACGATCGGGATTACCGAGCTGCATATGTATTTATGTATGTGGGACGAGCGTGCATGGCGAATGCGTGCCCGCCGCACCGTGGAAAATTCGAGGGAACAAAGGTAAATGACGCGAACCGTTCTTTCTTATCCTGGAAAACAGACGCGTTAGGCTACGGGCGGAATAGAGGCGAGCTTCTCGGGACAACTGGACCTCTCGGTTACAGTGATTTCTCCGATCTAAATGGGAATTCTGATGCAGTTGGATAGCGGGAATAGGCTTGTAGCTTTTTTCAACCCTTTGGGGCTTCGCGTGGTTTCGGGCTTCAGTCATTCGCTCGGCTGTCTGCAAGCGTATCGGGTAATGTCTATGGGAAGATGAGAGACGATTCTAACCCTCTTCACTCGTCGGGTGATCCTCGGGTTGTTATTTCGTGGAATCCCGAAGATTCAGGGTCGATACCGAGTTTCGAATAGTAGGTAATGGTCAATGGTAAGTGCTCAGGGATGAATCGTTGGCTAGAGCTTTAGGACTCTTTTGACCTCGCGATTAGCTCGATCTTGCTAAAGCTTTGGATTTAAAAGTTAATGCGAACTTTCGTAAAACCTTTAAAATGTTTCCGATACAATTTCTTTCGTTAGAGCGGTCGTTTCTCTTTCTTTTGCTTGATCCTTTGATTCACTTCCGAGGATGAATATCGAACGTCCAGGGTTCCTGTAAGAATTCCAAAGGATAGAGTATAGTTACGTAAATTGCTACTGTTTTGAATACGACAAGGTTGGACAGTTTGTTAGGTTAACAAATATCGTATTAAGAATTTCATGGGAAAACATTAACTTCGAATTGTTTTTTATGGGTCAAGAACACGAGACTCGCCGGAAGTCGGGATCGTAATTATAAAATTGGTATCAAGCACAGGAAACGTTCTTTGTTCGATTTCAGTTTGCCCGGCGAACATAATTTTTCTTCGCTTCGCTCCTATCCTCGATTCGCTATTAATTATCCGCTAGTTATCGAAGTCGCGAGATAAACTTTTACCGACAAACGTCGGAGTTCTAAGTTGCTGTTCGTTCTACTTTTTATTTCCAACGCGTATTTTTTATAACGTTCGAACCATGACGAGGGAATAATTAGCCGGGAAATTTTCTACCCGTCTATGAGCAAGAACAAAATGCGTTATCTGCGTCTCATTCGCTATCGCGACAGCTCGTCAAATGTACGAATATTTTAAAGGTCCGATAACGTCAGCGATAGCGCACGTTTTCATTCCTCCTTTATTTCGCATTTTCTGCGTCAAGGGTCTCCTTTAATTTAATTTTCACGCATTTTAAACGCGACAATATGCCGGAAACGCACGCCACCGACATTAAAAGGGGGCCATTATCATCTCAATTAAGCGCTGCTCGCGATTCTCTCACCCCGTAAGCGAAAATACGTCCGCGTACTCTTACGATCTATTGAAAGTTATTAAAAAAAATGAAAGAAAAAAGAGAAGAAACACTGTGCCTTATCTGCCAGGTTCTTTTTCCACGGTACGAGAAAATATAAAGCGAGGCGGGAAGATTTGAATAACTAATGGTAATTGAAATAAAATATACACTTAACATTCCCTCGGATCGGAATGCTTGTTAGAGCTTTTAATTAAGCTTCGTCTCGTTCCTGATCGCGGATTCGCCCGCTTATCTCCCCGAATTAGAATTTCACTTCGGGAAAAAGCCACGAAGAATTAACGCTCCCTTTTGCAAGTTAAACATTCAACCGTTCACCCTCTGGATCTCGCGTTTATCTCCACGAATTAAGGATTCAACCGTCCTCTCTTGAGCCACAGACAATCGATAGTTACCCTACGGAATTAACCGAGTTACACAGTTAGTATAGTAATCTTCTTAGTTTCACGCTTGACTTCCTAAACCGACGGATCCACGCTCGTTCTCTCGAATTAAATGGATCCGCATAAGCTTCCCCTTCGAACGAAACGATCAATGTTTATCTTCCTGGAACCGGCTAGTTGAAATTTCCCAGGGACACCCTTAAGGAATTAAAATGGCGACGTGCCGTCGAAATTCTTACTCCTCCGCTGATCCAAAGATGATCGAATTTCCATTATTCGAAGAATGAGTCAATTCCGTTGACACGCGAAGAGCAATATGGCGTTTACCGAGGTATTGCCGCCTGGTGGACGATATTTAGGCTCTTATTAGAAATTATAATGACGTGGCGCGCAACGCGTAGTAAACGCGATACGCTTTAAAATGCAATTTTTACGCGCGAGCCTTCATTGTTAGCCTCGTTAGAACCGTGCCACGGCATCGTAAACAATCGGGAACGTGCATCGTTAACTCACGCGTTAATGAATATGCCTGTGCATAGCATAATGGCGCCCGGCGGAAACCATCACGTAACTACTTTGAATCGATTCTATGCGCCGCGTCTTCTTTCCTCCTTTTTTTTTCTCTCTCACCGCCTCTCCCACTCGCGTCTCCTCTTTTCTTCTTCTTTCCTCTTTTCGTTTCGTTTAATGGGTCACGCGGCGCGTACGATCATCGACGGGTGGTAAAATGGCTGCGAAGATGACGCAACGAGAGGAACGAGATTCGTATTTCGCGCGCTTTCTCGCGGCGGACGCGCGAGCGTTCAACGCGGAGCTTCGAACACGCGTGGAAAATGTTTATAGAACGTAATATACCGGATATTTAATTTTAATTAGCTCGTTCAGCCTGTTTTTTCCCGTGGAGGAACGATCCCTTTTTTTTCATGCTCGCGCGTGCATGCGCAACGGTACGGATGAAAATGGCGGGTGAAATCGATTCTTTTTTCTCCTCCTTCCGTTAATTTGCGGGAAATTTTTAATTGAACGCTCCACGGCTACGTCTTAACGAGAGTGTTGGCTCATTTATTTGGTTCACGGGGGAATATCGTCTCGTATGGCTGATGTTTTATATCGCGGAAGGAAATAGGATGGAGAGTAAAATGGAAAAGCGGCAGCGGTGCCTTCGAACGGCTGGTGGTTTCGCCGGGAATATGAAAAATGCATCTCTGCCCGTGTTCTTCGAGATTCCCTTAACCTACGCTAACTTTTAACTCGTAGTCAAGTTTCAGTAAGCTAATTGCATATTCATCTCTATTCCATTCGTGTAGAAACGGAATCATCGTTGCTTCGCGTCGAACGAACCCCAGTTCTTCCGAGTCTAGTCGTTCGACGAAGTTCCAGTCGTTCTAGTCTGGCGAACCTTATATCAGGATGAGATGCGTAACGAGACATCAAAGACACGGTGGATAACCTGTGTTTTACGCGCTTCGATTTCCTTTATCGCGAAATATCGTCGCGACCTTGCTAATGTGAGTAATTACCGCACAATCTTGACACATTCGTGACAGTCACCGATGATCGTCCAAGCGTACGTTCTGTGACGGTTGGCGACGACCGTGGGCGTGTTAAGAACTGATATAATGGGTTACGTAATCCAGAGGCTCGAAGAAGACGAAGAAAACTGGCGGAAAATTATTAACCTCGTGCATCGCCTCTCCGAATACCTATCTAATTCGTATCACGTTCTAAAAGTTTTTCCAAACATTGCGAACTTCTTTGCAAATGTACCGATTTGGTCCGAGTCGTCAAGTCTCATCGGGAATACCACGAAGTATCGCAGCAATCTCTGAAGACTGTTCGCCACATGGTTTCCAGAACACCGGTAACGTAAACGAAGAAGAAATTAAAAAGCCATCGGAAGAGCATTAAAAATGGTGGAATTATCGGTGTACCTGCCTAAAACGAAGGAGGAAAACCGTGGAATTGAAAGGAGCCGAAATGCAGAGGGGGAGAGAGCCGAGGGAGGAAAAAGAAGAAGAGGAAGCCGAAGACGAGGAAGAAGGGGGCGTCGGACACGACGAGATCGCGAGACACGTTTAAATCCCCTTCTGGCCGCTGCCAGTCGGTTGTTATTACAAGCGGGGATGGCAAAAAGCAAGGACCATCGTCCTTCGTCGGCTGGGCCGGCTCGGTGGTCCCGGCTGGAGAAGGAGAAAAGACTAGAAGCGGGCCCGGGAGACGATGATTGTTTCTCACGAGCCAAACTAGGTAGCTCGCCGAGCCTGGTTCGAGTCGGTTGACCCTCTTTTTCAGCGACGAAAAGAGAAGCAAACGGCGCCACGAATTCCAGCCGCTTCCTTGAATCGCGGAAGGTCCGTGAACCTGCTCCCTGTCGCCTTTTTCCATTCCACGCCCTTACGACTCGGAGGACGCACGAAGCGGATTGTTTTCGTGCTCGAGACTAATGGGACCGATGTTCATCCGGATTGATTGTCCTCCTGCTCCATCCTCTCTTACGTTTCGCCGGTAATATCCCACCGCCATCCCGATTTAACGTTTAATCCTTATGTCATTATCGCTGCCAACATTCTCTTTCGATCTGTAATACAAGTGACGTTATTATTATAAATATTTGCGTATTTGAAAAATTGCAAATGATCGAATTGACACGAGTAATCTAAAGGAATGTTTCTTAATTCTTGTATCCTGAAAAAGATAACGTGCTTGAGATAATTTATTAATGTCAACTGACGAACCTGTTGTACCCTAATTTGGTAGCCGCGAATTTCTGCAACCTTCAAGATTCGAATTTAGTCGTAAGCAGGAGGGTAGGTAGACTAAGTTGCGAGAAAGAGAAGAAAAAAGGGAGAAACGCAGAAGTGAAAAGGGATGAAGAAGGAACCGAAAGAAGTGGTATGTGAGAAGAGGGAACCTAAGAAAGGGGCATCAAGAAAGCATAACCAGAATGAAGTGCACCAGAATAAAAAAGGAGCCCGGGGAAAGATGGAGAGGACGAGACATCCAAAAGAGAAGAATGGTAAAGAGGAAGCAAGCCGCTAAAAAGAAGAGAACGAGGTTAAGAAAAGTGGAGTGTACCCGAAGTTCAAGAAAGGTCCGCCAAGAGAAAAGAACGAGGACCTGAAAACCGAAAGAAAAGGCTCAACGTGTATTGCATTATACCGAGAAGCTCGAGGACTACCTAAAACTGATTATCATTTTTAAAAATACTAATAGAACGAAATAAAAACACACCGGAAAAAGCTTGCAAAAGTTACGTAAAAATATTTCCTCTAGAGAAAAATTAAAAAAGCAAAGAAACAAAAGACGAGAGGAAGTTAAATTGAGAAAATGAGGGATTTAAAGAAATCAGGATTAATCGAGAATAAAAAAGATAATCAGGGTGAATCCCGTGGGGGTGGTCTTCATCCAGGAATGTCGTTCTCCAATGGTAATTCACAATCCAGCAGGACAACAGAACGCACCTGCACGAACTGTATAACTCTCTCTTTTTCTCTCCTTTTCTCTCCTTCGCGGCTCTGCAAATTTAAGAGCGGCTTCGTGGAATTCCATTCTTAATGGCTTTATTACGGCGTGCGCGCGCGCAAGCGCACGCACACACACACTTACCCGCTGAATTTCAGCTCGTCCATCGGACATTTCGGTTGTCCAGGAACCTGTTCCCATCTTTCCATGAATGAATAGCGCTCACGTTTGAGAAAAATCCGGACAAAACGCTCGATGGAATATATATTGCCAGCATAAAAGGATGAACACGATCACGTCAATGATTGTCACGTTTATTGTTGACCTCAAAGTATGCTTTATGATATTTCGCTCGTCAGCCATGGCGCTCAATTGCTCCCTCTAAACGCGTTTCATCGAACCGATCGATTTAATGACACAACCGGTCGGTCTTCTTTCCATTCCTCAAGTTGTACTTATTGCATATATACGATGACGTTTCTCCAACTTCCATTTCATATACTTGTCACGTACCGTGCGATCATTGGAAGCAGGGTTATCGAGTAAGTTTCGGAAATTTTACCTAATTTTCGACTTTTCTTCATCGTCTCTTCTAGCTCGGTAATGTTTCAAGCATTTTCTTCCTTACCACCAAAAAGTATTCCAGAATGTCGATAATTGATTACGCGAGTTATAATCGCTGTTAAATATAGCTCACGAACTCGGTGTTTGATATAATATTTGAAAAATTTTATATAATGATACAATACTGCGATATGAACCGTACAAAATCTTATGGGTTAATAGGTTGAAGGCGACTACTCTAAGATAAGAGTTTTAATTTCGGTCCTAAAAGAAGCTGATACAATTTTCGTATGATTCTTCGAAATGAGTTTTAATAATTATATACTAGACAGTCAACTGTTAAACTCTTAGAGTTATGAAACTCATTGTTGGTTTATTTCGTGCATATTGCATTCAGATTTATATTCTAAACTATATTCTTATATTTCGTAGTAAAATCGATAATGTAAGGTTAGAATACTTAGTATATTGCCATCTAGTTTGCAACTGTCCAAATGCAATGTCCTTACTTATCATAAGATGGTGTCACTAGCAAGAATTCTAATGCTGCATTAAATTTGCGTATCAAACTTGAAATAAACTTCAGCAAAAGATCTTGTAACTTTACAAGACATTATTTAAATTTAAAAAAAATCTATCTTTATTAAAATTGTCACAGAAAGAAAGGAAGAAAATAGAGTTGAAATTAGTTCGACTTTGTAAACTTTTTATTACGAAAGAAAGTACCTCGAGTCCGGTAGGATGTACTAGATGTGTATATAGATTATTCCAAAGAGAAAACAATAAATCTCGGCAACAAAGGCGTTAGAAAGTCTTGATTCGCAGTTTTTCGGCCAGAAAGAAGAGGTACCGTTAGGAGATATTTCAGGGATTACCAACCCGAATTCGGTTCTCTAAGACACTAGCGTCATGGCTAGTCGGTTTAATTGTTTGCCAGTCCGTGTCCGGTTTTCGTTGGTCACAACCCGTAGTAGTGTTAAGGTTAGCACGCTGTACTAAGGTGGCAAAAGCTTTCACGCTCGGACTCGACCGTAGTAAAGTGGGAAAAAGGCGAGAGAGAGGTGTTGCGCGCTTGTGTTTGCTCTGTCGGTAACCTTTAGGCTTGGCCCCTCGAAGGACGCACTTTTCAGCATCGTAAATCTCGTTTCGAATGCCCTTTTCCTGGGGCCTGTCTACCTGCGGTTCTATTAGCAGATTTTAACGTCCAGGGTCTGTGAAACTGTTAGACAAAAATCTGGGATTCGTTTCATGGTCGTCGTGTTTCCAGAGATAACATCGAGTTGAGTATTTGAAATAATGGTAACATTTCTCTGTTCCTTTTTTGGTTATGTTTTCAATGCTTCGAGTGGCAATGTCTCTCTCGCCGGTCTTGGACAATCGAATACTTTGTATGCTGTACGGATTTTGCTTGGAATGAGTAAGGATATGCGTTTGGAATTTAAGAAATAATACAGGAACTTTTATGTATACGTGATGTATGCATGTCATGGAAATGAGGTTAGTTTATAGTTGTGATTGTTGATAAAATATTATTTATTAAATACAATTTGCAACACTTATTGGGTAAATATGTATATGTGTTAGGTAAGAAGATTTGAAAATGAATCGGAGAAAATTACTCGCTTTGGTTGTAAAAATCTAGAAATTAACGAATCGATGTTGGTATTAACTTGAATGTGTTATTCGCGATAATTTGAAAGGAACACGAATAATTATATTAAATATACGTTTATTTTTACAGAGTACAAATTCTCGATGTACACACCGAGCATGATTGCGGCGGCGAGCGTCGCGGCGGCCCTCCACGGTCTCGATTGGACTGGGAAAAGCGGTTACGGGCTGGCCGGCCTCCTCGACGAGCTAACCCGCATCACGGCTATCGAACAGGTTTGTCCTCGTGTTGATATTATTGCACGATACTCGAGAAAAACCTCGGATAGCAGTGTCAAGGAGTAGATTTAATCGCAACTTGGTTTGCACCCGGTTTACCCTAAGTGACGGAAGTGAATGTCACATGACATCTCTTGTCTCCTTCGATATCAGATGTGTGAGTTGTACCAAATATTTTTATTTCATTTCAAATAGATTAAACGAGATATCGGAAAAAAGTTCTCACTGCTCTTTTATTTTATCAGGTTTAGCCGACGATTTCTGGAATATTTTAGGACATTGATCCTGTGTGATCCTCCATTTTGCAAATGATTTGTTTTCATGAATATATGAGCCATAAATCGATGCGAATATAAAGTCTTTAAACATTTATTAAGTTCCTGATATGAATATTTCTTCTGGTTCTAGATCTGTAGTACATTCTGAATACTAGTACCAAACAGATCTTCTTGTTAGAAAAATGTCAGTCTGTTCTAAATAATTGAATATATTGTCTATCTCTAATTTTATCTCTTTGCTTAATTCACATAAATAATTAGGTACATCCCTAATCGATATAAAAGTTTATAATTCGATATACAAACTTCCCGAATTTTTATTTTTTTGAATTATATCTATTAAATTGCATTAGCAGCATAAAAAATGATCTTTCAAAATGTCGTATATTGAGATTACCATTTGTACATTCATAAAAACTTCAACGGCTCGAGATTATGAATGAACAGAGGGGCAGGTGGCCAACATAGTTCTTGGTACGTTCTTCCTGCTTCTAAACACATGTGGCCGTCGAAAATATTGCGCTTACAGGGCGTAGACCCCATGCCGAGCCATTCACGCGTGCACTTTATTTGCACTCGACGCATTATGAATGTATAGTCTGCGCGTGTTTCGAATCGTCTTTTCCCTCTCTCGTCACGCTGTCGGTTTTTTCCCGTAAACATGTGCCCGACACCTGCTACACTCCCCTCATCAGCACGTTTTTGCTCGACGTCTTGGCTGGATTCGCGAACGATCTCTCAAACTGCCTCTTGAAAATTCTCCGTCGATCTAAATTACACGCGAGCTCGATTAATTAATTGCATTAACTCGTAAATTCTTGCTTGTTTCATTATGGAATAAAAAGTGAAAAAGATACTTTCACAATATCCAGTCTTCTGTGGAATTTTTTAATCGATCGAGACGCTTAATTGATGATAAATGAAAATTTATAATATAAATTTTAATAGAATAAAAAAGGAAAATTAATTTTCTCTTGGTACCCTGTATAAGAAATAAATCTAAGAATGTTATTTGCGATAAATCGAACCCTTGAAAATGTTATTAAATAAGAAATGCATATTAGTAAGATTGACTTTATATAATTTATTGCTTCTTTTCAGGACTATCTGCAAGGTTGTCTGGAACAGATCGAGGAGATGGTCTCTCAAGCGGTAGGTGCAGAAGGTACCGGTGGAAATGGTCATCAGGTGAGCGGAGCATCGCTTTCCGGAGCACCGCAGAGGCCTCTGGGGGACGAGATCACCAGCCAGGAGAAGATCCTGGAACACGAGAAGGCGGGCACGCCGACCGATGTGAGGGACGTCCATTTTTGAGAGACGCCGCTGAGGGAAACTCTGGCCAGGGTGACTCTCTGCTGAGCCTGGAAGCCGAGGAAGAAACGATACCCAGCAGCGACGACGATGCTGAGGAACCCACGGCCAGGAAGAGAATGAAGATGGACGACGAAGAAAAGTCAGAGCAAGAGAATACGCAAGAAAAGTCCTAAACGAGGAACGTATATGCAATATAAAGGAACATATATACAAGACACTGATACATATGTTGTGCTTGCTCGATCAAGTCGTCGTTTGGTTTCCCTTCGTCATCACTGTGAACAGAATCGCCTTCGAGAAGAGAAACACCTCGGAACGTGTTCGATATTTTAGTGTTCTGTACGGATTCTGTACATTCGTTGCGAAGATTCGTCGAATCAAGGGACATTGAAGAACTAGGGACATTCTTTTTTTTTTTCTCGAACTACGTCCCTGTATAGCGTGTTCGAATTCGAGGAAAATAGTTTATAATCGCCACATATTGGGCGTTTCTTCGAGCAAGAGAAAAGTTATTTTTCGTGTGCTCGACTCGTGAGATCTCACGATCGATGAAAAGACACAAAACGTAGAAATTTAGTCGATCGATAGAGCTATCCGATAGCTGTTATAATTTTTACTCGGAGATCGAGTAACGATCAGTGCCGAGCGTCGTCCCAAGCGAATCGTGATTCCACGTGCAGAATCTTTTATATGTATGTGTATATGTATGTATTTATATATATATACATATATATACGTGTGTGTGAGTGTGTGTGTGTATGTGGAGGGTCGGATGACGAACACGAGGGCCCACGGATTCTGTGGGCCCGCTTTGTTATTTAGTTGTACGCGTTTTTATTTACGAAGATCGTGCGCATCCGATCATTGGAGGCATCGGGATCGGTTTTGTTCTCAGTTCATTGACAGAGACGGCGTGTCCGTCTGGAATCATGATCTAGAGTTTCCTGAGACTTTTTTCTTTTATTATTATTTTTTTTTTATTTTATTTTTTTGTAGAATTTAACGCCCTCTATTGGCGTTGTGGTAGAGAGGTTTATCGATTGAAGATGCTAAGCTTAGAAAAGTCTGAATTTTTTATTTCTTCGTTCGAGCGTTCCCTGGTCAATTTAACCCCTTGTAGATTAGATTTTTTGTATAGAAAAATTTTTTTCGCGAGACGAAAAAGAGTCAAGATTATTGTCACTTTATAAAGAACAAACAAAACTTGACCGCTGTTTATTTAAATAACTAACAATGCTGTGGAAAACAGGGAAACCGTGAAACCTGAGCATTGAAGTGCGCTGTTTTCGCTTCTCCTCGAAGCATTCACGCAATTATGATGCAACGTTGCTGCTGCATACGATATTAAACGTTCCGAAACTTTCACGATAATGTCAGCTTTCGATCGGCTCATTTTGCGTTAATCTGAGGCTGAGATGAAAGAAAAGAAACTGATCTGCAGGGGGTTAATAACTGATCGATAAGTGCGATAAACGGTAAAAAGGAACAGAAGTGAATTACATATAATTTAAACTTCACAGTTAAAATCTTATTACAAAAATAGGAAGCGACGAAAAATATCCCTTTCAAACGTAGAGACACTGAGATTTACTCGAACGTAAGAAATAAAATAGATGTAAAAAAAAGAAAAAAAAAAAAAGAAACAAAGTAATAAAGCAAATGATTTTAAGAGCATCTTCGGGAGAAACCTAGAATAGGAAAAGATATTAAAAATTTCAACTAATTTCGGGGAGAGCTGAAGGAGAACAGAAACCGGTAGTAATAGAAAGAGAGGAAACCGGAAGGCGTGCCGTTAGGGGAAGGCAATGCAATACGCTTCACGCATCTATTTCGTAATAGAATTGTACACTTAATTTTTAGTAGCTGAACGACGAAGCTACCACGCCAATTTCTGTATCATTTAAAAACTAGAGAAATGCGAGAAAGTAAAACGCGGATTAATCTTCCTCCGTGAGACTAAAGGAAAGGGAAAGAAAATGGAGAGGAGAAAACCAGAAAACAAGGGAAAAAATGCACATAGTCATGTCGAGTCACTTAGTGTTTTGTACATAGGTATACATACGAGGAAAGTTACTATATATATGTACACATTATATATACACGAGGTGTGTGCGTGCGTGCGTGTGTGTGGGAGAGAGTATAGCACGATATGAGATAGAAAAAAGTGCAGAGAGAAACCGCAGATTGCGTGTGCGAATTATTATAGCGAGATTTGAAAGAAACAGGGAAACTTTTTAGACGATAGGAAATAGGTTCCCTTCTGTTCTTTAGTATTTACGCTACGCCAATTGTTTATCCAAATGAGTTTTCCCGGGGCTGTAGCGCGACCCATCGCTTATTCCAGTCGGTTCCTAAGATCGGTTGTGCCAGCCCTCAGTGCATCTGTGAACGCCCGATGTGCGGTGTATGGACGTGTGAATTATACGTGTGTGTGTGTGCACGCGTGTGTGTCGAATTTTTCGTATGCAAAAAAAAAAAAAAATTAAATGGGGAAGAAAAGTTTTAACTGCGTAGAGAGAGGATTTCGAAATTGAAAATTTATAAATAACTTATACACGTCGCATTTGTGTCTCTCAAATGCATTTCAAATGGTATTTCGGTGGTTTATATCGGAAACGTGAAGTCACACCTGTATGTAATCGATAATTCGAGTTACAAAATTATCAATGTGACTTCGGCAGCATGCATCAAACGTTATTGCAAATTTCAATGCTGTTAAATTTACATGCAGTGAAAATTTAAAGAAAGCATTGCAGAAATAACACAATAGCGAATTACTAAACAATTTCTACTGTCTGTTCATCAGACAGCCTGAAATCATTTCTGCAACAAAGCTGATCCTTGACTTTCTTTTCCAAAGAATTTGATAAAAGGATAACTTTGGTAGATTGACTGTCTATTTTAATTTGTTATCATTTTATGTTATCGAAATCGACACTCTACCTGACTTTTCTTTACCCCGAATCGCGGCTGTACATATGTAGGTAAGCTATACGAGGCGTACGATTAAGAGTTAACACGTAGTCCGTGTAAGATAGAGCGACAAGTATAACGTGGCAGAGCGATAGATTCGAGAAGCGAAAGAGAAATCGGATTGAGAGTTTAATTACAAGTAGAACCGAACGTTTAGAAATTGTTTAATAATTAAACCATTTTGGTGCTGTGATTTTTACTCTGTGGGTTTGTTAGAGGTGCTTAACACTTCTGAATATGCGATTTTATAGAATTTTCATTTGTATTATAATGGATGGTTCTTGAATTTTCGAAGCAGGCATTTGGAAGGTAGATTAAAAGTACAAAATCGGGAGACGCAACAAATCTAAGTTAATCACTAGGTGAAAGTAGTCTGAATAAAAATTTAAATACTCCAGAACAATGAAATTTGATACCGATGTTTCGTATATTTTATAAAGTGACGGGTTTGTCACTTGAATGCGAAATTTTTAAAACATTAGTAATAATTAAACGGAAATTTTCCAATTTAGAATGATCTCTGTATATAAATCATCCCCTTCCGCAGCATAATATTTAAAAACAAGTGGTTAATTCCAAACCAAACGCGAGGAGCAAAATAAAGTATGCCAAAAAGAAAAATTCTAATCGCACAGATCCACAGCACCAGAAGAATCAAACCTCAACTACTATCGTTCATCTAACATATTTATCGTTATTATACTGTCAGCTGCTTTTACGAACGACACTTGAACGTTTTTAAACCACCCCATTAATCTACTGCGCTATATGTACGTATAATTAGATTGCCAGGTAGAGATAAAGTAGAATTCCCCAACGCAACCAAAACGACAAAATAAAAATAGAGAAATAATATAAATTCCGATCTCTGGTGTCAGAAGAGCAAAAAGTACAGCAAACGACAGTAGTTGAGGCNAAGTAAAAAAATAAAAAATCCACGAACTCGTTAGTACTTAAAGTGCGTCGACTAGAGTAAACGAGAGAAAGAAGGAGAGACGGAGTCGGGGTACGCGAGTTCCTCTTCTCCTTTTGAACTCGAGTGAACGAAAGGAACGGGAAGCAAGTCAAGAAGACGAGGAAGAAGAAACAAGAAGAGGTACACGCGTCTCGCCCGCGCTCAAGAGAATGAATCCGCGCATTCCGACTAAGAGATAAGGAAAAAAGAAAAAGAAAAAAAAAAAAAAGAAGAAACGAAAGAAGAAAATGGGAGAAACAGCCCAGTGCCACAAAGCGAAAACCTAGTTAGTAACATACTCTTCAAGTAACCAAATCTTAGTACAACGTAGAAAGAGATCGAATAATATAAAAGAGAAGAAAAAAAAAGCAGAAAACGAACGACCCAGGCTGGTGTACCCATGGCTGACCTTTTTCATACTTGTACTACTAGCGTACGTTAATGCGTTCCCTGCGCACGCGCCTATATATGTATATATATATATGTATTTGTATATATATTGTATATTGTGTGTAGTATATATACAGATATATGTATGTATATGTATGTATATATATTTGTATATTTTAAACACGTATCATTGTGTACCTTGGAAGAATGGGAACATTGTCGACAGACGGGGGAGGGACGCATCGGAGCTATGTCGAGCAATTGTAAACCGGAAATGACGGTTCCTTGATGCAGGGTCTCAGGTCCTACGATCAGTTCGATCGAGTTCCGGGAGCTCGGTAGAAATTTTTATCAACGAAATTTGCCTCTTCGCGAATCGTCCATTGCGAATTTTTCATCGCCCTCGTTAAAACGTGTAAACAGAGTGACATCTGTCGAGGAAACTTTATTAGTCACCGTGTATCAATGACGTGCAATATGCGCCTGCGTATGTCACGTGACGTAATTCGAGAGAAGAATTTACGAATAGAAATTAAATCCTATTAGATGCTAGGTTACATATAGGATAGTGAAACGTAAATTTCAGGAATAAGTTATTCGACTGACCTACGCTCTTTTCACGTTCTTGGAAGTTTCATAGAATTTTGACGGTGCGTGCTTACAGATTGTCAAATATGGTTATTAAGAGGAATTTCATTTTAATTTAAATAGATTATTCAAGATCAGACATTTTTTTTTTTTTATTTACGTTTATTCGCGCAAATCGTACTTAATATTCAAATTTACGCTCTTTCAAGAACTTTGATTTTGTTAGTATTAAGTGTCGGATTTAATTATACGCGTAAGGTACTGAATTTGGATATATATATTACTTTCTTATTTGTTTTTATCCGTATCAGTTCGGGATCTGTAAAAGTATTTATTTCAGACGATCGTAAACGATCTTTTTGCGAAGGACTTTTCATTTATTTTGATAGATCGCCGTATTTTATTTTGATAATAATTTCCCACTTGTTTAGATTAATTTATAAAGATTCTTATCATTTCGAACTTGTGTTACCTTTTCTAGGTTCGTACGCTTTAATAATTTTACCACGATGTAAATTTTCGAATTTATATTAACATTTTATTCGCCTTAATTACGCATCCTTAATTTCTTTGCAAAAGATTATTCGCTACCATTATTCTGTCGTTGTTATAAAAATACCACAAGCAATAGACGAATTCAAGAAAAAGGCAAATTATCGGCAATTTAATTGCAAACATGTGCAAAAAAATAGTTCAAGTATCTTAATAATCATATTAGTCGAGAAAGAAGAAAGATATATGGATAAAAATTACAGCTCCTGTAAAATGAAACCAATTGGGGGACCCGTGACCCTAGGTTACGAGCCTGTTCCTAAATCGCGTCTCGTTCCAATCGAACAACCCCGTTATTCCGCCCCTGTTTTAGCTTTGTAAGAACACGACGAGCTTGCGACACTCTTTTTTCCTTCTTTAACACCACCGAACGAAAAATAATTTTGTAATTATCTTCACGCAACGATAACTTCTTTTCTTTTTTTTTTTTTTTTCAAATTTATAATCGCGGTACACGTGATTTTTCACCTCCTGTTTTCCTTTATTCGATGCGAGCACAGAGCATTTAAATCCATTCGGCGCCATATAACCATGCGCAGTTCATCTCAGTAAACATAACCTTAACCGTGCTCCGCGAATACTAGTAGATGTTTTAAACTCACACCGAAAGGATTGAAGCTCAAATTTCTCCCCTGCAACCGGGGATTCACTGCCAGACTCGAAGAACGAAATAAACAATGCATGCGTTCGACGACGAGAGCTCGCATCGATTTCTGTACGTTGTTTCATATTTTGTACATTTTCTCAGTTGTTTTCCTGACTTTTTTCGTTCGAAGCAAAGCAACGCAATAGACATACCACTGATATACCTCAGGCACCGCATACACCGTTCAAAACAGCATGTGTAGCTTTTTTTTTTTTTAAATTTCACTCGCGGCGAAGGAGTGTGCAGAACAATGAAAACAAGACGAATACAACAACCACACTTATGCGTTACTTTTTAAACCTAGCACGTAAAAACATGATTTTTAATCGGTAGGTGCGCGATCGATTGTACTAGGCGGAGATGAGAGAGCCGGTACGACCAACTTTGTACATATCCCATTGTGCGTGGTGCGACGCACGGTCGATTGAAAAATAAAGTATTGGTATTTTATACAGTCGTAAGACATGTCTTCTTTATTTCTCGTTTCTCTTTGTCTTCCGATCGAAATAAAACAAATTGTCCTTTAAACGTTTCAGTTTGCATAAGCGAAGAATTGATAAATATTGAAATGTTTCGTATTTATGAAACGTGGAGATTATACTAAAGCAAGATCGTAACTTCTACAACAGTGCTGATATTTTATATGCTATTTCTTTAAGCAATAACAATTTGCTTGAAACATAAAAATACTTGATATAAATGCAGCACGGAAATTTATATTCTAAAGCTATAAAGAAAGTTTATAAATTATTTTATTTAACGTTAATAATAAATTAATATTATTAATAACAAATTATTTTCATCGTATATTTATAATAAAAGTAAAAACGTTAAGAAATTGTTGGCTGCTACAGCGGGAAAGGATCGGTAAAGTTCGGAAACTTCCGTAGACTTTCGGGGGCTATATAAACGCTGACGCGCCGAGCGCGAGTCAGTTGCCGGTTCGGCTTCAGACGAGTAATGTGTATGTATTTTTGCGTGGAAGATGGGAAGTGGGGTTCGAAGTGAGTTTGAAATTTACCACTCCATCTCCTTAAACAGTTTGGTTAATTATTTTTTCTTTTATAAAAGAATGGATTTCTTTATACCCAACCTAATATTATACGAAATATTCGAATTTCCAAATAAAAATAAATAGAAACCAAAAATTAAAATCCGAAAAGAGAAATAATATTTAATATCAGAAGAAAAAAGAGTAATTAACAAAACAGATGGAATGGCAAACCTCAAATTTACTTCAAACCCCACTTCCCTCTGACACGTAAAGCTGTGTACATGTTACTCGTCCGAGACCAAGCCGGCGACTGACTCGACCATTGACGCGTCGCCCTTTATATAGCCCCCGAAAGTCCACGGAAGTTTCCGAACTTTATTCATCCATTACGTATTCCTTTCCCACTGTAGTAGCCAACAATTTATTCATTTTTTTTTACTTTTATTATAAATATACGTTGTGAACAATTTGTTATTAACAACCAGTGTAATAATTTACAAACTTTTAGAAAATTGCAGGTACCATAGTGTATGCAAAAAGACACTTTTTTTACTGTCATATTTTAAGTAAATATTATTATGAAATATATTTATTTTAGATTTATATATATATAATTAAGAAACGACTGCTAGTACCATCTATGTTTTTAGTCTTGAAGCTTGTGCTCCGCTAGCGCCATCTATGAGTTTATGAGCGCCAAAATCATAAATGGCACTAGCAGTTGTTTCTTAATTTTTTGAGCTTTCAGTCTAAAATCATAGATGACAGTGGCAGTTGTTCCGGAATTTTGAGCTTCTAGGAGAAACTTATAGATAGCGCTGATGCTTGGATTTTCTTCCTCTGTCTATCATATTGAAGATACCAGGGCTGTATCAATGGATTGCTTTAAGGCTATACTGAATTTATTTATAAACAGGATTCTTACATTAATAGGATATTTTTCTCCAAGTTAGATATCATATTTTAATAGAAAAAACATGCGTGATAAATTTAGGTAAAGCTAAATAAAGCTCTTTTTATGAATCCCTAAGAAAAAGTTAATAAATAGTAACTAACAAGGTTGAAGGAATTTAAATCATTTAAAAATATAAACTTTATTTTACTAATAAACATTTGTAAAGCAATAATTAATAGTAATATAATTGCAATTTGTTATATAATAATATACAATATTATCTGTAAAATTAATTTTTACTTATTGTTAATTACTAGAATATTTAATAATTAAATATAGATATGTGAAT
>NIJG01000029.1:1232538-1243009 GCA_002201625.1 Euglossa dilemma
ATATTTTGAAACATTTTATTTTTCCGTATTACTGTCATAAACAAAGAAAAATATACGTAAAAAAATAACATTTAATTAAATGCTTTTATCAACTATGTACTATAATTGTAAATTATCGTTCGCAATAGCAAAATAATATACTTAAAAAAAGTGATTTTATGAAATCAATATTCTTTTAAAAATAGCAGCCAAACGTATTCATTAATGTAATATGTGCAATCTTAGCAGAAACATGTAGAGTCAAATAAATAATTATTTATGAATAATGTGTCACTTACAACTAATACAGTGCAGAGTATCTACGTATGAGAAACTAATCTCTACTTTTAACACTTTATTTGAAATAAAATAAGACACGTACAATCGAGTCGTTTCCGCAGCTCGCACCACGCTAACGCTGCATTTCCAAATATCATAAAATTTAACGAATGCTATATTTCCGATAATAAAGTTTTATTTAATAAGAGATATCAAGGTGTAATAATGAATTTTAACTCACCAGGAGAAAGAAAGTTAGGATCTATGGGTTTACTTGGGTCGTTACACTCTTCCAATGCTTGATACATAGTAAGATGTGACCAAAGAGCACTTTTTCCTTGTTTGTTTTGTAATCCATGACTCCAAACTCGTTCTAAGAGATCACAAAGACTGGCGACTAGTGTATTTTCTTCAACGTCGGACAACGATTCTCCTCCGTGACCTAATGCAACCGCTTCGGAACCCATTTTTTCAACCAACATTCTTTTCGTTTTTGATTTACAATCCTAATAATAGAAATAATTAACATAATTCATTATTATTAATAAATTTATTCATTTTATTTATCTTCATAAATGTACCTTGAGCAATTTTTCAACGAACGTCCAATTTGCTTGCGCTATTAATGCTGGGCTCATATCTGCAGACAATTTGGTTTGAGGTCGAGGCGATTGAGTTTCCTGAGGTGCCGGAGCCTTTCCATTAGACTCCATGGACTTCATTTTATACTTCCATTGTGTTTGACCCCTTCGACTACTATTATAGATAGAAGGTAAATAATTAAAATCGTATTTCAGAAAGAAATTCAATGAGAAACTTTTATTGTCAAAAATATTAAATCGTTTCAATTAGGAATTAAAACAAAAATTACATTATCAATAGATTATTTTCTAAATATTATAAAAAAAAAAATGATTTTTACAAAGTTTGATATCGTATTACGTGATATAAAATAATAATATACCAATAAATATATTATATAAATACATAAAATAATAATACAAAATATACATGCATGATATTGGACAATTCCAGTCGTAGATCTTACCGAAGTATGCTACACGTGAAGCAGGAAATAAGACAATAAATATTAACATAATTTGAGTTAATTTAATTATACTCAAAATATATTTGTATAAAATATTTACCTTTGGGCCGGTTCCTTGTTTAAAGCAACACTATCTAATAGCGGGAAACTTCGAAAATATGCCGCTCTGTGAGGAAGAATTTCAGCAGGCGGATTCGTTTCAAAATCTACGTTTGTCAATCTTTGTTCTAATACTTTTTGCGATTCTTCAACACTTGTACATGGTTCATAGCGTGTCGACCGGACGATTCCTTCCCCAACTTTTTTTCTGTAACAAACGACATCTTTTAATTATTAATGCATTCAAATATATTAATATAGAAAATATTTATTTTCTTGTTTACATTTACCTTAACAGAGAAATTCTTTGATCAAAAACTCGTATATTAAAATCGAGCTCGCTCCACGTTGACATAACTTTACTGTCGACAAGAGATGCGAACATTTGTGTCTCTAGAAATCTTGATAAAAATGGCAAATGCTGTGTGGGTTGATCGGATAAAAATGTAGCCTTATCAAAAACATGCATACTATCCCTATTATTCAACCATTCATCTTTATCCTGTAACATACAACCGTTTCTCTCGTTTACATTTAATTTTATAGCAAGAAATGTCTCACGTATAAATTTTATTTCGAACCTGACTTGGCTGAATAACGAAGTGTTCGTAACTAGAAAATATTTGTACAAAACGGTTCAAAAAGGTTTCTCTAATGGCATTATTAAATATAAGCGTTTCCTGATAGTCCTCTTGAGGAGAGAGTATTCGCTCTTTCCCATTGTCTTCCATTGAGTCAATATCTTCCACATTCACTCCTATAAGAAAAATTAATAATAAATGAAAATGACTACCAAATTTTCCAAGTCTAAATATACCTATATTTAGTACAAATATTTATTTAGTTTATTTATACTATACAAATTCTTCTCTATTTGTTTCATTACGTTTTCAATTATTTAATTTTTCATCGATAAAGAAAAGAAAAAAAGTGATTGTATAAAAAAAAATTTATATAAACTTAAAATAGAATTATATAAAATTGTCGATCTTCACCTGTCCTTTTAACAATATCTACTATCCTTTGTAACGTGTCTGACTGCGGTGTTGGTTCCGGTCGATCCCAATCCAACACATCGTGTAATGAATGTTTTCTACGAGGAAGATGAAATCCAGAACCAGGAAGCGTCAAACTACTAGTCATGATGTCACCGTTATAATGATTTATGACCATGTTATCAGTCCTGAAAAGACATTTCGATGTTAACAAAATATAAATAAGCATATAGGAAATGATGAACATTTTCAACTTACTTTCCTGTATGTGGTACTTTGTACTTGTTTAAGAGAGCTCTAATCTCAGCAATGAATTGCATTTTGTGAGGAAATACAGGTAACTCTTCTGGAAATTGGCTACTTTGCTTATCTATATCTACATAACAAAGGTTTGCCTGCAATCGGAAAACATTTAATTGTTATAATCCATCTATAGGATATTGAGAATACCGAGCATACCGATTTTAAGAACCACTAAACACTCACTTCACTGGCAATTTTCAGTACACCGCCCTCACTTTGCGCGTGTAATCCCATTATAAATGGTACTGGCGCATCCAAGAAATGATGTAAACTGGCGGGTAATATCGGCACGTACACATGTTGCCAGGAAAACGGGAAAAGGAGCGCCGTTATGCACTCAGATACAACCATTAGCTTGTGGAAATCCGAACTTCTGAGCAACACTTGGTTCTCCAATAGAACGCACGTGAACAATTGAATCACGCAGTCCGCGCCAAGCCATGTGAACATGTCTTTCAGAGGATAATCTAGCATCGGTAGCTCTTGCGATGGCGTCGGCTGATGGATAACCAGCTCCAAAGGCGATTTCGCTGGCTCATCGTTGGGAATGAAGAACTTTAACGACTTTCCAGGCAATGGTACCGGCACGTTGTACAGCAGATTGTATACATAGGACTCTAAGCTAAGACCAGGTCCTGGATGTCTAGGAACACATCTATAAAGATGAACATTTAATTAATTTAATAAAAAGACACTAAAATTATCAAAAAATCTAATTATGAATAATTCAAAGGCAAATTACTATTAAGAATATTTTCCTTTAGAGATGGTACTTATCTATCATTTTGTTTTCATTGTTGTTATTATAAAGTAAGAATTTTATTGAAGTTATATTTAAAAATTTAATTTTATATCTCAGCATTGAAAAATACCGATGTTTAATTTTTCTTTATATAACGTGAATTAATAAAACGAGTTTTCATTTTTTTAAATCTATAACTCGCAATCAATTTAAGATTTGAAAATTGCAAGATGCCTTCTATGAAACCTAAAGATCTTTTCAAAGGAGATGCTTCTAAGCTCTTTTATTAAAGAGGCTCACATCATCAAACAAGATAAAGGTAATGGGAGATTAAGATGATAATATACACGTTTACTTACTTGTAGAGATTAGTAAGGAACGTTTTCGCGGCATGAAGGTAAGGCTGCTGGCATAGCAAGGATATCGATTTAGTCACTAGCAACTTGTCTTTGGTAGAGTCGTAGTAGCCTAATGCAGCACCTGGTGAATGTGCTGATAGCTTGAAATGCCGTGGCAACGATCGCGTGTTATGTCCATCCTGGCCTTTTCTTCCCCTGCAAATGCATTTAAATCAAACCTCCACAAATTCCACTGTACCAATTTTTATCTTACAGTAAATTTTAGACTTATTCACTTTCGTTACTTTGCGATAAATTAACATCTTTAAGATAACCCGAGGCATCTATCTACCGAATGTTGTATCAGGAATTTAAGGAAAGTGAAAATAATTTATTAAAAAATAAAGAATAATAACACGTGTCCTTAAAACGTGACTCATACATATTCCTTTTCTGTGTCAAGATATTAACGAGTACAATTAGTTTCTGAGGATTGTAACGATCGTTAGCACATTTCTATACGATACAATAAAAAAAAAAAAGAAAGAGAAATCTGAAATAGAACGTCGATTATTCGGACAAGTAGAAAGATGATGGTCCGATAAATCAATAGTAGTATATCTGTTCGATTATTCAGACGAAACTATTCCAATATCTACAACAGAAGAACTGATTACATTCCCAGATACATTTTATACCTCGATACCGTACACGATGTTTTTCCTGATATCTGGACACAGATACGAAACTAGATACAAAACTGAAGACTTTCATAATTGCCTTTACTTCATAAGTACAGAACAGTATAAAAGCCTCAGAAGATCATCTATGTGGCCGATATTATAATTGCAACTAAATATAGTTTATAAGAAACGTTTCTACATAGAGTTTCGTGAAAATGAATTTCTTTTTACATATGTTGCATGCAATCAACATTTCTGGCGATTTTAATTAGCGTGTAATCGATATAGAATCGTAAAAAAGTAACAATTCTAGAACTAATATATAAACCGACATGAATGAAAAAGATATAATCAGAATTTCTCTCTAACAGTTATTTATAACAAATAAAAATAATTGTACGTAAGAATTTTAACAAACGGTAGGATATCGTTGGCAACTTCCGTAAGTTAAGATAAAAAAACGAAACTAAAAATCATCTCGCTTTCCAATTCAAACGTCACGAGCTCGAAATTGCCGCTGAAAAATTAAAAGCAACTCTTCCAGTCCGTATCCGTCAACACAATGCATCCACTTGACTGGTCCAATGTTTCTCATTGCCATAAACTCTCGTCCAATCTAACAGAAGTCGGATTAGCTGTATCGTTTAAGGACACGGGAGAATAAACAGCGCAATGAAGACTCACGTTGGTGGTGTACCGTTTTGGCCGCTGCTCAGTTCCGTGATGTGCATCGCCTGGAGGGTTTGCATAGCCGCGCATATTTTGCGATTCCGGCACTCCTCGTAGAAAACAAGACTGAACCCGTAAGTTCTGTGTCCGTCCTCTTTGGTGAGTACGAACGAGTGGAACGTCGGTTCCACAGAGTGTTTCTGCGTTCGGAATCTCAGGCCGCTCGGCAGGCAGAGCTGCAAGATTGAATATCTAATGACAGAGGCGCTGCACACAACGCCTTTTCATTTCTGTTACTACTCTTTCCTTCTTTTCTCTCCCTCTCTTTTCACCGGCGTCCACAACTGGGACGCAACTAGCGCAACCTATATAACGCCGTTGATCGTGAACAGTGTCTATATACCCGGTTTACTATACGAACGTCGAGTATTTTGCACTTCTAATTTTACGTCCCAGTAATCCTACTAAACCTCGTCGAAAAGTACTGTTTCTTTCTCTTCTCCCGCGGTGCATTTTCCTCTGTAAATATCCCAAGCCATGCGACGGAAACAAATGGATAAATGAAGCAATGCTCGTGGTATACATGCATATCAAAAAAGTAGGAACTGAATATATTAAAAACTAGCGATATTCATCGAGCAGAATATAAAGCGATTAACCGATGTAGATCAAGATCGATTTTTAAAAATTCGTAACTGTCGAACTTCACCAAACTACTTTTGCGTTGAAAGAATACTTAAGTCAGATAAATTAAGTTCTAGTATTAGTGTTAAATCCTAACGAAAGAAATAGAGTGAAAAATTAGGAGTTAAAAGATAGGATAATATTCTATATTCATTATTTCATGAATTTATCGTTTTTCAAGGATGTAAAATGTATCGATAACATACCATGCAGACAGCGTGTTCGTCGAAGGGGTTCCATGGTACTGAATCTGGGTGATGTCCCAATACTTTGCTTTTATATGCCCGGTCCAAAGGTGTACATTGTAAAGAGTCACCTGAAACAAAAATGGTAAAAATTCTCGTCAGTTTTAAGTTAATAATTTTTAATAATAAACGTTGATATTTGTTTGTAAATTTCGGTTAATTATTTGAGAAAGTCTGCGAACAGCGTTGATATTCCTTCATCCAAACTTTCAACACAGTCGATAAGTTCGGAATATATACAAATTAATCAAATGCACATATTGAACATGCATTGTCTTTGAAGAGACATGGAAGCGTGACATTTATAATGATAAACAACACGTTCCACAAATGATGAGCTGTAATACTTGTTAACGATAAGTGAGACCGTGACCTTTTAACCAAATACTTAAACACGCTCTTCGTGTCATATAAAGGTCTACCTTTTTAATCAATCTCCAGGTCTTTCCTTAAAACTAAACAAGGTGTAACTTACAGTTATTTCGAATGTCCTTAAATTTCCTAATTTTTTATATTTACCGTGCTATTCATTTTAATATATAAAAATATATAAATGTGTAATAGACTGAATGATTTTCAGTATACACCGTTGAATTAATTTCAATGAATATTACGGTACAATAAATGAACGTGCTCTATTTAAAGAATGATAGTAACTGAAAATCTGGTAAGTTCATAGCCAAGAATAGCATCTAACCTACTATGTTCCCCCATATGAAATAATTCTCATAGTACCTAATTTTGTCATATCTTTAACGATTCTCGAGACATCCCTACTTTTCCAGTTAAGAGAGACGCCACAACTTTACATCCTCGATCGCGAGATATTCGATCATTACATCATTCTCAACGCCTACATCCCCACACAATGTCGTCCAATCTCCAAACCTCCCAACACTTTCGACCCAACTGCCTGAGAGGAGCCTCTCTTCACGACGAAGTGTCATCACAGCGAAGTAATTAGTCCAAATTCCTCGCTGCACAGGAAACGTTCAAGTCGGTCAAACATTCTACAGCAAGAGTGACATATACGCGAAGTAAAAAAAAAAAGGATTGCACATGTGTGTATATATGTATATAAAAAAAAAAAAGAAGATTACATGTTTAAAAAGAAGTTTCAGCAGCGGTACATTTACTCCAGTTTGCACATTGTTCTTGGTCCAGCGCTGCCTAAGTGCATCTTGGAGCTTCCCTGTAATTCCTACAACAGGAGAAAGAGAGAGAGAGAGGGAAAAAGGGAGAGGGCTGTTCTGCTCCTTTCCTGAGAAAAATTAGAATCTCTCCACAGCAACGTCGGCAACTTGTTATTGAACGTGGTACATATCCCAGAGCAGCTCGACCTGAATGAGACTGTTGAAGTCTTGGCGATGTTCCAGTTGCTTCGCGCACGGTGAACACAACAGCACCCTTGTACGGGGTTAATCGTTCATGATCGAACAACCACCCAAGGAGGCAGCGAAATGTATATGATGTAGGCTCGTCGAGCGAGAATTTGGTTACACAGAGAATATCATTGACAGTGGACGGAAACGGAGATCTTGCGAGTACTGAAGCTAACGCGAAGAAATATTGACGTTCACTTCCCTTTTAATTAAGGAATTACCCCTCATAGCCCGACAAATAAAACGATTAAAATGTACGGGGTATGCTTCGTGTGACGAGAAATGATGATACGATATTTGCAGTTGCAAAGAAATTAGAGAACTTTTTTCATGATTCAACATGCTGCAACTTCAATGGCGCTTCTAGAGATAAGCTACCAAGTTTCAAGAGACTTTCACAGTTAGTTGCTGTAGTTTAGTAATATCGACTGAAGTCAGATGATCTTCCTTTTAGGAAGGTGAAAATTTAGAAAGTTGGAAAAAACAGGGAGGAAAACACGAAAGAGTTGAAATATGAGTGCTCTGGAGTCCAAGTGACTTGTAAAGTGGCTGTGGAAAGCAGTCACTTGGATTTAAAGAGGCTGCCGCGTTTTTGAATCAATTGTTTCTTTTTTTAACCCATTTGCACGAAAAATCATCCTGTGTATCGAATATAACGAAGAAGAGAAGGGAACTTTCAAATTTCTCTTACATGCTCAATTAACGCCAAATTTTATCTCAAAGTACAAATGGAAGAATTCCTTCTATCTTCTCGAAAAAATACTTCCTGACAATTTACCCCGAAATGTCGTTTTGAACGATTCTCCTAAGAGTACGAGATGTTTAAAATATTAACCAGCAAGTGCAAAAATCTATTGTAACTTCGCAAGAACCACGAGATTTGCATAATTCGACCGCCTAGACGGCTTCTTCCCAAGAAGCTGCATCTACCTAAGCCGCGTATCTACCGATCGCGCAAGTGGTTCACGAGCCTCTTCAATGCTTAGTATAGAAGCATTGGACGGTTACTTCGAATTACGAATAACGAATAAACTCGATTAACTCTATTTACTTCAAGAATAATTATCTCTTAATTAACGTATTTTAATATATTTTCCGATACGCGTTCGCAAACATTTTCTGGCATTAAAGCTCTTTCATACATGGTTACACGTAAAAGACGTATACATGTATTGCTTGCAGAAGCGTTTAACCGACGATCTCATGAAACATAATATCGTGGTGTTGTTTTTGTCTAGTCTGAATTCCACCGCCATTGGCAACTGCGCATATATACAAAAAGCTGACGAAAGAAAAGTATCAAACGTACGTATTTACGCAGGAGCTGCAGTATTAATTTGATTTAATCGATGAAGAAAACATTGTAGAATAATATTCTGGGATTAGCCTGATATATTAGATATCGTATCCTATGACTACTTCCAATATTTTATCTCGAAACGTATATCTCATATGCGTATTGCAGTAGACGTATCCTCGTGTGAACGAGCATTTATGCGGTCGGTGAATACGCGATCTTCGTCGCGTTCTTTCCAACGAAATATCCCGACCCAAACGCTTTTGGCATCCTTCCCCGTCGAAATTACCGGGGACTGCTGCCATGACAGTTATCACTGGCGAGGCAACGCCGTAAAAATCTTTATTTTCCTTAGGCTGAATCGAAGAAAAGATACGTGACGAGGGTTTCGTTGCGCCCCTCTTTTCCTAACGATATTCTCCACTGCCACTAGCCACAATTCCAGCCGATTGTTCCGGAAAGAAACTCTGGACAAGACCTGCATTGTGTTCCTCCATCCGGCGGAATTTTTGTAGGTTTTTCTTTACCCGATTGTCCTTTATTTCGTACGCAAAGTATTCCTGTGAAATTTAGCAAAAACTTGTTGGAATTTTTCATCCTGAATCCAAGATGATCTTTTGGAGAATGAATTTAATAAAATGGAAATTTTTTATACATTTTTGGTAAATGCTTGGATCCTTTTTTTAACGTTTTATTGGAATTTTGTGTGATCTAAGTGAATATTTAGATCGATATACATTTTTTTAGCGACGATATTAAATGCAATATGTACATACATACTTATGAATCCAAGTCTATTTTTATAGTTAACTTTCATCTTATACTACTCGAATATTATCCATAAGAAAGAATAGTATCGTTTCAATTGAAACGATCTTTTTCAAGCCGGTTGTCATGCAGTTTGTATTCAGAATTATTATTTGCAGAATCGATTGCAATCTCATCCATCTGTTCTGGGTAGTGATCTCGAACGAACTCTGCTGTACACCTCTCTTGTGTGTTAATTAAGTTTTGCATTTATTTCAATATGAATGGATTCATTCATTCTGCGTACACGGCATACAGACAGAATCGATTCGAGCTGGTCGTTCTAACAAACGCACAGGGGACGACTTGAAATTGTTCTTATTCATTGTCCCAGCTTTTTAATTAATTTTATGTATTATTTATAATTGCCTGTAACACAAGTTGTATAAGATGTCAGGTAAATCCAATCACAGATAAATTATAACTTATTATAGATTTAAAGTTTTAAATAAATAGAATATTACATTTGTATCATATATAATTTGATTTCGCAGTTACAGTCAATCACAAAAATATTAAAACACATATTGGTCCTTCGTTCTTTCGCAATTTCTTTTTTCAACCATTACCATAATTATTATATTTTTATTTCAAATATATAAATTAAATTATATTTATATAACTTTCTGTACCTAATTATACTATAAATGTAATCCCTCGAAACAAAAAAACTCCGTTATATAAGACCCTGAAAATTGGTAGCTCGTTATTGTTTCATTAATTACATCGGTTCTCAGAAATGAAATATGCCTCGGTCGAATTCAATTGGTGTAACAGTTAATATGGAGTACAGTATTAAAGAAAACCGCAAAACCGTTATTGCACGGCACAAGTGTTTTAATCTCGACAGAGATTTTTACTGCTTTAACACCTTTCAAGTTGACTAATATATATTTATTGTACCATAAACAAATACAACGA
>NIJG01000029.1:1243062-1265500 GCA_002201625.1 Euglossa dilemma
AAAAATTTTTTAAATATTAGGTTCTTCAGGAAATCATTTCGTTTCTCCAATTTAGAGGACCTAATTGTATTTGTTTACAGCCGACTTTACATTTCAGCCGCATAAAAAAAAAAGAAACACGAAATGACTTTCTAAACGACCTAATAACATTACCCAGTAATGGATACCATCACAAATAGCCAAATACATGATTCAATATGACTATATGACCATATGATTCAAAAAGGAAAAATAATGTATTATATCACAATTATAAGAAAAGAATTCCCGAATCCCTAGGGGCATAATTACGACGAGTAGGACTTCGCAAGAATACGCAACGAGATCGTTCAATTTCTATTTACCTTTATCGCGGTACATAATTTCGAGTGAAATTTACAGTGTAATCGAGCAGCATTGCCAGCAGGCGCGATTCGGGGTAATTAGACGGTCACATTTACCGATTCGAGGAACCCAACTGAAGATTAAGTCCGCTCGATGACTTTAATTGCCACTATCAACCGTTCTACGGGTTAATCTCCGCTTGGAAATTCCGTGAACGAAGTAACGACGATAATCGAATAGACCGTGCAATTTGGCGATCACCGACCGTGTTCGAGCTGTTTCGATAAATGCCATTGGTTTCTTCCTTCCTACCCAGGATTCACGATTCCATCATGGCAACGGACCACAATGACGCAACATATTTCGTTGGATCATAATATCGAAATTAAACTCGGAAGTGAAAATGTTGCGAACGTGCGATATTTAAAACACGTCGAAGTCGATGATTTCGCTTCGTTTCCTTTCTGTTGGAATATACGAACGTGTATCTCATCAACGGAAGAATGGAATAATGAAATGGAAATATTCGACATTTCATATTGGACGTTATCCATATATACGTATGCAGAAAAAGATAATTAATCTTGAAATCATACCGTGCAGAGATGCGAAGATGACTAGTAGTACACTGTCATTTTCAGATACTTGACATGCAACATATGTTACAGTTGTAATATAAATTATATCGACATGCTTTTTCAGCTTATATCAATATCCAACACCGATTCCACGTCTACATCAATGTTTTGTATACTTCTTATCGCTCTGTCTCACTCTGTCTTCGCGTATCTCATTTCCTCTCTTTGTCACACGATCCTCCATGATTCCACGTGCAGACGTGACACATTCGGTCATCGATAAAAGTTCGTCTATCCTATCTTTACGACTCTATCTGAAAAGGTAGATCATATTACACCAGAACTAAAGAGACCTACATATATTCCTTCCGTTAGCCATCTTCTCCTCTATGCACATCAGACTCACCGTGAGTGGGTTGGCGATCGAACGACAGCGAAAGAACGTTACACAATGTGATCATCGTCGCCATAGACTATGCGAAGAATAGAAGGAAATCAAATATTACGGTTAAGCGGTATTCCCGCTTTCCCAGCGCTAAGAGGGCGCTTGTCGTCGCTCAAGAGGTGTTACGTTATTGCGCTATCGCGCAGATTACAGCTAATAAAGTCCCTAGGAAGAGAAAGCACCTACGCGTTTCCTACGCGACGCACGCCGCATGTTATGCACTTCTGTCGTCAGTGAGCTTAATTGACCGGAGAAAATTGTATGGCGATTGCTTAGTTAAACGATGGGTGCTGCCGGTGTCCTCGAACGCGCACGAAATGTAACGCTTCCTTCGATTTCATCGGAGAAACATCCTCTTCCTGTGTGACAAGAATTTCTGTGCTGTAACCGTCTCTTTTTTTTCTTCTTCTATTTTCTCTATTTAACGCTGTTAGAGATTTCGACAAGTTGAAGTTGAATTTTTCTTAAAATTTCTGACGTTCTTCGCAATTTTCATTTTATGAAAATTTATTCTTTTCATTTTATTTCGTGGGTTGGAAAACACGGGTTCCACTAACATCAAAAGGATTGATAACGAAATATGAAATGGCGATGAGATTTCTCTGGGTTTCTGGCACAAACGTTACGGATGAAGTCGTATAACATAATTATCGTAGAGAAAAAAAAAAAGGAAAAGATTACTTTAACTAATAATCTTGCTTTCACCTTCGACTTTAACCCCAATCGGCGTAACAGTTCGTCTTTGAATACTCTAACGAACTTTGCGTGAAACTGCACAGTTTCATTTTTACTATATTAAATTCGAAACAAAATAATTCATATTTCTTCAAGTAATCGAGATTTTAAGTAAATAACAAATCAGCAGCTTTCTTTGAGTTTGAAATTTAAATGCTGATGTTTTCATGAAAATTAGTAATTGCCGCGAATAAGAGCCAAAGTACAATACCTCTGTTATGAAATAAATGAAAATTATATGAAATTATGCTTAATCAAGTCACGTATAATTTTCTAGAAAAACTCGAGAAATTTTTACAACCAACCAATACAGGATAGCATATAGTGATTACTCAGGTTACTAGAACGCGTTATTATAACTTATTAATACTACGACGTAATATCTCGTACATAACTAATTTTTAACATTATATAATTAAAAGACGTAAGAACTTAAAAGACGCGTCATTAATTACTGAGAATAATGCATCACAGATATCTAGTTTCTGAAGTATCTAATATAATATTTCACAGATATGTAAATATGGGATCAAACGGAAAAGCCGAAGATTCTATTACGGCTACATAGATCTCATAAGAAACCGCAATATTGTTGCAAACAAGTCAAAATGTTGCAACGAATATGCGATCTTTTCTTTCTCAAGATATAACATACATGGTACGTTTTTCTCCTCTTTTTTTAATTCTTTAAATATTATAATTAGAATCCTAATCTTTAACTCAATATCTTTTTCAGAATTCAAATTAGAACCGCTAGGAAATTTCATCTTGTTTTAGAAACTCGAAATGTTGTAATAAGAAATATTTGTTTCAAATCATCATCGCTAATAATTATTTACATGGAATCTATTTGACATGAATATTCGAATAAAGGAGGGAATTACAAAAGGAAAAATGAAATTCATCTAAAGAGGGTAAAACAACTTCGCATTGTTTAACTCTTCAGTCGACGGTGCATGTAACACTTTCTTGAAAAGTTTGCTTTTTCCAGTCGTTATACAAGTTGAGCCAACTTTCCTACTAATTGTTGAAACCTTGTTAAAAGTTTCCTTGGAAAATCTACGAATTGAATAACAAAGTAGTCCTACATCTTTTACAATTTCTTGGGTAACAACTTCACAAGTAATTTAATAAAGAGAAGAATTAAGTATCGTGGGAATCCTGATGTTCATATTGTAAAGTCAATGCGTAAACAGTTTGTGTGTGTATTTTCATTAGACCATTTTCTAAATTCATTTTTCTTCGACAACTTATTAGATAAACGGACGTCTAATTTACACGTTTCAAGTCATAAAACAATACCGATGAAATTAAATTAAAATAATAAAATTTAAAATTTGTAATTAAATTGAACTAATAAATAAATAAACTGATTGATTACTTATTATTACAGCATAAAGTGCCCACAAAAGCAAAAAATTAAACTAGAAAAACCTCAAGCTCTGTTACAACCGCGTGCACGATAGATCAGCAAGGATAAAAGGCAGGAAGAAAAGAAGATTACAGCCGAAGAGGGTAACGAAAAACGAGCATTAAACGTTAGATGTGCCCCTATCGTGCAGAAAGTATTGATTCGAGGGTACGTTACACGCGTGAGACTCTGTATAACAAGTATTATCCGTGGACGCAGAGGGCACATCCTGCTTGACTAGAAATTTTTGCGAAATAAAAAGACCCTTGAATTGTAACTAAATTTTCATAACGAGTTTTCCACTCGTGACTCCCTCCTATTATTCGTAGCTATGAAAAAAATGTATTTTTTCATCTCCATCGTCTTTGAAGCCTCCGCAAAAATTAAATTATAAACGAGATAAAAGGGTGGAAATTAAAGCAACTTTTTTACAGTGTTTAAACAAATTATGTTAAAGTCAAGTGTCATTTAGTCTTTCTTTGTTCATTTTCACATCGTTCATTTTTTGTCACACCCTTATAGAACATGGTAATTCTGCTTCCATTAACCCCGTTTCCATCTCTTTGATCTTCCTCCTTTGAACAATTTTAATACAAATATTTATATACACTTCGAGTTAATGAACTTTAGCAATTTGCGATGAGATCGTACGAAGTGAAAGGACAATTTTCAATTGCTCTCCCTCTGTTCAAAATAAGACTTTGTCTGGACACGATCAAGCATTGATTTTGTATATATTATTGTAACATTTATTATAATTATTTTAGGATTAGAACGAAACAAATTTTATTTGAAAGGATGAAACGGAATGACACGGTTAAATTAATTAGAACGTTATACTGAACTGAGATCTATTTGTTGTTGCATTATGCAATATACTTATATAAGGCACTTATAATTTCGAATGCTTACTCGAAGATGACTTGGTAAACGGTGCATTAAAATACACTAGTAAACATATTTTTTTGCATTTCGTATTCCTGTGTTTCTTAATAAAAAGTTGGAGAAATTGAAGTACATTAACTTTTACAAATTTATTAGAAATCAAACAGTGTTATTGCAATAAAGTAGTATTTCTACCACCCTACACACGTCCTCGTCAATTTATCGCAATAAAGAGTCGGTCATAATCGCGTTGCATTTATTTTCATCGACTTGTTGCTGTGAATCACTTTTCCATCATTTTACAATTATTCAACACGCTCTTATCAAATGTATGGCCAGCTACATAACAATCGATAAAGCAATGAAAGAGTTAATTCGTTTTTTCATATCCCTTTCTCGTTTTTTTTTTTCAAACTTTTGTGTTGCTAAAAATATATTTTTCAAACTGGATCGCGGTTCGTCCTAGTTTTTTCGAAACAATCCCATTTCACTTCGAATTCGCGTAAACGTGGATGAATTGAAAGCAAGTAAAAACGAGAAAACAATCCGTGGAATGGATTAAGGGGAACTGTAGTTTAGACGGTGATTAAATGCGAATGAATTATGAAAATTCTCATACCGCAATGAAAAAAAATATCTTAATATTAAAAAGGTTTCCACAAATGTGATTTAATTATTAACGGGAAAAAGATAAAAAGAATTTCCATGGCCTTAGAATTTACTAAGCATAAAAAGGTATATCCAAGGTTATATATTTATACTCTATTAAATGAAAAAGATAATGATATTAAAAAAAATATATATTTAACAGAGGGATTGTATTTAGAGAAATTTCTAAAACTTGTTATCATAAAATTACGAATTTATATAATTAGAGTATGGCCTAAATCTTTTTCGAAGACAAATTTTTTGAAATCTCTCATTTGAAAAGCAAAGTCTGCTATTTAACCTACTTTCATCTAAAAATAATATACCATAAAAATATTCGAATCTTGGATATAATCCAAAATGACATATTTGAGTACTTTATTACCTATAGCTTATTTCGAAGCATAAACTTAAATGTTTCGTTCCTTTGTAAACTTACGACGAAAAATTGATTCTTAAAAACAAGTGACAATTTTTTATATTAACCTGCTTATTTTTTGCACCTTGTTATTAAATCTTATTTACGACGTTTTTTGCGCAAATTATATATTAACGTTATATTGATAGAAGAGTAAAATATTAGCTAATTGTTTTAATTAGATCAGAAGAATTTTTAATTATCATAAAACCATCTATGTGTAGCATTTCATCCCCTTTCCTCGCAATACTGCACCCTTTTCTAGACCTACGGAAGGGTTGCATTGCCACGCAAGTGTAAAACGTTATTTTTAGACTCGTTGGTTTCGAATACAGGCAGAAAATACGATTTCAGTTTCGGACTATTTCCCAAAAACGTCTCCGTTTCAAAATCACACCTTTTTAAACTTTTGGTTTAAAGGGTCAAGCTTATTTCTTAATTAACTTTGACTACTTCAAACCAACCGCAGAAGAAATATATTGAATATCGCGATATCATAAAAATAAATATTCTGTGATAAGAAATTTCTGTACAGCAACATTCATTTCTTAGGAATATACGTTTCGCTCTTGAGACCTTTTCCCACACCATCATAAACAGCAAACTATTTTAAGCTCTCCTACTGAATGATTCACTCTTGGTAATAACGTAGTAGAATAACAGTTTTAAATCTTAACATATTGAAGAGATAAATCATATATAACATCTTAACTGGTCTAATGTGATTATTCTCTTTCAACAATATTTATAGTTCGTAAATATTTTACAATACTTAAAGTTTAATAATGATAATAATTTTTAAATGTGCAGTAACAATCATGAGTTAAGATTAAAACCGAGGGTGATTGCTTTGACTTAAAATGAACATTTGAAGTAGTAGAATATTTAAAAATGATAAATTAAAATACATGATATATTAATTAAAAGGTATAAAGATTTTTGAGCATACGGGAACCATTGCTAACGCAGCTCATATACGGACTTCGCTCTGCAACCATACTTCCGCCCTTTAAACACGTACTTAAGTGACTGGGACCCCCTTCGCGCATAAATGACCCCGTGTACGATGACGTCATCCACGCTACTAAGGAGGGAGAAGGAAACATTTGGAAAGTACAAATGATATATTTTCCGTGATGTGTTTAACGCGTTAAAAGCTAGTACTATATTAACCAATTAAGATACCTCTAATAATTTTTTTTTCTCAATGTGCCTCGCTCCCACGACCGCGTCCTTTTATGATTCAATTCAGTATCTTGAGATTACTATGTAAATATCAAAAAATAAATAATAATGAATATATATTTTTCATACATATCATACACGAATGAAAATGTATAAAATTAGAGTACCTTCAGCGTTTTATTAAGACGTAAATTATAATAGACTTAATATCCACTTCATGATGTTGAATTTATTAATCATTAAATCACCATATAATTGATTCAATGCGTTGCCATTCATGCCACTCGCCTTTATTTGATGATAACGGTGCAATATACTGTTATGAAATTAAACGTGATTATAAATGTTGAATTAATTATACATTATATTACGTTGTATAATGACAGAAAGACAATCAACTGTCTTTCGAATATATATATCTGATACACATATAAGCTACATATACTTGTTACATGAATGTATTCTCCTTATGTAAACAGCTACCGTTTACTGATAACCTATACTGTTTTCCGGAAGCAAGACTCTTCTAAATAGAATAGCTCTTCCCTTATCCCATCGTGGAATAAAGGAAAAATGATATAACGTGAAGAACATAGTATAAATAACCCTTTTATACATAATTTAATATCGTATGTATAACCACAAACATATTTTTGTAATTGATTTTCATGACTAATGTTTCCAGATTACACCACGTAGATGTCGCTGATATGCGTAACAACGACTAATTCCAAACAGCTACTTCTAGTAAATAAGAATTATTTTTACTAAGATGAATCAAGAATCGAAATTAAATTCGTCTAAATAAAGTAAAAAGAAAAAGGAAGAATTCCAATACTTGGGAACTAACGTGATCAGTTATCGACACAGGTTAACGTTATTCTCTACATGCGCCATTGGCGTCGATATTTATCGCATCGAATCCCAAAACTCAGCAGTCTCGAAATCAATGGCACTAAATGTTATGGTTACTATCGCGAGACGATCCAGTGAAGCGAAACGACCCGAAGAATTCGTGAGCAGACAAACAACGATAAAAATAAACGCGTTACACGAGTCGTGTCACGCAAATCCATCCAATTCCACGAAAAAAAAAGTCCGTGTGCACACGCACTGGACGCACTTTTTTTTCACCGAATAGAGGAGAACGAGTATCAAAGAGAAAACGATATATCGAACGTCGAACCCAGTTCGATATCTCGATATCGTCAGTTAAACCACCAAAATAACTTTTGTGGAAAGTTTCAAAGCAGACTGCGGTATTACATTCGTGAAATTGTACACATCTAAATGTTTCTTGTTAAATTAAAGTGCATCGAGGACTGTTGAATTTTAATACGGTATATTTTTCCCTCCTCTCATTATACCGTACGTCGATCGAGTTTACGGTCAGTTAAACATACACGCATCTAACCAAGTTTGTTCGAATTGAGAAAACAGATCGGAAAGGAACGAATAGTAATTAAATGGTGTTATTCTAGAATTGAAAATTATATATAATTTTTTGACTCGTGTACTATGTTTCTCAATTGAATTAATTGGTTCAGAAGTTTTTCATTTTTATAATGTAAATGGTATAAAATCATGTGAAAAGATTTGCGAGATCAATTACAAGAAGCAATGAAATAAATTTACAAAAATACATATAGCTAATATTTCTATTTAGGACAACATTTCTATCGTACTTTCTCCTGAATTTATTAATTCTTTTATTTCCAACGTTACATCCGTTTTGAACTATACGAAATAATTACTACCGAGTATATAATTAAACTTTCCAACGGTAATGATAATAAAAAAAACGAACTTTTCTTAAAACTGACTCGATCAAGTGACTTCTTTAGTAATTAGAAAACACGGAAATGTAGTTCACCGTAATTTTACTAATAAGTAACATATTCTTAACAGAAAAAGCGAATTCTGGGAATTGAAAACTTTATTACTGAAAAAATACTACTTCTGTCAGTACTCACAAGATGGAATGCAACTAAAGACATCTATTTGTAGGTAACGAAAATCACTTTCCATTTATCGATAACAAAACCTCGTGGTAATAGTTCTGTTAAAATATAATACATTACAAAACAATATAGATTTACATCTTGTTTATTTTGACTTATTTCTAATAAAATAAGAATTTTATTAAATATACATTTTCTTATCCTTTTTGTTTAAAAATATTTCTACGATACGATATTACGTCCTTACGATATTTACGTACTTCGCAAATATCTTTTTTCTCTCACGTACTAACTTCGTGAAATTCAGTTACCGATAAATATCGATAATGCAGATGTTGCTAATGATTATCGACAAAATATGTCGATAATCTTGTATTTTCGATGCTTATCGATTCGTGTAAATAGCTTAGTCATTAGCAATATATCCAATAATCTTATTGTATAGATTCTCTCGTAGGAGATATAATCTTGGTAAATACTTACAAACTAGAATTCAATTAAGAAAAGTTTTTTGGCTTATTATCTTCCTATGACAAGCATCGTTTACTACAGCTAGCCAGACGTGTTTAATAGCTAAACTTTGCGAGCGACTGGATCGATCGAATCGTCTCACTATACCAACATATTAAATTGACGAATGGCTGAGTCTGAACACACTACCTGCTTTTATTGGAAGATACGAAAGTCTATTGTATCGAAAACTGTCCAAACCACAAAAATAACAAGCCTGTAGATAGTAACTGTTCCGCGCGACTCCATTTATTTTTTGATATGTATTTAAAAAAATCAACATGAAAATATCATTTGACATGATAACAAATGCATTAAAAAATGGTTTGGAAAAACACCTAACTACCTAGTAAAAATATGCTACGTTTACTTTTTAAACTCATTAATTAAAAAAGGTATTTCAAATATCAAACCACAATTGTCGCACATTGTCAAATAAAGCAAGAATTATTTCGTATAGCAAATAAATCAAATTATATTACCAGAAATGTATCCGATATATCTTGAATGTACTTGAACAAAAAACGATCTAAGCGATTTAATTAGGTAGATAATATTCTCACACGTTTAGCAATATCACGGTAGATAAATAAATGAATTTTGTTCCCGAAAGCTCTTGTGTTCTGATTAATTTCGTTACCCTTGAGGGCGCTCACGATGCATTGCGCTGCATCTGTTGCAGCTGCTCTCAGCATGCAGTATCTTTAGAATTCCCCCTGTTTCTTTGTCGTACCGCGCTTTATCCGAGAACGTCCTTTTCTAGAAAAACTCCAGGAAACTACTGCGACAAGAAGCGCTGTACGAAAAGCCACCTACTTTTCTTCTATTTTCACTTATTTTTTCTATACGTTTAGGGACACGGAAAAATCCCTGCTTTTGCAAATACGAATGCTTTTTCGTTTCTTACGAAATATTATTCTATGCTTGTTATAGAACATCATAAATTCACGTGTGCAAACAATTTCTAAAAAAAAAAACGAATCTTTGTAAAAATACAAAAATAAACGAACTAAACGCTAACTTATTGCAATTGTACTTACAACTATTTTTTACAGACCAGTCGTATCCTTTGTCCTTCTACAAATTTTGATTTTTTTTTAAGAATTTTATTCTACTCGTGATTATATTTTGTTAATAATTTATACCAGATTCATCCACTTAGTTTTCTATATCGTTCTATTTTCTGTACAATCTTATTGCAGTTACGGTATCTTAGATACGAAAAAGTAGTTATTCAATTTCGATAAGATAGCCGGAAAAACCGTTGGTGATCTTCAAATTAAATGGCTTCCATCGATAATTCTTTCAGCGCTCTTCTTGGCAAGAATATTCATTTCAAGCGACACGGCTAAACACGTCAAACGGACGAGGTCGAAGGTTACAATTCAACGAAAGCAGGAATTATCTCCTTCTTGTTGCCATTGTTCACAATTAGCCTTTGTTCGTCGCGCAGAATGTACGCGGTTCTGGGGCGCGTTAGAATTACGTTTCAATTTATAGCCCGTGTATTTTGCAGGCGGACGTCGCGTCGGTAAAAGCGCAAACTGCCTCTCTTTTTATACCACATTTCTTTTCATTTGCGTTGACAAAAACCCACAGCACGCATCATTTTTTTATCACCTCCGGATGAAATCGTCGGGAATGTATAAATAAAATATTCGTCAAAGTGTGACGAAACTCTCCGAGTCGACTCCTTTTCTAGAATTTTCAAAAAAACTAACCGATAAAAAGAACCACCGAAAGTTATTCGAAATACGTTACTTCGTATCCATCGGAAAGGTGCGTTGTAAACACAGGAATGTCGGTGTGTAATGCTAGAAACTAGTGATAAGTCGCTGCATAATGTGACGAGGCTGCATGCTGATACAGTAGCATGCACCGTGATGCACACACGTGTTGCACTTAACAACCGTAGAAATTCGTAGCGAAACAAGTATGTCGTAATTCAATACCGGCCACTTTCATCGGCTAGCGCGCGAGTTTTCAGGATTGAGTTACTCCCAACACATCCGACCACCTTGAAAAACTAACGACATTACATAAATTCCTCGAAGAGGTTGAACCGACTAAGAATCAACATTTGACACCATTACACGAGTATTTCCTTCGAGAACGGCTATTTGAAAATGATTACAAACCTCATCTAGATATAATTGTAGGAACAAAGCAATAACTTGTTAAATGCTTTGTTTCGTAGATTTCTAATCGAACGGTTCGTGACTATTGTACACACACACACGCGTGCTCGTATAACAATGATATACTGTAATTTAATCAAAAAAGAGAAATAAGATATCGATAATAATACTGTAATGAATATATGATAATAACATACCTATTATATATAACTAAACACGAGTTATACATTTATAGGTTATCAATCCGATATCAGTGACGCATATACCGCATAATAAATTACTATTCTTATCAAATTTTTCTTCATATTTGTAATATAATAACAATCTAACAAATGCCATACGCGTCTACCATTTGCAAAGTAAATAAAAGTATGATACCATAAAAAACGACTTTAACCGTAAATAAAGCGTCATAGTCTTCTTTAGCTTTTCATTTCACAGCTGTATTTTCAGGAAACTTTATTACCATACAGAAGAAACGAATGTTATCTCGAAGTATTCGACGAATTACGCGTGACGAAGGATAACATAACCGTGAAACGTTAATCGAAAATAAACATCGCGCGAGATCCGTGCAAGTTACGTAAACAAACACAAGAAGCTGCGGCCGATGGCTAAACCAGGCAAATGGTCACCACTAGACACGTGCATCTTTTAATGCGGAATTTTCTCAACAGCGGCGTGCTGCTGTTCGGTAAAACGATCTTCTTTCAAGCCATTCTTGGAAAAAATCGTTCAAACGAGAGGAGCATCTTTCTTCCCAAGAAGATCCGTTGCTTCCTGTGCCCTCATTGTTCGCGTTTCGAGCGGTTTTACGCGGCCAAGTGTTGCCAACCACCAGCCAAAGAACAATCAAATATTCAACGAAGTTTATTAGGCTAGTAATTGCATTTTCAATGATACTGACCGTCTTCTTGTACCGCGAACTACTAACCACTGTGCATAAACAGCGATGTTTTCGAAAGTATCTCACGGTGAAAACGAATAATTATACGTAAATAAGGAAAATTCGAGTTTCCAGTTGTTCGAATTTTCATCGATTATCGAGTTTAGAAAAAATTTAGAAAATAACGTATCATAAAAACAGTTTACAGACGAATAAGAAATTATTTCTTTTTAATATTGTTAATTTTTTAATAATTAATGTTGAAATAACCTTTTTCACGTATTAACGATGAACAAATGCTGTTTATTACACTTAACATTTAATAATATTTATATTCGTGACATGTTTTGTCATAAAAAAATATGTTGAGCATTCTTCAAAGAAGATTAAAAATACGCGACTGAAAATATCGATTTAAGTGGCATTAAAAAATATGAAATTAAAAATACACAATGAACTTGATTATTATCGAGCGTTCAGCATTCTATTGAACGTGGTGGCTTCCTTCTATGTTATTAACGTAACGAGATTATACGATTTATTTGACATTGACGGTTATTTATATTTGAAAACATCTCTGAAAAAGTTGTGAAATATTCATTCACGAAGATATTACCAGATAAAGCATGTTACTTTACACACACGAATATGCAAGAAATATTTCTTTGTATCACTTTATGTAGCGAGAAGACACTCGCGATGTGTGTTCAGAGGAACTGTCAAAGAGACCGTTCAAAGGGAAGCATTTTCTAAAAGGTGCAATGACATCGATAGAAATTCACGTGTCAATCACGTGCAAATTAAACAAGTAGACATATGTTAAATAACGTTCATGTTCTAGTTAACGAAAAACTAATGTTAAAATTAACAGAACGAATCTTCATAAATCGAAATTAAGAAGATAATGATTCATAATTCAATCGTATAATTCAAATTCGCGAATAGAAGTGTACCGTACAGACATAAATAACCAACTGAGATACATTATCTATCATTGCGCAACCCAGCGATTTCGAAAATTGCAATAGCGTAGCCTTTTTGCCAGACTCCAAAACCATCGAACATTCATAACAGCGATCCAATTCATACGAGATTAAGTAGATAATAAACGATAGATTTCGTGAAAGCTGGTATGTTTCAGTAAAAAATGTTCAAAGAAATGTGTAGGACTCACCGAAATACTTGTCTGGCTCTAAGCCTGAATCTTTGTCCAGTCCGCATATGACAAAATAATCCGCGAACCTCTGTGGATGTTGCTCTGGTCCGCGCATTATTCCCAGACTCCCGTTCATTTTACCCGGAAAAAAAGATCGGATACAGCTCACCTCCGCGGTACACGAAGCACCCTCACGAAAACGATATCCACATTATGAACCTCCACGAAACTGTCATTTCACGCGAGAGCGAAACAACAGCTGATGTTGACGCGTACCGAACGTAACGCACGACTCCGCGGAGTGCGGACCTCTCGCCGCGAATAATTGATCTTTACTTTATAATGTGAACTTGCCTACGAGTAGATTCGCTTAGTCGATATTGAATATTGGCGCGTAAATTCAAATCACGAAGACTTCTCAAACTTACGAATATAAATATCGAATGCGGGTAATTCAATATAACATTTCACATGTATTTACACTTTTATACTTTATTTACTTTTATTTTCTTCACGTTTGTAATTTGGGATATATACGCGATTACATTTTTCATATAATCAAGTGTTTAAATTGAAAAAGTTAAATTTGTAATATTCATATGAAAAATTTTTCATTCTTTGTGTATTTATGTATTTATTTTAACTTATAATCGAATATATTTCGTAAATTATTGAAAAACTTAATCTTGAAATTATGTTAAATTCGAATATAATATTAAATTAAGATTAAATTTTAAAGTTGATTATGACTGGAAAATGTTATGTATAATTTGGATGGATTTTTTTATTTTTAAAAATGCTACATATTTTGTAGTTATGTTACATATTTTGACTTAGCTAAAATTACGAAATATCGACTTCTTTTTTAAAGATTATTATATAAATGAAAGGTAAGAAATAATACAACGATCAATATAATATGAATACATTTCGCGTTGGTAAAACTGATAATTTGTTGCGCCATCTGTATAATTGCACAGTGCACAAATGTTTGTTCACTCATGGACAGGTTAGATTTGCGTAATTCAACTTAAATTTTTTCAATATAATACAGTAGAAAAATTTAGAATTTTTACGTTTTTACGGATAATGGAGGAAGTTGACAATATAATCATTCATTCATTACGTCAAATAGGCTGGTAAGTTTTATTTTGATCGGTTTTATATACATATAGCGAGCTTTTGATACCTGATATCAATCGTATGACTAAAAGTGGGCGACGATATGTATCACTAATAAATTTTATATCTTCGAATGATAATTTGAAAATACAAAAACTGATAATTTGGTTTGTCAAATAAGAGATTATTCTACATTTAAATAAAAAGTAAATTGCGATAATGATTGTTCAAAATGTTGTGATTAATAAATAGTTGCTAAACCGTATAATAATTTATTAAATAATTGTAAAAATACAATGACAGTTTACCAATTAGTTCAATGAATTTTACAAGGTGTAATTATATACATATACATATATATTCTATGTGATTTATAGCATTTAACTTTTTTTTTAAAATAATTTTAAGTGAAGTATTATCTTTTTACAATAGTTTATAAAGGTTTTAATATTAACATTTCTAGTGACATCGAAGAGAATATAACAAATCTCAGTGGTTTTAATACAGAGTTAGTAATAGAAGCAACTGTAAAATGTTTAAATATAATAAGACCAGGCCTTGGATTATCAACAGTTCTACCTGTAAATATGGCAGCCAGATTTCGATTGGGTGCTACACTTGCTCAAGCATGTTCAGTAAGGTTTTATGAATATAAGAATTTCAACTAGTTACATAATATAAATATTTTATTTTTATTGATACCTAGTTTGTAAATTTAGGAATTAGGATACAAAGGTGATATTGGTTATCAAACATTTTTATACAGTTCAGAAGCAGACTTACGAAAAGTTTTCATGTTTCTTATTGAAAAATTACCAAAAGAAAGTGATAAGCCCTTAAGTGAACCTGTTAGTAATATTGCATTATTAGAAAAATCTATAGCAATAGCAATAGCACAGGGCCTTTCAGCTTCATGGTTACCACATTATTGTCATACAAAGGGATTTAGAAATAGAGGAAGAGCAAGAATCCCTTATAAATCTGTAAACTTAGAGATCCCAAAAATGGATAATAAAGAAGGTAATATTGCTTATTTTTAATATTATAATAATAATATTTTGCTTAAAAAGATTTTGTTTATTTTAGAATACCAAGATTATTCCATTCATTATCTGCAATCTGTGCCTGAACAAGTGCAAAATGATTCATCACTTCTACCCTCTTTGATATCATATAATGCACGAGCTCTTCATTCACATTCAATGAGTATCATAGACCAAATAAATTGGTTGAATAAACAACATTATGATAAAGTTACTGATGTTAATGCATCTAATGATGTCAGTGTTTTAAATAGGGTCTCAGTAAAGGATACAACATTACCTTCCAAAGTAAACTTTAAAAAACTTGAACTCTAATGTTCATAATTCTATTTTGTACTATTTCATTAATTTCTTGTTATCTTTTTATATATAGGAATCTCAAATAAAAGATAACACCTCGAGAGAAACTAAACAAGTAGAAGAAAAAATATTAGATAAGGTGAAAAAACAAGACTTACAGATAGAAAAAGTAAAAGTAGAATGTGAAAACTTCAGAACTGATATAGAAGAATTACAAGATGCAATAAAAAATTTAACTACTAGTGTATCACAAGTAACAATTAATTATCAAAATGAGGAGAAAGAGTTAACTATCATTGAAGAACAAAAAAAACTTAAAGCAAGAATTTATGATCTATTTCAAGATGGTGAAGAAAATATTAAAAAACTAGAAGCAGCAATTGAAGCTACTACAAACAAATTAATTAATTTAGGTAATCAATGGGAGAAACATAGAGTGCCTCTAATTCAAATATACAGACAAGAAAGAGAAAAGCATTCTACTAAAGCTGTAAGTACCAAAACAAAATTCACATTATTTAGCTAATATAAAAATTTGATATATTTAATACATATATTTAGAGTGCAAGTCAAAAGAAACTTGATGAAATTAAGTTACTAAAAGAAAAGGAAAGAGAACTTCAAGAAGAATGTCGTAACAAAGATCAACAATACTCACAACTGGTTACTGAAGTTCAAAAGCTTCCTAAAGAAGTGAATAGGTCCGCATATACTCAACGAATTTTAGAAATAATTAACAATATTAGAAAACAAAGAGATGAAATTGATAAAGTATTAATTGACACTCGACAAATCCAAATAGAAATTAACACACTTACAGGCAGATTAGAAAGATCTTTTACTGTTGTTGATGAATTAATATTTCGAGATGCAAGAACAAACGAAGCATCAAGACACGCTTATAAATTATTAGCCAAACTTCATTCCGATTGCAGCGAACTCGTAAGTTTAGTAGAAGAAACAGGTGCAACTATAAGAGAAATAAGAGATTTAGAAGAGCAGGTAAATGTCATATATTATTGAAGATTATTTCTATACAATCTAGAAAATATTAGAATGTGTCAATATTAAAATGCTATAGTAAATTTTTGTGCATACCATCAGTTGTATTGCATTAAATTTTGATCTCTTCGTTTTAGATTGATTCTGAAGCTACAAAAAATGTTGGAGCAAATTTAGAAAGAATAACTGCAGACTTGAAGCAAATGAAACAAGAAACAGCAGAATTAACGGCACAACTTCAGAATAAAACTTCGTGATTTTTGCATAATCTGTGATATTATGATATATTATTTGTAATAACAACGACCAGGTAATTGTTTTATTAATGTTAAAAGAAAAATTCGCTAAAATTTTAATTAAAAATGTTTTCATACAGAAAATAAAAGGTTATATTATTGCATTTATAGGACATTCCTTGTAAACAAATACGATTACGGAGACCAAATTTTATAATTATGCAGAATTTGATATATTACTGCTCCTGCAAAACAATATTTGCAACTTTAAGAATAACTGTTAAATGTGTGCCTTGGCCCAAAATTATATACATAATGCTAATCATGCTTATAGAAGGGTCAAGTATATGACATAAATTGATTCAATATCAATGCTCAAATAGGATATTATTTGTTACAGAGCCTAATAATTTTTTAGCATAGACTTCAATTGTACAGTTAACTTTCATATTTCTAAAAAATGAGTAGCATTGAAGATATCTGCTATAAACTCACATAATGATATTTAAGAATATACTTTGAAGTAATTATGTACAAAATATGAGAGATAAACAATATGCAATATATTTTTACTGTCTTTTGTAATTATATGTCCTTTAAAAATAACTTTCACAAGAATTTGTTTTACTAAGTTTTAATTATATACATTTATTCAGTTTCTCAAAATTTAAAGCAATGGTGGTACATATTCTTTTTCTTTTTCCAACATTTTCAGTTTTTTTCGAGCACCATGAATTCTAAGGACACGTTTCCTTTCTTTACTTTCTGCAATTTTTATTTTCTCTATTTCCAATTCTATTTGGTCTCTATTCTCAAAGAAAGTTAAAAATCTTTCTCGTAAACGCATCTCTTCCTTCATTTTATTTATTTCTTCCAGTTTAATTTGTCGGTTTATCTCTTCCAATTGTTTATCTAATACTAATTGTCTCTTTTGCTCCCACTCAGTATATATCTACAAAAAAAAAAAAAAAATAAAAATTGGTTTAATTGCCAAGTTATATAATTAACAGGTAATAAAACTTGATTCTTTTATATTTCTCTGATTACCTGCAGTTGTTTATTTATATCTATATCATGCTGCTTTTCAACTACTGATTTAACATTATTTTCCAGTGCTTCATCTAAACTGTCCATACATAAAGTCTTTTGTTTTAAAACATTGACTTCTGACATTAAATCTTCAAATTCATTTGTTGCTTGTTCTTTAAGTATATTTTTTTTATCTTTCTCAATCAATTCAAAAACTTCATTGTAAATAATATTTCCCTTAACTTCATTTAACCATTGTTTTATTAACTTTGATACATATTGATATTTTTTATATAATATTAAGCCTCTTAATTGACAAGTCCTTCCTAATTCATTATTCATATATTTTCCTTGATAAGCTAATGTTTTTCCAACTAAATCAGATGGCTCGGTGAGATCAAAATGATCATCAAAGAAAGGATTTCTAAGATAATCCACACGTATTTTAATTTCTTCTTTGGAATCATCTACTGGTTCGGGTGGCTTTTGCCAAGTATCTGGATTTTCTAAATATTTATGACAAGAATATACAGACAATGCATTAGTTATCAAGTTTTCTGTGTCTTCTTGCAACATAGGTAAAACAGCAATTTTTGCAGCATTAGCATAATCTTTTTGTTTTATATATGTATCCATGAGTGTGTTATAACACAAGTAATCAGGAAAAATACCAAACTTAAGTCTGTCATGTAATATATTCATAAGCTCATTAGTACATTCATTATCTAATAGATATCTTATAACAGCATGATGTGTTGAATCTAATATATTTGTTGCTTCTGCAGTTTTTCTCAATTTTTGGAGTAAAGATAATAATTCTTCCACTTGATGTTTATTCCGTACACTATTTGCAAATATATCTATATCCAATGCACTAACTTTTTTATCAGAATGAAATTTATTTTCTAAAATTACATATAAATCTTCTGGCGAATATTTTTGGAGTAATGAAGATTGTAGTCGGGCGTTCCATGCATTTTCACACCGGTATGCTTCCGATAGAAAAGTTCGTTTATATATCATAGGTTTCCAAAAGCCACGATACACATTTCTGCCAAAGTTGAATACTTTCAACATTTTGTATTCCATGTTTTCATCAATAGATCATATTTTTAATATTCTTTTTATTTACACGTATCGAGGAAGGTTATAATTCCTTAATTGACTATACCATAATGTATAAAAAGAAGTTTTTATCTTTTTTAAATTCTATAAAATTAAATCATAATACTAGTTTTTGATTTATATGTCATAAATTGTTTTATATATTTTTTACAAAATTTTATAAACACTTCCAATAGAAACACATGCGATATTAATGAATTTAGCCATAGTTTGTTGCACGTGATCAATGAACAGGATTGGCTCATTCATTTTCAGGCCCTATATCTGCCAATGATAGTGAAGAAAATTTTTTCTGAATTTTATGGATTAAATTTAAGAAATTAAATAAATTTTTTGAAAAATTTGGCTTGAAATTAAAAATGTAAAAAGGAAAACTTCTTTCACAAACAAAGTTTTGTTAAAAAGAGCAGCAGAGAAGACACGTGAAATATTGGGTCTGGACTCGTTGAATCGACTATAGATATGGTGACACGAGTGATGGTACATAAGCATTTATAAATAAACAACAAAATATTTTACATGAGAACAAAATTGTTTTTAATCGTTAATAATATATGTTCTAGAAGATAATATATATTTTTCATAATGGTGAGGAATATAAACGAATGTACAAATTATCCCAATATAAAGTTTATTGTATTATTGTTTGTTATATTCACGATATACGAAATTTTGTAGTATTCCGTACTTCATAAGATAGAAAATGCTCACGAAGATAGCATTTGGACATGTGCTTGGGGTTCTTTAAAGAAAAAAGTAGAGTTAGAATCAGATAATGAAGATTCAAGGTAAATAATTTTACTACAGCTTTTATTATTTGGTTCTTTATAACATTTTTCACATAGTGAGTCAATGCAATTTAACGAAGAAGAAACAGTGGAATATTTAGTAACCGGTTCAGTTGATGATACTGTGAAAGTTTGGGAACAAAAAGACAAAAGTTTACAATTAAAATATAAGTTAACTGGTCATTCACTTGGTGTTGTATCCGTTGCTGTAAGTTCAGATGGTACAAGTAAGTAATAAATAAAATCTATAAATCATTTGTATACATTATGCTATAATTTAATGCGTGTAAATATATTATTTAAAATGTGATATATTTTTAGAATGTGCGTCAAGTTCATTGGATTCCAGTTTGAAGTTATGGGATCTACAAACAGGAGGAATGATATCCAGTGTTGAAGTAGGTCCTGTAGATATTTGGACAGTAGTATTTTCTCCAGATGATAAATTCATTGTGTCTGGTAGTCATTCAGGTAAAATACATTTATATGGGACAGAAAGTGGTAAATTGGAGCAAACTTTAGATACCAGAGGTGGAAAATTTACATTAAGTGTTGCCTATGTAGGTAGTTAAAAAAATGTTTTGTATAATTTTATATAAAAATAGCATAACATCCCTAACTATTTGTTTTAGAGTCCTGATGGTAAATACATTGCTAGTGGTGCAATAGACGGTATTATTAACATTTTTGATGTTGCTCATGGAAAAGTGTTACGTACATTAGAAGGTAATAAAAATTTGTTTTGTTCATAAGCTGTTAATAATTTATATTCATTAATGATATATAAATTTTAATATTTTAGGTCATGCGATGCCTATTAGGTCTCTTTGTTTCTCACCAGATTCACAGTTACTCCTTACTGCATCAGATGATGGACACATGAAATTGTACGACGTGTAAGTGATTCTAAAATTCAGATTAAATATAGAAATATATTTAAAATGTAATTAAAAGAGATTATTCTTTTATTCTTTCATATAGAAACGATGCTAATTTAGCAGGAACCATGTCAGGTCATGCTTCTTGGGTTCTTGGTGTTTCTTTTGCTCCACATGGTCAAGAGTTTGCATCTAGTAGTTCAGATCGTACAGTTAGAGTGTGGGAACTAGCTAACAGACGTTGTTTATATACATTTAATGAACATAACGAACAGGTAAGATAGTATATTATATATAACATTATGTCATTTTTATTGTGAATTTACAAACCAGAAAAAATAATTTGTCATTTAGGTTTGTAAATATTTAATATTTTGTTTTTGTAGGTATGGGCTGTAAAATACAATCCACAAACAAATAATATAATTGCATCAGTGTCTGAAGATAAATCTATCAATTTATATAAATGTCTGTAAATATTAGGGTAAAAATTTTTGTACGAAGATATATGAATAAATGGTATATTTATTANTTCATATATTTTAATAAAATGCATTATTTTTACTCTAATTAAAATATTAAACAAAATAGATATTAGTAGCTATAAATTTTATTGTACTGTAATTATTAATATACAAATTATTAAGATGTCTGCCGAATCTAAAATACAGTATAACAAAAGATGAATTATACTTAAAATCTAAGTAAAAGACGGAGATTACAAAAAGAATTCTGAAAAAGAATTCTGGTGTACAGACCAAATGTTGTATGAAAAAAAATATAAAGTTACCCTGATGTGGTTCCAAGTTGGAAGGGTTAAATCTAATTAACTCGAACTGGAACAGGGTAAGACGCGTATAATAAATATGTATATAACGAACAGTAAAATCTATCCTACATCGTGTCAAGCAGTTTCCTTCTAATGAGATTTTAGATTTATCTGATGCATATAGAAGGAAAGATGACGCGATATAGAAAAAAACTTAAAGTATTGTACGCATTGTTGAACGCTTCAATTATATAGCAAATTTTTGAATAAAACTAGAAAAAAGAAAACAAGAACATATGACAATAAAATTATTAAACGCCATGCCAATACCTTAAACTTTCTGATCTATAAATTCATAATTGATCCGTACACACTTAATTGTACCTACATGTATTTTAGAAAGGGTAACAGTCGAATCAGTAGACACTTGTTACATGCAAATCGATTTTATGTAATACATATATGACCAAAATAGAAGCTATTTTAACTGTAGATTTTCAAATAGACTAGAAACTTAAAGTAAAGGTTTACAAAATTTTGTCTCTTTACGTAATGCCAGTTTAGCGTTACTTAGACCGCTACATCGATATAAACATTACTACCGCTTTTATCATAACATTCTGTTGCGCTGAAAATGTCCAAGTTTTGTCCAAATCTTCATCATGTTTCTATCAGTCTTTAAAAGTAATTAGACTTTGTATTCGTTTAAAAGAATACAAATCAGTTTACGATGGAAACAAAATACAGATCTTATTCCTTGCGAATTTATCTATTACGAAGATGTACAGCGACATATTTTCTGTGACATACATCATAAGTCGTAATATATATATGTATATATATTTATATATATATATATACCAATA
>NIJG01000029.1:1265818-1279450 GCA_002201625.1 Euglossa dilemma
AAAAAAAAAAAAAAAAAAAAAAAAAAAGAAAAAAACTTTTTTTTAACTTACTTATCCAGTACTCACAATATGTACTGCGTATTGATTTGTGATCAATACAGCAGTAAAGCAAATATACAATGACTAGCCTGGAACAGAAAAGCGATACTACGGAAAAGGTTGTTTACTTCATAAAAGGCTCTTCCTATACTGTTGTTACTCTCGTAGAAGCCGTGACTATGTCGCTATGACAATCTGTCACTCTGAATTTGCTCTCAGTTTCGTCCGGCGTTACTTTGGCTATTTGTGAAGGGATATCTTGCTTCGGGTTATAATTAAAAGGTGGTACAATTGCGGACGCAGGTATACGCACACCAGCCCCGTTAACATACGTTTGCGTAGAGCCTTCTGCATTCGCAGAGTCTACTCTTATAAAGGAACCAAGACGTGATATTCGTTTAGTAGGATCCACTTCTGTCGTGGAGGACTCGGTGTGCTGTGGCTTCCGTAGGACGACTGAGGTTTCCCCTACTTCCACAACGTCTTTCTTGTACGTAGATGTATCGTTAGACGACTTTACAGGGATTTTGCAAGGAGCATCATTTGCGTTCATTCCGCTTAAGTCACAAGAGTTTCTGTACTTCACTTTACTAGGTTGCACGCCCATTACCAATGGCCTTTTCAATTTGGATTTGTACAATGCTGATACAGGATGATCATTTTCTTGGGGCACTCCTTCGAACGTTGAACTACGAAATAATCTAAAAGCTGGTGGATTGCTCACTGGAGACGGAGCATCCACTTCATTGGCACAATTGCCAGGCTGTACCCATTGCCTAGTGTCTGGTTTCTCAAACCGTTGCTTCATTTTGCTCTCTTCCACTTTCTTCCAAAGGCTCGCAATTTTACTGGTCGCTTCCTTCGCTAATTTTCTAGTCTGCACTCCAGTCGACGAGTTCGACACTATACTGGAATTGCTGTTGGATCTTTGACCAAGAGGACCGACCTTGCGAAACGCTTTACCGCTCTCTGCTTGTGCGGTATTTTGATTAGTTGATGCTTTTTGAGTCGCGGTTACCTTTCCGGTAGGTAATCGTTTTGGGGCTACCAATAACGGTATCGTTTTCGGTGATGGAATCTTTTCCGAGGAGTTTCCCTTTGACGATTTCGATTGGTGCGCTTGGTGTGTCTTTGGCGAAATTTTTGGTTTCCCCGTTGCTGGGTGTACCTTGGACGTTGCCCCTCTGATAGGTTTCGCAATCTTTGTTTTTATCGGGGAAGAAGACGAAGAAACTACGGTGGGCGCATTCTCCACTTCCGGCTCGTCTTTGGTAAACGTACCTTGTCGTTCTAGAGGTTTGACTGTTACGTCTGACTTAGTCTCCTGTTGGTAATTCGAGGAAGAACATGTTGGAGGTGTGCTATGTCTCTTCACAGACTTTGTGAACGTCAACGACGATCCCTTCTGAGGAACTGAAGCTCTTTTCGCCGTCACTGATAGGATTTTTGTTCTTTTATCGTCCGCTGAACCTAGAGTTGTTTTAGACTTGACATTTGATTTCGCTGACTCTCTTGTAGCGACGTTTGCGCTGTTGTTATTCTGTCTAAGCGCGGTAGCTCTGGTTGCTCTTACGATAGGTGAAGTGTTACTACGACCTATAGGTATTCCGCTGACTGGGTTTACTTGTTTCAACGGAGAGGACTGTGGCGTTGGTTTCCGAGTGATCGGATTCGAGTAGAGAGCTTTTCTTCTGCCTCGGATAGCCTTTGGACTTTCTGGATCCGATTTGTCAGTGGCGTTAGAATCGTTACTGGGATCTCTTACCATACCTGGTTTAATTATTCGAGGTCTTTTTGTCTCCCTAGGTGGTCCTTCGGTATTGTTTGATTCATCCTCGCTTTCGGTTTCCACGTTCTCGGTGTACCTGATGTCTTCTTGCGATCTGGGTGTTTCAATCTCGACTGCCTCTTTATGGACATCCTGTGGTTCTGGTACATTTTCTATTTGCCGTGTACACGATCCTATCAATTTCTTCGAGACGCCATTGACAAACCGCATTCGTAGATTTCGTTCAGACTCCGATTCGTTTGACACTAAGCTAATAGTCTCGCAATCTAGCAACCCTTCCTCTCCAATTTCATTCGCCTTATTCGACTCGTTCAACGTGTTCAACACGATAGTCGCATTCTGTTCCAACATAGTTTGAATTTCATCTGATTCGATGTTGTGCGTTGAATCTGGTATTCTATCCTCTGTCACGTTCACAGCGGCATTGCTTTCTAAATCTTTAAACACGCGTTCCGATTCATTCAATGTTCTCGTACGATACCTTTCCCTATTTTTTTTTTGCTCAGTACGTTTCTTGATCAACGTTTTACAAGCAGACAGCTTTGATAATGTAGGAATAGCAGATTTTACAGGGGACACAGCTCCTGCTGGTTTTTCAGAGTTCTCCTGTTCGTAAGTAACATTAACCTCCTGATGATTATTTTGATTATTCTGATCTGGATTTATATTGCGAAAGGGATTTTCCAATACTTGCGTTTGAAATCTGGCTCTGTCCTCTTGTCGACGCTGTTTAGGCGTCAATTTCGAGAAAGGAGAGCATTTACCCCGTTGAATCTTTTCTTCCACCACGTTTTCTTGCTGTTCACCTTCTTTCTTATCGATCTTTGGAGTTATAGTGTACGTTTTATACCTTTCCTTGGCCAAGGTTCGTTTTTGTTTCGGTGTTAGGTTCCGGTGTAAACGTTTTCTAGGCGTAGATTCTGCCGAGCTACTAACGCAATACTCGGACGAAATTGGCGTAATCGCTTCATCGGTGTCGCCTGTTTCGTCGATCCTGTCTATCATAACAGGGTGCGAAGCCTCTTCGGTAAGTAATTCCGCGTCGATGCACAACGTGTCGCTACATATGGTTTCTGTGGCCTGCTCGACTGTCGACTCATCCATTTCGCAGACTTCGTTGAACAACGAAGGGGGATTGATATTTTCTAGACATTCGCTCAAGCTATTATTTCCGCTAGTCTGCATAGATTCAGCGTAGCGCATGCACGTCATCGAAAGCACGTTTGCGACTGGTTTCAGTAAGTCAAATACAGCATCGCTTCCGCTCAAGTTCTGCGAATCTTGATCTTTAGAGTCTGCCACTTCTGAAGTGATACTCGCCACGCTCAACATGCTGTTTTCCATATCACCAACGTCCGGTAATTCGTCCATCATCGAGGGCGGTTTCACGCTTTCTAAATGCGAACCAGTGCACTCGTTCAACAAATTTTCTAAGCTACCGGTATGACTCTGAGTTTGACTAAGAGCCCTCTTGGCTACGACACCCAAAGGAAGAGATTTCTTGCGACAGCTTCGAGAATCCGACGAAGACACGTTCTTCACCTGGATCGGAGGTAGGGATGCAGAATTACATCTATCTCGATTAACGAACGATTCGCTACAGTCACCTGAGCCTGCATAACTCGCAGTCAGTGATAATAAGCTTCCCATCGAGGAAGGGGGTTTAATTGCTTCCAAGTCCATGGACGTCATGCTGGTCGTATCCAGCTCATTTTGTCTGTTCATTTCCGCATCCACTGCTTCGGCTAATTTAATAGCTTCTCTTTGAATAATTTTCGAGTTTGTCATATGTCCATTTTCACTACTCGCTATTTCATAACACTCTGAGGAAATTGTACCTTGCTCTTCTGGTAGATCACTCTTAAACGAGGCGATTATAGGAGCACTGATGCTGATGCTGGGAAAGGAGACATCGTTAGGAGAATCTTCGTTCCACGTATCACTTAAAATACTTTGTTTCACTGCGCTCGAATCTTGTTCTCGGATTGCTTCCGTCTGTTGCACCAGAGTTGCAGTTAATCGATCCAACGAAGCAATCATGGCATCGGGATCCCTTTGTCGTCGATATACGTCCTCTTTCTCCATGTCTTTCATCGAGTCTACAAGCTTTTGTGCAGATTTATGCTTCGAATCGACTTCTTCTTTATTAATACCATCTACTTCGCATATGTCATTGTACATTTTATTGCTTTCATCGGAACTACTAACTCGTTTTTCTCCAAATTCATCTATGATTTTATCTATCGCAGCTTTATTTAGCTGAATGTTGCCCATGGCTTTCAATAGTCCAGGTTGTATGCACAGTTCTAAAAGTGCATGTTCGGATTGCTCTACAAAATCGATCGATTCGCTACTCTCTGAGTCTGTTACTTTTGTGTAAGACTGCTGCATAAGCGTGTTCTCCATGACTTTATTTTTGAATGTTACCGATACTTTGTCATTTTCCCATTTAGCCGAATCATCCTCTATATTTTGATCGTTTTCAATAAGATCGTTATGAATCAAAGACGACATGTCCTCATTTGACTGAGTATCGATACTAGATAAGTATTGCTGCTGAGTAGGTTCCGTATTGAAAACCACTGTTTCATGTAAGATTGGACTGTTTCTCAGATTCGAAGGCAATGAAAAATTGCACAAGTCATCGTCGCCAATTAATAAATTGTGATGCGTGTTTCTTACCTTATTCAATTCACTTAATAAAACTTGATTTGATTGTTGCATTGGAATTTTAGTTTCTACCACCTGAAAGAACGAAAATTTATGTTTATATGTATACGTTTACGTATAGTAAATTACTAAAAATTGAAGAAATATTAAATAAATATGTTAAAATATGTCGATTATATTTACCAAAATTGACTATACAATTACATAAAGTATATATTTTACCTTTTCCATAAATTTGGCTGTATTCTGGCTATAATCTGCCTCGATATTCATGTTCGATGAATTATCATTGCCATTATCTGTACAAATCTCGGGATCAACCATTTCTTCAGATCCCCATCGTTTCATATCAAGGCTATTCATGGTAGAATCGACTGAATTGCACTCCATTTGATCTAATGCAACACTGGTTTGATACCTGGCTAAATTGCTTTCATTTCGTGGAACTTTTTCGAAATTATTTCCTATAAACGAATGCCTGTGCCTAGAAAAAATAATAAAAGTACGTTATTAATGGCTATCATAAAATAATGTCGAATATAATCAAATCTAATAGACAAAATAAATAGCTAAGTAAATAAAACATTTACCTATTATTTTGCATTCCAATGTTAATGCAAGCTGTAAGTAGATCTTCATCGTCTTCGTCACCATCACTGACTTGATCTAAACATTCGGAAGAGTTGTTTATATTTAATAGACAAGGCATGTTACGGGTATCTCCTTTTAGTTCAAATTCCTTACATCCTGAATCGTTAGAAGCCTTCAGTGCACTGGCCACGTACGAATTAACTCCGTTGCTAGGATAACTTTTATCGTTCTTTTCGAACATGCCATTTTGAGTGTCATATTTCTTTTTCATATCTATAACAAAGTAAGGATTCATTTTTTAAAGGATTAATTTATCATAAAATTTTATCTTTTTAGATTTTCTCTCATTCTCTTTACCTGGCTTATTTTTTGTAAAATTGGACGCTATATTATCACTTTCGTCATATTGTAAGCTGCTCGTAGGTACTTGTGCAAGTGTAGTCCTTAAGCTGCCAAAAGAAAGGACAAAGATGATTGATTTATTTTCTTATCTATTACACGTATTAAGTACTTCTAAATGAAACTTGTAAATGAAATTTTGCAATATTTTCTTAAAAAGAATACCAATTACTAAAAAGACTTTTAATTAGATTCATTGACATACACAAATATACAAACCTTACTGAATTTTTTGCAGAGGCACGAGCATCTTTCTCGACATTGTCATTCTTGACATCTGTTTCAAAATAATGCGTCGTCTGACTTCTCTTCTTCTCATCCGAGGCATCCGCGACTTCTAAATTCAATTCGTCCTTATCCTGCAATTTACTCTGCTCCTGAATTTTCTTCAACAAACTCCTCTGCCGGCTGTCCTCCTGCAGGTCCGACGCAGACGCCGCTCTAGAAGAATTCAGAGACGTTCCGTGCGGTGTTCCTTCGGTGCAATAAGTCTTCACTGTATCCTCGTGAATGAGTTCCTGATCATTATTCGTAAAATAATGGGAATGCGGCTTCTCCTCGTCTTCCAGACTTCGTTCCGCGTAACGCAAACTGTAATCAGTCGGTTGATCCAAATCGGTCTCAGCGTAATCGCTGAATAAATTTCCTTCTGTTCGATGACTGACGGTTGGCGAAATAGCTTGTTGTATAGTGTTCAACGAGTTATGTTGGTGCAGTACATTGATAGCGTCTTTCACAGGAGAACTGCTGTTTACGAACGACAACGTGGGCGACGTTTCTATCCCAGTTTTCGCGGCCACGTATTCCGGTTTTGTGCAAATGTTCAGCTCCGTTTCCTCGGAAATGCTAGATTGGCTGCCAGTCTTCATCGCGGACGATATACTCTGCGGCAAGTTATCTTCCACGGAGGAGTGCAGCAAATTCTGCGAACAGGCGGATTCTTGGTCCGGAGCCGAGGACCACGAGATGGTGGAGTTGGTGCATCTAAGGTCACCGAGGCCGTTAAAACCGTCCGATGACTTTAGACGATCCGGGATGGCGTTCTTATAGCGTAACGTGTACTTCTTCTCCGATGATGTCTTCGTGTGACCGTCGCTAGATATTCCGCTGTCGAAACCGACTGCGGAATGTAGAGACGAGGATTGCTGTTTTATCTGAATATCAGTGGGTGATAGTCCGTTCAATACGTGTCGATTTACTCTTTCGAACATGGTGTCAGAGTGAGTGCTTGTTATGGAGCGCATGGAGTCCCTGCTCTCGCTTCTGGCGACTCCGTTGCACTTTATGCTGGACGTGCTGGGTTGGTTGTGCAACTGATAGGAGCGTAAGGTGCGCGTGTTAATCCCTAAGAAGCTGCGTTCTACCTTGAACGAGAACTTATCGTCCTTGTTGGTCGGCGATGTGCTAGGTTCGATATTATCGCAGGTCTCGGCCAAATTTTGATCTATCTCCTGTTCGAGAGCTCTTTGTCTACGAGCGACCAAAGTTGGTAGAGTCGGAAGGCCAAGTCCTCGAGCTGTCGTGTCTAAGTGAACGAGGCTGTTGCAACCTGGTCTGGCACTGAGTAAATTTTTCAGAGCCGCGCTCGAGCCCATCGAAATCATTTTGTGCTTAGAATGGATTAGACTATGAAGCATCGGGACAGCGCCCAGGTCCCATAACAAACGCTGATCTTGCGGACACCGAGCGGAAAGGTTCCACAGAGCTCCGCAGGCATTGCTAACAACGGTTAAACTAGGCGATCGCAATTGTTGCAATAATACTTGCAAACACCCCCTTTCTCTCACAATGGCTCGGTAATCTTCCCTAACGGCAATGTGGCTAGATACATTTCTCAAGATGCCGCCGGCGTTTTCTACAATGGCTAGAGTTTTAGACGGGGCCTTGTAGCTCAACATATCTACGAGGAACGCCAGTGCTCCGTCCACAGCGCAAATGTCTACTTTATTGATACTACAATGTGCCGACAAGTTCCAAAGTGCAGACAATATCGATTTGAGCGTTGATTCTTTCCTACCCTCCATCGCGGCCTTCATTAAACCGGTCACCGCCCCGACTTCTCTCAGCGTTTGCTTGCTGCTGGTATCCGCTCGCCACGACAAGTTTCTCAGAACGGACGCTGTCACCTGTCTAAGATCATCGCTGAGGCTTCTCAGCTGCGAGACCAGAGCCTTCATGAATTCCCGGAAGGAGCAGAGCAACGCTTTATTGTTCCCATCGCCGAACGTGAGATTTGTCAGGGCCATTCCGGCATATCTACGCAAAGTGATGCAATTTTGATCGTCGCATTCGCTTCCATGAGCCATGTGATCCATCTCGATCAGCTCTGCAACCGCGTGAAGTCCACCGAGTTGGCACATGGCGTGACGATGAGCCTCGTCGAAGGAAAGCTTCATCAGTGCTGCTATCGTTGGTCCGGGATGCTTCTCGAAGTCGTCGGGAATTTGCCCCGTTTCCATGGCCATCCTCTGGGTTTGGCAATACTCTCGCAGCTGTTCCAGGAACCGGAGAACCCTCGCCTCCCGTCGTCCGGCTCTCTCGTCGCTCTTTGCGTACACTATGTTGTGCAAAGCTCGCGAAGCTCTGTCCCTGGTCTCTGGATCCTGTCCAGGAGCGTGAATCAGCTGCACCAACAACGGCAAGCATCCCGACTGTCTCATTATCAGGCAATTGTCTATCGAATTACTCATAGAGAGCAACGTCGCACTCATATCTTCTCGACCCTCTGTGCTACCCAGCATTCCCAGTAAGTTGTAAACCACGTCCACTTTCGCTCCCAGCCTTCGATCGCCTTGCATTTCCGAGGAGCAGCTGAGAGCCCCACCCGAATTAGAGGAAAAGCTCATCACGCTGGCTACGTCCTGTAGGAGAGGGTGGACGTTAGTGCGAGGGTTCGGCAACTTTAGCAACAGGCCTAGCTATTCTTTCACCAAGGAATAATTCGATATTTCTGTGAGATTTATTATTTTAGGTCGTCTCATAAATTCGTTCCGGTTTTTACTTTTACCATTTAAAATTATACGTCGAATAAACCTTTAAATATTAAGAAAAAATTTAGTCGCCCTTTTGTTCTACCACTTCTTACTATTTCGTTGACAAACACGTTAATCGTCGATATAGTTTATAAATTGTGACGAGGAATGTAAATATCACCGCGAACGAACTTATGGGACGAACTAATATCTGCCAAATTATTATTTTCCAAATTATTGCTTTACAAGTTACTATTTTCATCGGATTTATGAAAATATGTGAAAACTAATTTTTATTCCATTTTCTTTCTGTACAGTTATAAACAACTGCTTTATTTCTCGAAACAACGCTTTTTAACGAACCTCTTTCAACTATACCACGAAAGAAAAATAATTAATACCATATATCGCAAGTGATTTGATAACCGTCTATTTTTCAATTTCCTGTTACACGTTATAATTAATATTCATTAATATTCATCAATTATAACGAATCATGTCTAATCATTAATAATAATTTTCGTTCTGCAGATCGCTTGTATAATAATGCTAACACGATGAGTCAAACTTCTTTTTCACCGGTCATTGCTCCCGTTTCAGCATCGTCTTTATGACAGGTTACGTATTTATTAATGTCGTTCTGTCTATTCAGCTTGTGTGTGATCCATATTCGTATATTTGCATTAGCATACGTGATACTATACTTTATTTATATATTAGCGGTGAAAAGGAAATAACAAACAATAATTAAGGAAAAATAGTTAACGTATGCAAGTACGCAAGAAGCTAATAATTCTATAATCGAATAAGGATATATATTTCTCGTACGCTATCGTTAAAACGGGAAATAAATATTTTCTAGCACAACTAGTAAAAGAAAAACAACTTACATTATGTACAGTGGTTGATGTGCTTTGTTGAGTAGAAAAGCCCATTTGTTGATTGGCCCATGCATCTCTTCTGATGGGCCAGGTTCCTCGATAAGAAGACGGTAATCTGTGACCCTGTAGGGATGTATCCGGTTTGTTGTCTTCCTCGCTACTTCCACCCTCATTGTAACGTTTATTTCTTCTTGCGTATATCTGAACACAGTCAAACATCTCCACTGAAACCTGTTAATCGACTTTAACCTAGCCAAAAAATTCGTCCAAAACATTCGAAACATCGCAATTCCTTAAGAGACTTACTCATAAAAATGATTAGCTATATTTTATTCCTTAAAGCCTACATCCACAACGTGGAAACCTTTACAAAGGTACATCAAAGTATTTACAAATATTTACCATTCGATATACGATCATCCTTGCAGGAAATGAATCATAGAAACGGAAGATCTTGCGGATCAGTTCGAATTTCCCGCTGAGCGTGGAACGGAAACCACGAGGTTAATTGCAATCTAGCCGACGTGAAATAATCGGCGTTCCTACCCTAAGCGCCTTACGTATTTGCGCAGAGTACGGGAAACGAACGGAATAAATTCTTGCGGAAATGTTTAGGGTGACAGGGCGAGTTAAAAGGGCGACGAAAGAGAAAAGCGGAGGAGATAAGAAGCGCGAGCAGGAGAGGAAATGCATATACGTGCAAGTAAACGTGTACAGCCGCGGCTAGAGAAAGACAGAATGAGCTCTCCGTAAAATCAATACGTGGCTACGTTGGTGGAAGTGTATATACGAAGGACTCGTACTCCACAAGCACGAGGCAATACCAGTGGTTTCCAACCGTTTCTTTCTTCGCGTTACATTCCGATTAATCATGAAAAAAAATTTCGAAATTATATCCTTCGAAAATTGCAGCGAGCAAAGTCGACGTGGATAATTTTAATACAACCTCGATGCTTTTCTACGCGTCTCGAAAGGTAGTTACGTAAGAATGCAGGACGTTGTAATTGTTACCGTGGAACAGGTAATGTTTACACGATTCTTAATGCCAAACTTTCAGACAGACTGTCAAGCGCGAGGCGACAGTTGCGTAAACAAGAAACTTTTTCGTTACTACCCTAATGGAGAATCTTGTACGTCACGCATTTTCGTTTACACACTCTCGAGCATCCCCGTGGATACTAATTGATTCGCACACTCGTTACAGCGAGATAACTAGACGTTCGGCTTTCAGGAACTGCATTAACTATCTTCCATATAATTATCGTTGCTATCTGACAATAAGAGTTTACACGATGTCGGATAACGCGTGATGCTTCGTCATCGCGAAAGATAATGGGATGTAACGATAAATAGTAACACTGTTTCCGTCACTGACACTACGTATATAGAAATTAAAGAAAAAGAAATAATTCAAGATTCGAACGTTCAAAAGCTAGAAATTAACAATCAGCGATTTACTAATTTATCTCCTTGATCTATTTACCGCACGTAAGTAGAAATTGCGAAATATTCCCGAGGATTCGGTATCCCTCGCAAAGTGATCTGCATAAACAAAGAAACCGAACTGCGAAGAGACCGCATTCCTTCGGCAACTCAAATTCACCTGTTCTATCTGTGCGTTACAGGCTTCTCTTCGAGTTTGAAAAACAAAGTCGTGCAACACTATTTTCACAACGAACGAGAAAGACACGCAGACAGAATCTAGCCCGATCAATTTCAGTGTCATCTCTGTTCGTTATTGCTGCGTAAACCTTATCAATCGTGCATGGTGTCGTGCATTAACCGAGGATCAATGAAAACAGAGGAAGAGGAAGAGAAAGGAGCAGTCTAAGAAGAAGAAGAACGAGAGGAATGAAGAAACGAAAGAAGCGGATAGAGATGGGGTTGAAAAATGAAAGAAAAGATGAAAGAAAAAAATGAGAAAATTGGAAGAAGATAGAAAAGATTACCTCGGGGCTCGGCGTGGACGACCTTCGTTCGTCCTCCTCCTTCACTTCCGGCTCCATGGCATTCTCCTTGCTGGTCTCAGCGATCACGGAGCCCAGGTACAACCTTGGCCTGATGTGGGCATTGACGGGCAGAGAAGTGGAGGAGGATGGAGGCGTTTTCAGAGCGTTTTTCACCAGCGAGCATCTCGCGGATATCGTCGCCGCTGCGACGACAGGGTTGAACGCTGCGCCGTCCACGGACGACTCCAGCTCGTGCGCCGCGACGCCGGCCAGGGGCGTAGGTATCTCGATGTCGTGGGGGCGCCGCTGGGCCCTCCACGAGTCGACACCTTCCACGCCGACGCCTACCGGCCCCTGAGACACGCGACACTCCTCTGGCAGCAATCTTTCCGCTCTCTTTTGACAATCCTCCGAGTCCTCCTGTAATAATAACCGGAATGAATCCCAGACGCGACGAGTCTTCGTATTTCCTAGTATTTCTTTTACACTGCTTCTCCTAATATCGCGTTTTACTCGACGAATTTGCGCAAACGTTTCGAGCAGCGATTTGTTAACAACGAGAGACTAAAGGAAGCCGGAAGATGATTGTAATAGATGGTTCGTAAGAATTTGTAATTAATTTTTTAAACATTCGATATAAGATTCGATAATAGATTAAAGTTAAAAGACGTTGGCAGGAAATAATGTGACCTTCGTCTGGGATATACGTTGCTAAAATGTATCGACATTTTTGCTTGTATGCAGAAAAGTCTGTAGATATACTCGCGTCGAGTGTAAATCTGCCAAGAAGCAACAAAGTCTCGGATAAGATATTCAACGAGGAGATTAAAAGTCAGATTGCAGAGAATTGGGTAACAAGATGTAACGCAACGTTTGCAATTTCTATGAAAATCTCTTCAACCTATTCCCATTTATTCATTCTTGCAACATTGCTCGATAGCCACTTCTTTTTCGCTCCCACGTGTAATACTTCCTCTCGATGATAATCGAAAACTGATTTATCGCGCGAATTAGATGCTATCAATCGATATGTTTCTGCACACAAACGGAATGTGGTTGTCCCTTCGATCGGTACAAGCCGGCACGAGTTAGCACGATATTCTTTAGTCCAATATTTAATAATTCATTGTGTACTAAGCTCGTCGTACGTGTTATATACTCGTTAACTCGGTTGACGTATATGTGTTACGCATATTTAGGCATATGTACATGGAATTTGCATAATTTACGTACAATTCACGGGCGATATACGCAAACGCGTACAATTACGCGCGGAAAACTCGAATCGAAGATTCCATGATAGGAAGAAAAATCGTATCGAGGGAAATTAGAAACGCGAGATGTTAAGCGATTTGCAATGTCAACGTAAGGCAATGAAATTTAAATAATGACAGAGTAAACGCGAACGAGATATGCAAATATTTGATACTGCCATTTTATTACAGCAATCAGCCCAGTGTTTGGGCCATAATTTGTTATATAACGAAGCGTAGGTAGCGCGTCCTTATCATGTAACATCCTCACGCAGACAAAATGAGCGAACACAGTGTCACTCGCAATTGCCCGTGCTAAAAATAAATTCATATCTGCAGAACGTAAGAATTCTTTGAACGAACATCAGATACTCCGATGTTGATAACCGACGAGTCATATTTTAGTCATTAAACGCTTCATTCATGGAAATTAATCTGATTCTGACTGAGCGCAGACCCGCGTTCGCTCAAAGTGTATCGAAATAGCACAAGTCCATATTGTCCGAGTTATAAATCGCGATAAACGAATGCTAATAGGCCTCAAGTTGCACGGTTTAATTTAACCAGCCGATGAAATTATCGGCTATTATTCGTGGAATTTAATAAACTCTATCATCGCGTATCGCTTCGGTATGCAACCCGTGCGTATTTAAAGGTCTCAGATCCTTTGAATTTCGAATTATTACGCTAACTCTGTTTGTCCTTTTCTCCGTTAACACTAAGTTTGCGAAGGTTTTTTTGTGTACCTATCTTTATGGAGACTCGTCAGCTTTACGGGTAAAGAAAACCACGTATTTTCTTTAAAAAGAAGACCATGAGTTTAATTTAACACTAGATTTACAGGACCCGTCAATTTGACGGTTGAGTTGCTCCAATTATACAAAATTAATAGATTTAATCGACTTATATTAAGTTTGTTAATATCGTAATTGTTTTTAAATTAAACTCATGACTTTATCTTTCAAGAAAATACGTGGTTTTCTTTACCCGTAAATTTGATAGGTTTCCACAAAGATAGATATTCAAAAACGTGCGTAAACCTAGCGTTAAAAACAATTACAATATTAACAAACTTAATATAAGTTTAAT
>NIJG01000029.1:1279731-1324907 GCA_002201625.1 Euglossa dilemma
AACGAGCCACGAGGAAGATATGAACCTTTCCGGCGGCCAAACAGTTAATTTCGCGGCGAAACGGTTGAAACGGATCCAAAAAAAGGGTGGGCCAGCCGTGAGATATCTGGCTTAACACCATCCGGCCTGCTCGTGTTCCACGTGGTCCATTCATTTTTATCCAAGTGAATTTAGGCCTCGCCGGTGTCCGTTTTCGCTCTCTTTAAGCAAAGCAAACAAACGTCGCCGGGGGGAAAGCATGTGCCGCTCGAATTCGCGCGCCGAAAGCCCGGCAATGTCGATCGGCTGTGCACTTTCTCCCAGGTTCACGGGCGTTCCTCTCGAGCTTCCTGCCGGTCGCTGCGTTGCGATCGCGGCTTAAACGTCGCATCGTTAGACCAAGGCACGGGCCGCTGCGTGCTGCAAGCAATTAACCCGTCTCGCGTTCTGGGCCAGCGAAAGGTCATCGCTGCCGTGAACCCCGGCCTCCTCAAAATGGCGCCCGGAACATCCTGCGGAACCGGAGGAATCCGCGCCGGCCGAATGCTAATCAGGAACAGGGATTGAAATCGGCGTCTTAAGTGCCTCGCGGAATCGGAATAGTAATTACCGGAAGTTGCTAAACATTCGCTGCTTAATCGACGAGCCGGGATTTCAGAAATAAATTAACGCGTATCCGACGCTCGCGTGAAAGCAGCACAGCAGTTTACTTCGATTCGGATGGGAATTGAAAATACCATTTCTAACAATCGCTCGCTTGATCGATGAGCGGGAATTCGCGATAAGCGAACGCTGATCGGAAGTGCAGATTGAAATTCGTGTGCTGAGTGTAATTAGCAAAGGTTTCTAAGAATTCGATGCTGCATCGAGGTGTTGGAATTTGTTGTCGAGAGAAATGGAACTTGTAGTCAAATATTTTCCAGAGTTTGAGTAACAATTTTCGAAATCATATTTTCAATCGAAAAGACAGTATTTCGCGAGGATTCTAACATTTCTGATCGAAACAGTGCATCAAGCGTATTACACAAAGGAAGATTATCGACGAATAATCAGACAAATGGATATTTTATGATATTTTAGAAATATCAAAAGTTGTAATACGTAGAATTGAAGAATATTCGCGCCGCGGTGCCTGAAGAGTGATATTCTTTTAAAATTTCTCGACTTCTGAAGAACTCGCTGTAAAGTCAGAATAATGAGGCCAGATCGGCGAAGATCGTTAACAACCGCATGTTTAATCAAAGAATAAGCATTGTTGGGGAATTTTGCCACTTTCACCCTGGTTTCTCCGGCGTTTCAGAAGTTCAAGAACAATGAATAGGCTGGTAACACGGATAACCATGCGTAACGTTGATCCTGGAACTATCTCGGAGCGTTTAAATTATAACGAGCTAAGCACGATCGAAGATAAGGGCTGTTAAAGTACAACTGACTGTTACCAGGGAAGTGTGCAGGTCAGGCAAAGATATGTAAATTGCTCTGAGATCATTGTTAAGTCACGGTTCAAGGTAGAATTTAGCATCGGAGGTAACCAGCTGAGATACAAACGAGAGAGTCGTTCGGTGAAAATCATCCTATAATCTGGTTTTCTCTAATATTTTACGATCATGCTTCTGGGTTTCCTGATTTTCACAGAGTTTGACTTCAAATTTCTATTGTAAACGTGTCCATCCGAGTAGTGTAACGATTTTTCTCCGCAAGTTTACTATCTAGATGTAAGTCGAATATTCGGAGCCAGTCCGATAAATAGAGTAAACGTGAAAGTGGAATAATTCAATGCGATGTTAGATTAATTATACATCGAGAAATTAGAATCAGATGTATGACTAATCGTTGATTTAAAATTCGCAAACTGCGGCAACGTTAAAAAAAATATTGGCATAATTTCAGGCTGCGGAGTCTTTCAGCGCAGTGCACATTCTGATATTACTCGTTATCGTTCCTTTTTTCTTCGCCATTGATTTTAGCATTTATTTCACGTTCCAAAGAATACCGGAATAAAAAGAATCTAGGAAGAGGAAATATTAGAAAAATGAAATTGCAATTTACATACTCGCAGTATAGTTAAAAATAACTTTCCGTCGTGTTCCAAGAAATTCGAATACAATTCGAAAACTCAGAAATTCGCTATCACTATGGCTGATAAACAGAAAAATTCGTCGAAAAGAAATTCGATGGATTAACCGATTAATTCTTTACAATTACGATACAATTCGTTAGTTTCTCGTAAATTTCGAAATTTTCAGAATTCTCAGTGGAAAGAGAAACATGAGGTTTATGATTCGAGACAAGGGAATTAAAAGATTGGAAGGAAACAAAGACAAACCCGATGAATGGGTACGAGTCGTAAGAATTCCTCGCTATTTTAAGGAATTATTCGTTGGTTTAACGCGCTATTTTAGGGAGTTGTTCGTCCGTTTCACGGGCTATTTTATCGGCAAACGTGAGATTGGTGTGTCCCGAACCGGCGACTTTCATTCAGTTATTCGACTGGTTCACGGCGAACGATAGGAAATAAACGCGACAAGCACACGAAGGCGTGAGAGAGCTTTCTAAAATCGTTCACGAGCAGGGATTCCGTTCCGTAGAAAGAGGATTTCCCCTCCGAAGAAGCCGCGGTTTTTTCATTAAATCGTAATTCCGTTATCGTCGCGCCGAGAGGTATTATTCAACCCGTAAATCGCATATTAAGTAAGAAATTAACGTGGCACGATGGCCGCGGTGAATCATCCTTAATTGGCTCGTGATTCACAGCGCGTCCAGTTAGCCTCGATTCTGCATTTTCGTCTTATTGCCTGTTTGAACATCATCAAGTCGTTTGTTATCATCAGCGTGATTTCTTATCGTGTATCTCGAACACGGAGAAAGATTTATTCCGTTAATAGCATTAAACACAGCGCCGCGCTGTGGCTTAAGAGGGATTTTGAGAAAAGAGAAAATATGAAAATCAAATTCCCCGGTGTTTCGTAAGGATGATAATGATCAATGGCTCTGTAATGATAACGACCAAGAACTGTACCATCTTAATCTCCTGTATCGCCGTGTAAGCTGAAAGTTACACGGTGATGAATCTGTGAATTCACGTCTCGTATCTCTCCGAGTTGCGTTATTACGTCCTACTTCTTGCATTGCTTCTGATTACGAGCAATTTATTTACCTTAATTAGCCCGAATAGTTTCTCCTCATAAGCAAATCGAAATTGAAATAACGGAATTAATCTTTAAATAATACCCTCCCGGGTTTCCTTTCGTTTCGACGCGGCTTCGACAAAGCGAAATTCATCGATAAACCGAGAAATACCTCTCGAATATTTTTTGTTTACATTACCAGAGGATCGAAAAACGAACGGGAAAAAAGTTGAATTACCCGCGTTTTAGAAATCACTTCCTCGTCCGATCGGTCGATTTACATACGACTCAAGAACGCAACTCGCTTTTATATTACCCGCTTATCACTCGATGATCGTTAATTCCACGATTCTTTAATTACCCGCGAATCCTCCATAGAAATCGGCCTAACACGTGTATCCCGATCCTAACGCCATCTAGTAACGCGATACTTCCGGCGCGAATTCGAATTAAAGCCCGGTTTTCACCGGTGGTTCCCAGGCGGCTCGCCGCGAATCCCTCGGTGAAAAAAAAAAGGATAAATAACAGAAGACAAGAGGAACGGTGGAATTTACCTAGCTTTCACCCTGGAACCCTCGGTTTCCTTTCTCTTGCTGGCCTCTTATCCTGCCATCTTACGCTCTGCCGTTCGGAAAGATAAGCCTGCGGGGCCCGACGTGTAAATAAAACGCGTAGGTACAGAGAGGGCCCGTCTTGGAGCGTGTCTGTGACGAGGGAGCGATCAGGTAAACCGTTTATCGCGGAACGGACAGACAGCTGTTTTTACGAGTGCTCGAAACGAGGAAAACTCGGATACACACGGCCGTGAATCGGATTCTGACTCACCCGATTGTGCGACCCGTTACGTCTGCTGCCATGGTCGAGGAATTAAGATAAGAAGTCAGAGAGGGGAAGTGGAAGAGGAAGAAGAGAGGAAAGGGAGTGATTTTTGTCCGTTCATGTCGATGAACTTCGGCATGTTCCGCGATGGAAACGAGAAACGTCGGATCAAGGATTCCCCCCCTTTTTCTTTTCTTCATCTTTTTACTTCTGTTTTTCTTTCCGAGAGTGGTAATGAACTTGGGTGAACTTGATCGCGAGGATCAACGCGAAGAGGCTGCGGTTCTTGTAACCTTGCTGACTGTCTAGGCAAGCATTCGATATAGAGATATCGTGTTACGTGTTTTTATGATTGTTCCGTCGGATGTTATAATCTCAATACCCCACGGGGGCTTTTTGTACGCTCGGTTCAGAACCTCTACGTGGCGTTTTTACGATTATGGCGTTCCGCTTGATTTCCTGCTAACGGACAAGAACCGTTTACACGAGTTTTTTTGTCCCCGTTCGCGAACAAATGTTATCAGCTGAGCTTATAAAAATTTGAGAAAAGCTTCGAATTGTTGTTTCTTTGAAAGGAAAAATCTTCGAGTGTAAAGGGTTGAAATTTATGAGATTTTGTTTAATATTCTTCGACTTGTTTCGCGTATCTTGATGTACGAGAAATTAAAATGAGCGACGATGTTATGTGGCTCCGAGTGTGAAGTAAAAATTGAACCGACAGTTTTGTAATTTGAAAGTAAAATGAGAGTTCGAATCTAATTAGAATCGCAACCTCGTGTCTTATTTTCTTTTTTCCGGCAGTTGGATGAGACGTTTTCATTTTTCAAGTAATTTCCAGCCAGAAATTCGTATGACAATAAACCATGCAACGATTCCAGAACATCGAAATCGATTCATCGCGTGTAGTATCTTTATTTTCGACACGACCAAGCAAGGAAGTGTATTTCAGTCACGTGCAGCACGTATGCGAACAGAACACTTCACGTTCCTCGTCGAACCTTCTTCGAGGTACAGAAAAGCCTCTTATCCAAGTTATCAAAGGAAGGAAGAATTTAATCTCTTAATGACTTCTCGCTAAATCAATCTGTCCCTTTTTTTTTACCTTTCCAACTTTGATTTACGAGATTACCGAATCACGTAATTTACAATCTGATAAAATACAAGTACCCTTGTCGATATCTTTATCTTTCTCGATAACCTCGTAGATACTAGAATATTTTTTATAGAGTATAAAAAGAAAGCTGATAGAACAAACTCTTCCTATTAAACAAAATGATATCTCTTCGAGGAAATCCTCGATCAATTGGGAAATTTCTATAACAAACACCGACGGATCAAAGGAGGATTCGCAATAGGAACTGAAATCAGCGACTTTTGCTTTCGAACGATCGCTCGGAGAATCTTCTATTTTAAACGCGACGCTTGCGTGACAGAATTAAATCTCTCGAGTGTTCTTTGCCCTATTTCGGTCCAATTGTAAGAAATAAAGCAACAAAGCGAGCGAACGTGCCGAGTATTGTGACGAAATAGTATCATCGTGAGAAGTAATCAAGAACCTACGCGACACACCGTGGCACCGAGTTAAGCTACTTTAGCAGGCAGCCTCGAAGCCTCGTTCTTAATGAGAAATTTGTATTTCAATGTGAATCCTCTGCGTACAATGCGTCTTAGAATTCACGATTAATCCTTAGAAAAGAGAAGAAAGCCGTCTTTTCATAATACCTAAGCGCATTAAATTATATACGATACATTAGCTCTGAATTATTTTCGTCAAATTTGTCGTGGCGATGAAATAGATCATGTACTTGTGAATTTTAGAACAAACGGAGTGGAAGAAATTAACAAAAAAAATAATCGTTTAAGCAATGACAGGTTTAACGTCGAATTATTGAAAAGAAAGAAATAAACAAATGCAATTCTTGCATTGTGAAAAGAATGACCGATATTTTAGAAGTGGCTCCTTCTATAGTACATTAGCACTCTAACATGGTTATAAATGTATAAGTTTGTCAGATATCTTTATGTACGTGCTTAAGATAGATTTGCCGAGACGTCAGATAAAAGGATTTCAATTAAAGGTACGTAAAGGATTTCTATTTTTCGCTACACGACAAGAATCTATCGTTTTATACGAAAATTAGAAGAAATTTTAGAATTAGAACTTAGAGAAATTTTAGAACTAGAAGAACTTAGAGAAATTTTGGAACTAGAAGAACTCAGAGAAATTTTAAAACTAGAAGAACTTAGAGAAATTTTGTCAACGTAGATGCAACAATTTCTTAACCGTGTTATACGAAACTGGGTTTTGTTAGTATCGCATTATACTAGGGCCTACTGCAATTACACTGACAGTCGACCTATTCTTATCTCCTATTCCGCTAAGAACGAGTCCGTTATCGGTCCTTCTGTACTTTACGTTGCTATATTTTTCTGATAAAAGTTTCCACGACCAGGGTGAGTCATAAATTCGAGCTGAATTTATAGCGTCCTGTTTTATCCACCGATTATTTCGCTCAAATGGCGCGTGAAATTCTTGCACGCGTTACGAACAATGGATGTTCAAAATCGATTTCCTCGAAAACTAAGTTTCGGACGAAAGAATCGTGTTCGACAATTTCCGTTAGGTTTTTTTCAAGGAAAGTTACGAAACACGGGAAACTTTGTAATTCTATAAAATTGCACGTGCCTAAATTATCATTTTCGCTCATAGATTATCTTGATAAAGTTTAGCTAAGAGATTCTGGAACACCGTGTATACAGCTCACCAAACGCGTTGTGTAAAACATGAGACTACAGGATTAATATACAATTGTGCAACATTGCTTAATACCTGTTATTAGCCAATTAAAGAAATAACACAGATGAACAATAATTATGCGATAATGTCGAAGAAAGTAAACATTATTTTAAGCGCTACTTTCTACCATCATTTACTTAATTGTAAGTTTGCCTTAAGTTGTAATATAATTAAAACTCTTTGTATGGTAAGGCGGCCGGAGATAACGTAGGAAAATAACAGAGAAATTATCATGTAATTTCCATTGTGCTCTTTCACGGAAAGCTTATACACGGAGGAATATGTCTGTCAATTTGTTGAACGAGTTATCGGGAGTTATCGACTTAAAAGACGGTTTTATGACTCACTCGTTGCGCAATCTAATTTAACTATTTAACCGACGTTATAATTACTGAAAATCAACAGAGCGTGTTTCATAAACAAAATCACCAGTCTTCGTTCGCTTTGTTTGTAGATTTCATATCATTAGGGAGCCTAAGAATTCATTTACATCGTATTTGCATGGTCATCTGCATATAGAGGACGTTTCAAGCAGCTGAAACGAACTATAGCTTCGATTGACACGGGCGAGGATAAAAGAGAATATTGCATAGCAAAATTAGGGGCTTCTCAACGGTAAATCCCTCTTTTAATCTACGTAACAAACTTCGTTTTTTTTTTAAATAGAATCAAAATTTTTTGATCCACCAATATCTGAATTTATTTCAAAACTTATAAGAACGTCGCGCTAAAAATTAAAGACGAACTATTAGACGATATAATATTTTTTAACCGATTGTTATTATTTGAAACGAACTTCTCCTAGGTCAAAATGTAAAGAAATATTCGAGGTTAAAGCTCAACTTGAAAACACAGCAACGTAATTAGCGTTCTGTACGAAGAAGAGTAGAGCAATCTTCTGGTTATCGTTTCGAAAGGCGTGACGATAATTGTGACTCATTATTGGACGAAAGTATTAAGCAGAATGATTGAAGAATCCCTGACGGGACGCGAAACGGTCTTCGAGTGCAACTCGGACCCTAAAAGTGCCGTGACTCACGGGGAACGGAAATGAATGGCTGTGGTTCAGAAAATTCTCAAGTGGAACGTTGCCTATGCGATGCGATTAATGAATCGAATTAGAGACGACCAACGGGAATTGAAGGATCCACGACAAGAAAGAGACGACCCGCATTTTTGACCGAATTATGTCGTTGAACGTTCCTTTGTGTCGGCTCGAGAGCAATTTGTTGGTGACAAGGGATAAAAGTGGTAGGAAAATGAAAATTACCGAGTGCTTCGTAACGACGCTTTGAAAATATCGATCAATATTATTTTCAATTAATTCTCACGAGGATAATGCTTCTTCGATATTCTCGCGACACGGATTAAAACTGAGAATAAAAACATTGAAATATCAGAAAGGAAGGAAATTGAAAATGATTTTATCTACGGTTACCGGTAATTCCGATAAACGAGATAATATTTTTAACCGAATATAATGCTCGGTATTTTATCCAGAATTTCGATTCGACAATGAACCACGAGTTATCGAAAAATGGAAAGTGGAATCTACGAATTTCAGCTCTCGCGAGATTAATACGAAATAATTAAACGCCGGTTTTAATTGGTGAATATCGGGAAACGAAGAAGGGAAGCAAAGGGAAAAATTACTTTACTCTTGTAATTAACTTATCCGTTCTAATCTACACGAGGACGACATCCTAACCCCGGTTGAAATTCGAATTTTTAACGGCAAACGAGTAACTCGGACAACAGCAACACGACGCCGGACTATTAATAAAGTATTGATCCCGGTATAAAGCAGTTACGCAAAAAAAGATATACTAAAACAATACCCGTAAAACTGTATTTCGATACAAATCCGAAGTCAACGATCACACGAAGCACTGGAACAAAAAACAAACAAAAAACAAAACGAAAGTCCATTACGAAGAACAAAGCCAATAAATCTCGGCGGGATAACTCGAAATAAATCCAACCGTTCTATTCCACAAATTTTCCAATACTCCACGAATACTACGCAATGTTCGTCGACGACAATAGAACCCGTGAACGGATCACCAGTTCTCATAATCGCGTAGTTAAGGGTTGACACGCTGCCCTCTCGGATTTTATTTTCATCGATGATCGATGGAGGAGAGAAAGAGAGGAGAAGAAAAGAGAATTTCGAACGCGAAGAATCACCTTTCGAACAGGACATCGATACACGTTGCAGGAGAGGTCGTAGTATCGCGGTGCAGCCGGCTCCCTGGCAGAGGACACTCGATATCCGTCCTCCTCCTTGTTCACGTTCACCCTTCGTTCCTTCACCAACGCGTCCGCGAGCCCTCTGTTGTTCTCCATGATCAGTCTCAGACGATTCTTCTCGGTCTTCACGGTCTTTGGGTTCTGCGGCATCGCACGAGGCAGAGGGATCATCGAGCTGCCACGAGTTCTCGCCTCGAGCTCGCTCGTCTTCGTCGGGGATGCCTCTCTCGCTCCGCTGCTGCTCATGTGTTTCGAACTTTTGCTCCTGTTTTCACCCGGCATCATTCGATCGTTCTCGCGTACACGATGCACGGGAATTTTTGCAAGAGGATCAGCTGATGTCGTCGTCGGTGTTATGTCGGATTGGTCGCGTCGATAGGTTAGAACAGAGAGGTTAGAACGCGAGGATCGTGGAACGACGCGCCGCGACGCACGGTGTCCTGGCTTGGTCCGATGTCGACGCACACCACCAGAAAACCTCTCTTCTCCGGGTTTCGACCCTTCTTCATCCACCGAGGGGCAGCTTCATCGCGCTCCATCGGGCGTCGAGTGCGTCGGGACGCATGCGTCGAGGCAAAGATTTTCAAAATGTCCCTCTGGCATTTCAGCACCCCATCCCGGCTGCGCGGACGAGCCTCCTCGATGCCGGTTCGCGGCTTCTTTCCGCGGCTTGGTTAATTATTTTCGCGTACCGGTCGGTACTTCACAGCCTACGACCGTTCGTTTGTACTTGTTGCTCGCCCCCGTCTAGCTTCTCGTTGCTCGAAATGCGTCGAGACAGTTTCTACGCGGCTTAATTGGTACGCTGACCTTTCGAGAATTTGTGGAATGTGTCGTCGAGCGAGAGGAACTATTTTTTCCCTTGCGCCACCGATGCTGTGGGCCCCGTGGCCGGATTGGGAACGATCCAACGATACGATTTCTCAAACGGACCGGTTATCGGCTGTGATCGCAATGCGTCACGAAATCTTGGAACTGCTGTCAGGAATGTAGTTAACCGAGACGTAGTCTTTTTCGTGGACAGACTATGAGGAACTATGATTTTTTTTTTTTTAATCTTTTCTTTATATATATATATATTTTTTCTTAATTTTTGTTTGCGTAATTCGTTAGATAGTCATACGTACTTACGTATATTAAATCTTTGAATATAGTTAACGTTTATCACATAGATCGCTCTGAAGGTGCATTGATCTTAACGTTTTAATTTGTAGACTTTGGAACGACTTATCTTATCGAAGGAACAATTTTTTCTCGTATACTTAAATCTCGTATGCTAATTTTTACCGTTATATCACCGTTTGTCGAGGAATATCCGTGCGATTGGCAAACGAAAATTTCGTTTTCTTCACGGTGTATTTTCTTCGTGACACAGTCGATGCTTTGGCATTACAGGTTCCATTTATAGTTGCACGCTGCCACTCGTTCGCGGCCCACGTTTTGCCATTCGTTTCGCAAATCGACCGGACGCGCCTTTTGCGGTAAGAGATAAAGAAGGAAAATACGCTTTCTTCTTCCCTCTGTCTCTGAACTTCTTCCGTAGAAAATTTCGATTCGATGCTTAATTTTGCCTTTCCTCTCGATCACCACCTTCGCTTCGTCTCGATTCTCGATAAATTTATCCAAAAATAAAAGAGACGCGAGGAGGTTCGTCCGATGGATCTTCCACGTTTACTTTCATCGAGCTTTCACTGACGTAAAAGTATCCTCGCTCCGTACGTAAATCGCGATAACCTTTCCCAATCTTTTCCCTCCGTCAATTAATCTCCAGATTTTCCACCAAATCTCGTCTATTCGACTTTCCTCGAATGTCACCTTTCGAACGAGACTACTCCGCCGCACTTTCCAGATCACCGATCCCAATCCGAAAGGCACCCTCTCTCGAAATTCTATTCAGACCTTGCACATCCCTCTTCCGATCTGTCCAAGAGCAGCAGCAGAGGGAACACACGTTTCTACTTTTTCCAGGCTATCCCCCAACGGGAATCTCCGATCTCTCCTTTACCGACCTGCGCGCTCGTTAAAAAAAAATCCCTGGTCCCCTTTCAATTAAGACCAGAGCTGCTCCTCTGGACACAACCACCTCGCTTTTCGACTCGGTATTTCCCGGGAACAATCGCGACTCACTGCGACCTGACGATCGATTGGTTCTTCTCCTTCTGGAACGCGATCGAAAAGTGGCCGCAGGCGAAGGCACCGCGCTTCAAAGGTCTCGATCGGTCGAAAAAGTCGGGATAACGAGATCCGACAGTGTCGCGCACGACGGAGCTCTCGCACTGACAAATCGTTAGGGGAGACTCGTTTTTAAGCATGATCGGCTCTGGTTACCGTCGTCTCATCGCGAAGCACCGTTTCACGATCGATTCACTGTTTCACGCGGATAAAACCGTTCCTTGCTGCCTTGTCCGCACTTTTCTCTTTTTCTCTCTCTCTCTGTCGTTTTTTTCCCTTCGCCAGCGGGACGCGGGTCGAAACGCGGAAAGCACGGTTTCAGAGGGGAAGGTTAATGAGCGAAGCACGATAAAACCGGAAGATCGACGGATAACGAGGTTTCGAACGGGCACAGAAAGAGCACGAAGCGCGTTCAGGACCACGTAGTGTTGGTAGCTGAAATAAACTGGCGTAGGTTAGGGGATCGAAGAACAGCTGGGCTCGGCCTGGCTGCTGTACGCCATCACTGACTCACTCAATGTCTTCCCTCTCTCTTCTGCTCGTTCCTTTGTGCGCTACCTCTCGCTCCTCCGGCGCTCTGTCTTCTTCCATCTCTCTTTTTATCCTCTCCTCTCTCTCTTCTCCCTCCCTCGCACACCAAGCGTTGTCTTTCTCCTTCGCTCGCTTTTCGATAAATCGCCTTCTCTCTGTCTCCACGACCATGCTCGTTCCTTCTCGCGCGAGATTCTCCTGCCTTCTTCAACGCTTCGATCTATGCCGGCTCTCGTTTTCTTATAAGGAATCGTTCTCTCTGTTTGCCAAGTAAAACCTCCTAAAGTCTCCTTCCGATTGGAACCTTTCGTCCTGACGTACTTTTTCCATCGGGGGTCTCGTTTTTCTTTTTCTTTCTTCTTTCTTTTTTGTTTTTTAACACGAGTAATCGCGAGTCACGCGTTTTTCGGAGCAAGTCAAGGAGAGGTCGCCCCTCGTTGAGAATTTCTCGTAGGAAATTGGCGTTACGTCATACGACATTTCACCGTCTCTCCGTTCCTCACCCGTCTACCGCCGCAGTGTTTCTGTTTTCCTTCCACCTCGGACTAACTCTCCTTCCATCTTTGTTTCCACCGTTCGTAGTAATTAAAGGATTACCCCCGCGTCGCGATGACTACATTCCTCGATACTGCTGTGTGCAAATTGAACGGTGAATAAAGACATTGCCGTAATAAAACCGACTATGCAACTTTCACTAGAAGTTCCATTTAATTTCCTCTTTCACCGGTCGCATGCCTCATTTACTTTTACATCTATCTCGGATTCGCCGTTGAAAATTTCGCCACTCGCGCGGCTGCTGGATTATTCCATTATTGTATTTTATCGCCGTATATTTTCCGCTTGTTTACCCTCCTATTGATTTATTCGCTTATCGATTGGTATTTATTAATAAATTAAATTATCCATTTGTTACATCGGAGGTTGATTTAGTATAAATTCGCAACATCTCTTTTCGTACTTTCACGTACTTGTACAAGGTCGCGTCTTGTCCCTCCTTTACCTACTCGCGTGAAGTATTATTTCTTTCTTTTATATGCAATTTTTTTCTTCCTTCTACTTCTATATCTTCAACGAAGTAACAGTCTGTCACGTAAGGTTATCTTCTTTATTTGGTGGTAAGAAAACGCTTCTATTCCGTGTATGTAAACGGGATTTATTTATTTTCGCGTGGCTAGAGACGTGTTTTTGAACACGGCTTGATCAGAGAACGGATTGTCGCCTGCAAGTATCGATCAGAAAGCCGAGACTGCATTTTAGTACTCTTAGTTATCGCTGCACTTGCTCAGCTATCAAACAGAATGCATGCTTCCTTTCTAGATAAATCGTGGTTCACTTTTATCAGTGATTTTGCAATTTTCGCGCCGTTTTATCCCGGATTGCGCAGTTTGAATTATGCAAGTGGTGACACTGAAAGGAATTTGCCACGAATACCGAAAGGTGGACGGTAGAGACCTGTTAGAAATTCGTATTCGACGATAGAAGGTTCCAGCAATCTTTGGAAACCTTTAGGAATTTATCGACGAAGAAAAGGGGAATGGAAACCTGATAGATATACAGAACGTTCCATCGAATTGCCACTGAAACCTCGAAGTACTTGAAAATAGTGGAAAAAATCGTCACACGGAGCTTTTCATTTTTAAATCGCGCTATTTCAGGCGTAGAAAAATATTCCGGGGTCGAAACAGGAAATTTCAATGTCGATTACGCTCTTCCTTTTCTGATTAAACTCGATTAAACTGTATATCAATTCGTATATCTTAAAATAAAGCTTTAGTGCAAAATTAGCAACAGTGCAAATGTCTCGATACGTCTAATCCAAAATGTTATCCAAAAAATGCCTCGATTGATATATAAAAAGTGAAATGGAGCTAGGAGAAAAAGAAGTCACGTTTAAAAACCCTGAAATCGAGCGGAATATTTGAAAAAAGGAAGAAAAGGGGGAGGAAAAATGGTAGAAGAGGATGAAGAGGAAGGGAAAGGAAGAGAAAGAGGATAAAAGCAAAGAGGATAAAGAGAAAGAGGAAGGAAGAGAAAGAAAGTCACAATGACCCAATAACGGTTTGGAAGTATGGGAAAAAATTTGGAAGTTCGTAGGAAAGCCGACATCGACAGGCTGCCACGTAGGAAAGCAAGGGGGAAAAAATCGAAACTCGATTCCCCATGGCGTGATACACTTGAGCCATTTCGTGGCACAGAAGAAACTCTGATCAATAACATTACCCCCGAAAGAGAGGCGGCAACCCCTCTGCAACGACTCCCCCATGATGGTGGGCGCATGCTCACGAATTAAACGGCATCCCTCTTCGCGATTTCACCATGCACCCTCATCCCTCTCGAGCCGGGAGAGGACGAAAAATAAATATGCGGAAGCTCATAAGCAAAGGGACGCCGCGTTTGTACGCCACGTTCATTCAGGCTAATGAGCTGACCTTGATCGTGAAAATATTCCGGATGAAAAATCTGAAGTGCTATCATTTCGATGGTTGTCGACTCGTTTCATCTTTAGAATTCGAAATTTCCCATTTTCTCTACCGAGAACCGAGCGGATAGCTGCGAAGGGTGAGTCAGCGTGATTACGAAGATGTCAACGAGGTTGAAGAAAGGGAAATAATATTATTTACATACGAGTGTGAGTGATGGCTAGCGAGATTGACACGAACGAAGAATACGAGCTTTAATTTTCGATCTTCGAATCGAACGGACAATTTTATCTGCCAACTACACCTTTTGCCAAGTTTAATCTCCGCTTGCGAAAAAGTTGGAAGAATGGAAGATAATGTTACGCAGATGTATGCAAACTGCCGTTTGCGAATGATTGTTACGAATGGAGGAATATATCTACATTTTAATTTTCGGTTTCGATCAACCCACGTCTTCTCTTTGCAGACGACCGGTTTTTTTTACAGAGTTTAATAACCACAGTGAGGAAATAGGATTCCAGGAATAGGAATTCATATTGTGTAACTACACATTTGTGAATCATAGTTTACAAGATCGTTACGAACGGAAAGAATATGAATGAAAATTTTGCATCTTCGTCTCCAGCATTTTCTTTTGATTAATTTATTTTTAACGTCGAGAAAACACACTGANGCATTTTCTTTTGATTAATTTATTTTTAACGTCGAGAAAACACACTGAAACGTTGCGTAATATTTCACGGTTGAATAATAATTTGAAAATTATAGCTTTTTTATCTACGTTTGATTCGAGATTACGCGAAATGTCTGGTCTTTTTCAGATGATCAGTGCAGATTGCATTTCAAATGCTGTATTTCCATCAATTTCAAAGACACTGGAGGGAAATGACGAGGACACATATTTCACTGCACGTTGAATGCATCGAGCTGACATTTACATAAAGGGCATGGGGTGACTACATGCCCTTATTGCACCTCTCGACTCGATTATTTTTTTTTTTTTCCAATTTTATCCACTCCTCTTCCTCTATTTCCAATGAATTTATTATCTTCCGACAGAATTTAGGATTCCCTGAATTCGATTATCTATTTCCTATATTTTCTTCTCGTTCAATTTTTATCCGCTCTTTCTCTCCCTTTTTTTAACGAATTTATACTTCTTTAGAGCGAATCAGTTATCGTATACACGTACCGAAAATAGCGATTAAATAATAATTAACTTCTCGTAGTTTTTTAAACCAATTTATGCAACAGAATAAACGGAACGAGTATTTATGCAACAGAATAAATAGAAGAAGTATTTTTGCAACAATGAAACCTGTCCATCCAAAGAATCATATCGCGAAGCGAACAGTAGCCTGGACTAAGATAATTGTGTCTAATCTAATCTAGAAGTCACGCAAGCTCTTCTTGACTCCTTTTCTTCTCATTTGCATTCGCGTTATGACTACGAGGGTGGTTCTAGGGTCACCGACTTAACCGCGCGTTTACCTATGCCAACAGCGAGAATAACAATACGAAAGAAAAAGCAAAAGCAAAAGAAAACAGAAGAGAGAAACTGTCTGTGGTAAAAAGTAAAAGGTAAGCAGGCAAATAAATAGAATGGAAAATTTGTTGCGAACTTCGTCGTGTTTAATTCCTTTTTTGCCACTACGCGTTTCACTTGGACGTATCGTGCGGGGCAGAGATCGACGAGAAAACTCTTTGCCGCGATGAAAACGCTCGGCAAGTACTATTAAGAGCGTATATCGATTTTACGTTAGTTTAAAACGCGGATCATCAACGATGACATGTTGCAAATTGCAGTGGGACAGTTTAGCGCGGATGCTGCGTATTACCTTGTTCGCCACTTCAGCGTATCATCGTCATTAATGCGCCGCACGGCATGCGCATCGGTTGGCCTAAGTGCATTAGTGCCCTAGCGATGGGAGAGTTTCCAACGAAGTTTGTAAAATCACCAACGAGCGAGAAGGAGAGGAGAGAAAAAAGAAGGGAAAAAAAAAACGGTAATGCCGAGACACTTGACGTGAGTACCTTAATTCAAAAAGCTCGCCATTAAAGGGTAATTTCCAGCAAAATTATAAATTATATTCTGTTTCTCCGACAACCACCGTCTCTCTCTCTCTCTTTCTCTCTAGGTTCTTCGTTACTCCGCGCGAGACGAGATATAACGCGGAAAATTGAAGGAAAATGGCGGAGAAATAAAATTTTCAGCGGCTCTGAAAAATCGCGACGTCGAACCCTTTCGTTTCGTTTTCTTCCAATTCGAAAAAGTATATAGAATTTCTCTTCTCTCTTTTTTTTTTTAACACGGAGGTTGCTATTCCTCGTTAGCCATTCCGTATGTGAAATATCTATTGGCTCTGTAAGCTATTTTCCATGTGGGCTCGCTCTGATCAAAAGGAAATATTGAACCAGCTTACCTGCAGCGTTATTGGGCGATGGCTTCGATTCCTCCAAGTCAAGAGGCGACTGGTCAATTCTCCTGCTCGTATGCCCTCTGAAGAGTCTAGGTTTTGACAGAACCGTGGTCGAAACCGGAAATTGCTGTCACGAAAGAAATTAATTTATTATAATAGATTATATCGTGGGGGAAAAAATACCGCGAGTCGAATTATTAACTTAATCGTCGAGTTGAACGTAATTTTAATTAATAACGAGTAACATTAATCCCTTATACCATAGCCAAGAATCTAATTCGGTGTGAGTTCTTCGTGTTAAACCCCATAAAGGTGAATTATATTCGAATTAAAATTTAACGTGTGCAAAATTTGTATAGATTCCGGATATTTGCATAATTCTATCAGGAATAAGACACGAATATAGCGGCTAATTAAAATCGAATAACGTTACAATGCACAGTTTCTCATAATTAAATCATAGAGCAAGGAGTTAACGGAACGATATATCAAAATAAATTTCCAAGTTCCTTCTAAATTCTACGAACTGCAACCCAATCGTTATTATTAGTTTTTTCGAATTTTAACCCATTTGCATCATCGCTCTGAAGGGAATCTTCCAAGACTCTCAATGAAATTAAGCGTAACAAACGAATTCTTACTTACATTTCATCCAGAAATGATACATATATTAAAAGAAAATTATTCTACATGATGCTATAGTATAAATATTTATTCATTAACACAGTTGCGTGATAAATAAATTTATAATAGATAAACAACACTTATTGACTGCGGATTATTCCGTTTAATGATGCAAAAGGGTTAAGATACAACATAGAATTTTCCAAATCGTGAATTATATATATAAAATCGTATTTCCACTAATTTTAGACGTTCAAATGATCGTAGCGATGAGACGACGTTTCGATTCGAATTCTAAAATGACATTTCGGTATCAATAATGGCTTATTGTGCGAGCTTATCGAATAACCTCATAAACAGCACGCGTCGGTGATAAATGAGCAAATTATAACAGCGTGACGAGGATCGCGTAAAGAGCCGCGTAAACCCGGCTGCGCGGGCCCGCGTATGTAATTACACGAAATCAAATACCCTACGAACCCGTTGAATATTTAATTGAAATCGCGTCCGATCAAATCGATTACCTTTAAACGACCGTGTAATCGTAACGCGCGGATAAACGTTACGTAACCGGCAAACACGAATTTGTCACGGCCCCGTGGCGCCAGCATTAATCGTCCGCCGGTGAGAGATGGCGAAATGGCGCGGCGCGATCGCGGTAATTCTCCGCGTTTAAAAAGACACGCCTCTGGTATGACGACTTTCCACGCGTACGCGGAACCAGATCTTCAAACGCGACATTTAAACGCTATATACTCACTTGTACTCAGCCAACGGATTCTGCCCTGCCTCGTCCTGTCTACTTTTCTCGCACTGACGTATCACGTTGTCCGTTAGGTGTTTCCCTGCAACACACATTTCGCAAGACGTTAGCCTTATCCAGTTCGCGATAGCCGATTACCTGAATTTTCCCGCCAATTCGAACTCTCGAGATAACCCTTTAGTTTTGACTCGAAATTCGATAGAGAAAATTCCTCGATGAAGTTGAAATTGTAATTAATATTTACCCATCCTCGATACTTGTGAGACGCGTTTTAATCAACGAATAAAAAATCGTCGAATGGACAAGAGGCCAACGAAAACAAGCTAATTGCGATATTTATGCGTGCAATAAATTTCAGAATTTTATAATTGCGTTGGGAAAAAAAGGAGAAATTCTCGGGAAAATTTTTCAAGCGTCGAACTTTCGAGCGTATTTTTCGCGCAGGAACTGATTCGCGCGGTTTCTCGATGTTTCAACGAGCATCGGTGAAAAATAAAACAGGTATATAATCAGACGGGGAAGAAGGATGTTCCTTTTTTGCTCGATAATTTCGACGCATCGTCCGAGCACTCGAGAGTTGGTCGAGTGCACTCGGTTCCGTGAACAACGTTGCTTACTTTTTACCTATCAACGCGCTGAACGAAAATAACCAAATTCCGGCCGGTGGGAAAAAGGATGTAAACCGAGGGAAGACGGTGAACAGGGTGGTGCGAGTGATGAGAAGTGAAAAACGGCCAGCAGCCCCCTCCGGGAATCCCAGCGCGTGTTCTCTTGCCAACTCCACGCGAGATCCCGTAATTACGGAAAAAATAATTTATATTTCGCTTATATTTTATTCATGCTTCCCGCGCCCTGTCGAGCAATTTATGCCGCGAATTTACGGGCTATGAAGTAATTTCGAAAGCACTTTGTTTCGCGGATGGAGCATCCAGGACGAAGCCAGTGACGCAACTTTGTCGCTCGCTTTCCTCACTAAAAATCCGCGAGATAATATCCGAAAGGTGGATCGAAGGAAAGCCAAGACGGAATACTAATTGCAAATGTACATTTCGTTTATCGAGTTTTAATCAAGCGCAAGTTATTCGGCGTGTTAATCCTTTGCGATCCTATGTCGAGCGTGACTCGACATTGGGAAATTATTTCAAGAGCTTGAAAATTGCAAAGTGTAACAATAGCGTAAATATAACCGATTTTTAATCGAATTTCTTTCTTCCTTTATTTATTTAAATTACCCTGTTTTTTAGTCGAAATAAATTCCAAATAATAAATTTAGAAACGTTAATGGCTACTGGTAACAAAATTGAAATATAATTCNCTTTATTTATTTAAATTACCCTGTTTTTTAGTCGAAATAAATTCCAAATAATAGATTTAGAAACGTTAATGGCTACTGGTAACAAAATTGAAATATAATTCGGACCGCAAAGGGTTAATCCTTCGACGAGTTGATTTTCTGAAATTTATTCCTTGCTTTTATGAAGAACAGTTGAAAGAATATTCCTTACGTATATCGTAAAATTTGTTAAATCTTATAAACGACCTACTAGTACTATAATCGTCGTGTTTAGAAAGTCTACAAAAATAAACGTATTAATCCTGGAATTAAATGTATAAGCAATTTTGGTAATAATGGGACTAATTGACGGTGCGTTTAATTTTGAAATCGAGCTTAAAAAGATGAAGTTAAACAATTTGTTTCGTACGTTTGCATTTTAGCGAGACTTTTCAACGCACTCGGCCAATTATCCACCTTTCTCATCCGCTAATGAAAAAAACGACGCGTTAAAAGCATGTTTCATAAGCCGATGATCGATTTCCTGTTTTAATATTCATTTATCCTAGTCCTTTTCGAGCCGTAAATCGAAGGGCCATTGTATGTTAAACGCAAGTCTCGAGGCTTCACACGCGGCGCCTGTGACGAAAGTGCATAAATATGCAGTGCATTCGCACGTTCGCGTAATTGAACGGAGTTGCAGGCGAAACAACACTAGGTCTTTAAATAGAACAATCGGGACGGATGAATTCCCTCAAGTTCCCAATGTTTTCTAAACTTTTACTCCTAACTATACAAACACCCATTAATCCGACGCGTGACCATTATCTAGAAATCCATAAACAACCAGAAAATACCCCTTCGCCGAGTTCTTTAAACTTCCGCAGAATTTCTCATGGGACGGTTCTCTTACCTTGCTTAACCCTTATTTCGCTGGAGGCCTTTCACGGATCCTCCTGGCACACTCTGAAATTTGGATCGATAAAAAAATTCCTGCACTCCATGTTCGTAGAAACTTTTGTTCAAAAGAAGCGCAGCAAAATGGCGCAGCGCTCATAGAGGGGGGAAAAAATAAAAATTGCCTATCATGTCGGATTTGGAAAATAAATGACAAAATATCGATCCTATTTATATCCTCGCAACGTATCAAAGATAGCAAATTTCTTTCGGATATTTTCTTCAACGACATCGCGTACCTTTATGAAATCAAACTCGATTCGCATGATCGTACGATTACTTTGAAATCGCTGTTTGAAATTACGCAAAATGTATTAAGAAACGTGATGCACAGTTGTACACACGTGAAAGCTCATCGACAAACACGATGCAAGGCACGAAATTATGATTAACCAAGTAGGCTCACTTAAGAACTGCATCAGGAACGAAACGATCATTTCCATTCGCGTATCGCACGCGAATCGCAGACTCTCTCCGGATCTTCCGGCTCTCACATCTCTCTGACTGTCTGCCAGGAGAACGTTGGTAACTTCTACAACGATGTGCTCCAACAGAGGCGCCCTACGTGCCCGGAACGATCATCGTAAACGTTCCTCGATAGATTTACGCGGCACGGGTCCGTGGAACGATGCTGAATTTATTGCCCGCTAAATATAACCCGGAAAGTATTCGCGAATCCACTCGACCAGAGCACAAACCGAACTCTCTTTCTAATTTGCAGACTTTGACGGCACCGCCGTGTGAATTCGCAATTGTTTACGCCGACCGAGCAACTGCCTGAAGATCGTTGCATAAAATAGCGAAACAGCAATAGCGAGATGGAAATTCATTTCGAGATAAATTACAAGAACCTCGGTAAATTCGTTATTGCAATTTGATACAGTTTGATTATACGATTATATCGTATTATTTATGTTAGTCTAATACAGGAGATTTGCTATGCAACTGAACAAAAAATGATTCTGCGTGAAAAGAATTTTTTTCGTTTTATATTTACATTTATATTAAGTAGATCGAATGATGAAATAATATAAAGATTATTGTTTTATAAAAAGGTCAAAAATCTGATTAAATTTGAAGTCTAAATGAAGACTCAAAGGAAAAAATTCCTTTTCGACTTATTTTTTGGATATAGAGTCACCTTGTACCCTTTTGTGTTACTAAATATATGTTATTTTTTAATTATATTTATATTACGCGTAAAAATTAATTATAACTCGATACAATAAAATATTCCAGTTTCCAGCGAAGAAAGATTTAACCAAATATCAATTATGGTAATACAGAGAAGCCATTTGAGCATAAAAATTTGTAAATATGGAGCGAATGGGGCCGTGATACGAGGTTGCTAGGTATGTTCAAACAGAAATAATGTCATCGTGTTAAACCAACACACAACGCCCCTGTTCCACAGTGAACAACTCGATTCGAAAGATAATTGTCGCATTACAATTTAACGCACTGGATGTCGCTTTAATTTAAACGCGACGCATCGACCGTATAATGTGTAATTCGTTGTGCACCGGATTGTCAACAGGAAATTTTATTATTAACGTTTGCGTGCACGTGTAATGTACATCGTTCGAGTTTTTACAGCCTCTGGCTTGTATGAATGCTATCCGACTGGTTATCTCATCAAGGGATGAACGAGTGTGCATACAAATGAGGTTCTATCGTAATCTCGAGTCCACAATTACCAATTAGTAACGATTAACCATTTTATACGTATGGGAAGGGATATCTAAAAATATCCGAAAGAAAAATGGAGCAGAAGTTCGCGGTAACTAAAGGCGGGATTTTATATAAATTTTAAAAAATGCTGAAAATTGTTTTCGAAAAAGTAAACCGATAAGAAGGATAGAAAAAAAAAATATAAATATAAAAATCGCAAGTAAAGAGTTATTGTATGTATTAGTTCACAAAATATTTTATCGCCTACTTTTAAAATTGCGTAATTTTTAATGATTGTATTGGAACTAAGAAATCAACAAAAATGATGTATTGTATTTTTCACGTATACGAATACGAAAGATTTTATATATTACTGTTGCTAACTATAGAAGGCAATAAACTGAAGTAATTTATAGAACACGCTGCAATCGCTGGCAAATAACCGCATATTACATACGATAACATAGTGTATGAAATATCAAACGGTGGTCGAAGTAAACTAAATAGGATCAATCGTCGTGGATTAATTTAATTTGAATTGCTACAACGCGATAATGACTATACTCCGAAAACAAGATCGATAAACGGCTAAACGCTAATTAATTAAGAGTACATTTCATTACGTGTTCAATTTACTTTTCGCGATAATTTCATAATCTAATACCTCGATAATATAATATCTTCACGGTGTAACAAAATAACAGACAAAACGTTTCACGTACGAGTATCATACTTTTGGTAGTATTCCGATATATACTTTATTGCCATTTTCACGATATTCTAATATTCCACGCGTTATAATTCATCTGGCGGGAAAGAAAATGGAGCCTGGGCTAGCGAAAGACGTATAAAAGTAAAGACAGTCTCGTATCACAGGTGCCGCACGTGTAGCCTTTGCTTTTAAGCCTGTGACAGATCCGGCAAACGCGTTTTTCTCTGTGTCTCACGCGGACCAAGAGTACTTTAGCATGGTGTGGCATTGGTCCAAGCGTTTCCCCTACTCCGTTTCTAGCAGACGCCACTTGCCAGACATAGCACAACCGGGATCCGAGTCGTTCCCTCGTATATACGTCTCGCGCTGATAATACCGAGGAACTATGCAAGAAACGGAAAACGATTGCGCTCCGTCAAAGCGAACACGGAAATAGATACGACCCAGGCGAAGATCCTGTGTTTCAACGAGTTTCCCTATATCCCGAATACACGTCCGATCCGTTTACTTCGCGATCGAAGATAATATTTCACTCCGAACATTTCCAGCCAAAAGTTTGAGGTTAGTGTCGGTAAATTCGCATGGAAATTAATACCGTTGTATCACGAGAATTAATATCGATACAAGCATCGATAGATGTTTAAACGTGTGTTTAGGAAAACTTTAAAGAGAAATCTCTTCGATATCAAAGGCTACGAAGCGAAAGGTGAATTGTCGAACTGAAGAAAACTTTTTCAAGTTGCACTGGCATCTAACGGTGTAACGCTAAGTCTTATCGTCAGTTCAATGCACTTGCAGCAATGTCGCGACTTACATTTACGATGCGGTAAAAAAAAAAAATAATCGTTACAGCGAATATTTCTTTTTCCATCGCCTAGCGTTAGATGCAATAAAGATTTTATCGATATTAGATATGTTACCTACGCGTCATATAAAACAAGTTTAATATCTTTTTATGAAATATAACATGTCTTACCGCACGATGGAAGCTTGTAAATATTTATCGAACTACTTTTCCACTAATTTTCAGTCAACTCTGAATTACGGTGTTCTAAGAAGAATCGTGTTTTACATAAAGCATTACACTCACCGTTCTCATAGTTCTTCTGCCCGAGGGAAAAGTTGTGATTTACATCAGGAGGATCTGCATTGTCGAACAGGTCAGAAGACAGCTGCCTTTGCAAACGAATCGTCTCATGCGTCAATTCGCGAACCTGAATGAGCAGTTCCTGATAATTCGATACCGGAAGCGTCATTGCTGTTCTCTATATCCGTTACTGCGCCCTTGCGCCCAGTCTTTACACGAATAGCCATCCGATTTGAATTCTGCAACGAAAACAAACATCACAGTAAGTATACATCACATCCTCGAGTTGCCGATCTATATATACATACACGTATAAAATAATTCTTCAAACCGTAGGAAATCATATCTCGTTGCGAAAATCCATTCTGCCTATTATCGTTCTACAATTGCGAGCGGCTTCAAAGGACGGAAAACCACGAAGAGCGATACACAGGCTGGGACTGTGCTCGATTCTAAGCTACTCAAACTCGTCGTTCTATGCGGAGGAACCCTTTTGGTTGAAAAGCTACGAATCACGAGTCGTTGCAATTGCAAGTCTCCGTGTTGCACGGCTATGCATATGTACGCTTAAGTGCTGCACTCGTTCGTGCTTAAAAGAGCTTTTGTCGATGGGGACGAAACGCTGCAGCCCCTACCTTGTCGGCACTAGCGCGCGACACGTGAAAAGAGTGCACGCGTACACGCGAGCAGAGGGAGCCCTAAACTTGCGCTCGCGTCACCCGGTTTGTTTGTGCATCTTCTAAGACATAGTAACCGCGGTCAATAATTCGACGGTCTGATTCCTACCAAGATCTCCCCTCGATTATATAAACCGTACCGATAGATTATTATGAAATACATATCCCACATGTAAGGCAAGGAATATTTTCTATATAGAACATATGGAATATATTCCTTTGATATATCTAACAATAATTATCTCGAGTTTCCATGGTTTTCGTCGTTTTACCATATAGCCTACAAAGATAAGTTTCCTTGGGTCTTCGCTTGAAACTAATAAACAAGTTTTATTCTAATTTATACAGAACATAGTCCATTTCAAGGAACATGTAAATATAACTTCATAAATAAATTTATAAAATCGAGTTCAAGAATCTAGTGACTATTCTGTGATATTTTCTCGCGTATCAACGCTAGGTCGAAAGATACTGTTATCTCTGAGAAATTGTATGAATTATTTTCAAGTTTCTCACAAGTTCCATTAAAGGTAAAAAAAAGGAAAAATACTTGTATTTTAAAGAAATGCTTATTTAAGTCGTTCGGTGAGACGACATAACAGGATATTAACTGCTCTTGATTCTCATCGCGAAAACTATGAATTCTAGGTGAACCCGTGGAACACAGTTCATAGAAAATAATGTCGCGGAATGAAGGCGTAGCGGGTCTGCCAGAGCGCGTCTGTCTCGCTTCGTGGTCCATGACTGGAACCAGTCTAGATTGCAATAAGAAACAGGTAGAAACTTTGGCTGAATGCGTCTCATAAAAAGAGAGAATTTCGACCTGACTTCTCGAAGCCACGGTCGAGGGGACCGAATCGATAAAGAACCCTGATGCTGCGTTTCATCGAAGGTAACATAATTCAGTTGGACAGGAACAATTACTTTTCGGATTTATTAAACAATCAAATTCCAGGAAGACTTCATATTTTATGCCGCAGTTAAAAGTTCGGAAACGCGTCTAATTGCTGGAATCTTTACTGAAGCGTTAAAAGTTCTCCTATAAGCAACCGTTCCGCCGGATATCGGAACGATCAAGCAGTGAAACGAAGAGAAATCAATTATTATTGGAACCTGTAACCAATCGAGTATCACGAACACTTGAAAGGATACAGATATGAGTAAATTATTTAAGTAGCTGTACAATTGACGAGAAAGTGGAGACGAAAAATGAACTACCCGATAGTTTGCTAATATCCTTCATAAATTACGTTGGAACAACCAAACCGTCAACTCTGCAGTAAACTGCTTCCTACAGTGAAACCATTTCAGTGCCATCGTAATAGAATCATGCAAACGCTCTTATATAATCTCGCACAATTACTACTGATTTCAATTTCATATTTACGCGTTTGGCAAAATATCTGGAGTAAACTTTACTAATCCATTTACTAAAAGAATCAAACCAACCAGTTTCTATTTTACACAATAAAAAAGAGAGAAAATTCCAACAGTCTTATACTTTTACCATTTACATAGTACTTTATCTCGGCTTCTAAAAAGTTCTTCAATTTTTCAAGATAAAACATCCGGTTAGTCAACCATCAGATACATTAAAGTCCCATTAATTTTAATAACAGTAGACTCACAATCTGACATTAAGTACCAATTGTACCGACCACTGTACCCTAACACACTTTTTCTCCCAGTTATTGCTATTATTATTTATTTTATACCGTTTCGACGATATTTCAATTCCAAAATTATACGAAAAATTAATACAAAACTGGATGGACAAATCACGTTATAATTACTTCTGTATTTCAATAAGAGGCAACGTTAATTTTGTCGATATCGGGTATTAAGCGTTATTAAAGTGGGAAAAAATGAAAATTTCGAGAACAGACAATTGGACTGGTTCGGTTGCAGTGTTAAGCACACGTTAACCGTGATATAACGCGCTGAACTGTATTCGACTAAGCTGACTATTCGACTATATTTCAACTGTGCAAACAGTAAAGTTCTCCGAACAGCAGAACTTGACCGGGTCACGTATGCAAGGTATATGCGCAAGATCTACAGAGCCGAAGACTCGCATTTCGCAGGTGCTTAATGCCAAAATTGTGTTCCAAAAATATAGTACCGTCAGCGCTGTCCTCTTTGCCGTGTTACGTGGAATTTATTAACGCGGCCAACGCTCAGTCATAATTACTTCACGTGTCGAAAACGGCCCCTTAACCTGACTGTCTAGGAACTTAACCGGTCCCGTCCTTCCGAACGTTTGGTTAAGTGATTTCTGACAGAAATGGAACGAACTGACAGACATTAGACGCTATAAATTCCAACCAACGCACGTATTATTCTCCTGTTTACAAAATGGCCTTTGTATTTTTGTTTATTCCGATTCTAGCTGCTTTTCCTTCTCGTTTTTCACCTATGGCGGGGGATTTGAAATTTTTGCCAGGACAGCTTCGAAAACAATGTTGAGGAAACAGAGTTGATCAACCATTGGCCTGTCTATTAGGTTGTCTGGAACACTGCCAAATTCCTGTAGACAGTGTTTCAGTCAAATCGATTCGCGTATAATTTAGGAGATTGTTTCTCCACGTGGATTTTGGAAAAAATTTGGCTACTATTGCCCGATTTTTCTCGGAATTATGTTGGACATGTGAAATGTTTCATTGCGATAAAAATAAAAGGAGAATCTTTGTAGAACCTAATAAGAATAAAAAATTTGTAAGAGCTATAACGGGAAAAATAAGTTCGACGGATTTATTATTAACAAATTCAACGGTGTTTAAAAAAATGAAGGCTTGAAATTACTTATCCGGTAAAGAAATAATTGCGTTAAAGTATACGGCTTCTTTATTTACCTAACAATCAGCACGAGCTGTCCGGACAAACCAATGCTGTAATGTAAATAAGAAAACATAATCACATACATTATTTACTTTTTAAATCTGTCGCTAATAACCTGAGACACCTAACGCATTACTCATCATTAATAAAAAAAAAAAAAGATAAAAAGAAATGAAAAAGAAATATACATAAAGTGTAAAGTACGTATGACCTTGAATAATTTGTTAGAATAAATTATATCGTCAAAGTGGGTAGAATTACTCGTTAACTATTATCGTTTTTTTTCTTTTGTTTTTTTAAATATAGTACACGTGAAAACCGTGAGAAAAAAAATAATCATCTTCAGACCGTGAACTCATTATCAGCTAATTACCTTTTTATGACCGTATTATACTACATATATTTAATTTTACCCCGCATACCGTTAGGATTCGTTTAAAAGAAAAGTGCACTGACCGGCTTGAAAGCGTTGTTAGAAGTCGAGCAGGTGGATTTAGAGAAGACTGTCTTCCACGAAACCATACTCGTTTACTGGTTCATTGCGTGTTATTTCACGGGAACGCGGCCGAAATCATTTTTGGCCGCTATGAAATCATTCCGTACACTTGAAATCGAAATTAGGGCAGTACAGATCACTGCGTTTTGCAATGAGTTTCCAACGATAAAGTGCGCGAGAGAAACACACGGATATTGAAAATTCTAGCTTAACGTGTGAAAATTAAATTTTCACAGGGTATTAATTAAGTGCCTCTACATAAATCCACGTAATCGTGGAATATTAATCACGCGTTTACGAAGCTAATTCCTCCGAAGATGATGCTGCATCGTATAACGAGATTTGTAAACAATTATTATCGCCTATTTAAAATCACGGGTCACCTTGCTTTAATTCTTGTAGATTTCGAGAATAACCGTGACAGTTATCCTTACACATTTAGTTTGTCTACACTCCGAAATAATTTAACGGTCATTTACTTAATAATAATAAATTCCCAGTAAGATTACTGCAATTTGAACTAAACGTTTATTAATTCATTTATTTAACGCTAGAACTACTAATTCACAATGTATACTTAAATATCGTGTACATAAATGATAATAATAATTCAAATATTTTAATCCGAATAAAAATCTGTAGTTCCAGTGTGAAAAATAATAGAACTAATAACAGCGTCTAAACGATATATCCAACTTTTCTGTAATAAATCAATCGACTAACAAAAAGAAATTTTTTAAAAGACGAACGATACTTGACTCTCTAACTACGACACTGTGATATAACCTATAAGCACAATGCTCTCATCCACAGTTCTTCCGTTCACACTGCTGCTTAATCGAAAATGAAATCTATGAAATTAATTACCTTATAGACATTCGTCGCGAGGCTTTCAGAGGTCGTGGACGGCTTTAGAATTATCTTGGATCTTGACTGGAGATAAAACAGTTTGTCTCACAGAAAACGGCGAGGAACAACAGTTCGTGTCATGTTCGAAGGAAAGTGAGACGCAACGATGGGATTGTAGACGAGAAATGCCCGACACTGTGTAGCAGACACGAGGAGAACCTTCTCCTTCCGCTGTCCAACGAAAACTCATGGTGCACGCTCAACGCGGCAACAGAGGCCCTTCCATTCCCCCCACTCCCGCAGTGGAAGTTAATCGTGGTGGAGAAACCCCTCGTGTCGTTCCTGGCTCGTGTTTAGCGAGAGACAGACTCGCTTCGAACATGTGACGAATGCCCTGAATCGCTCCGAATGTTATTCGAAATTAACAGCCCCGGGAACCTTGAACGGCCTAACTTTCTTAATAAATCTCAATGCTCGCGATGCCCGCCTAACATTTCGCTAGCGAACGCTCCTATATTTTTCCTACTGCTGTCATAAATTCCCGTGACTCCAGCCTGATTTAAAGCAGCGTAAAAATTCGAACGAAACGAGATCTTATTGTGTCTGTGTGTGACGCAGTGAAAATAGCGCGCGATGATGTATGAGGTTAGCTTCTTAACGTTACAGCAAAGTGTCCGTGTAATAACACGCGTTTTCAACCCGGGAAGATCCGATTGAAAATTTCAAATAATTTACCACGTATGAGGTATGTAATGTATACTATCGCGATCTATACTATCGATCATGGTCTGCTCTAAGTTCGATCGAATATCGTTCCATTGTTTCGCCTGTATCTTATACGTATCAAGAGATCAATATTTTCATTGAATTTTGTGAACTTAAAATATATCGGAGATCGCATGGATCATAGAGCGATGGGTCGATAGTATGCATGTTTTTTTAATTATATTTAATTATATTCAATATTCTGGAAACAAAATATTTCTCCGATTCGTTTGCAGATATTTACGTAAAATTTGCAAATTCGTTTATAACTGTTACAGCCTTCATGCGAATAAATTGACAGTCGGGAGAGACAACGTTGTTTGAATTTCGCACCGGGAAACCTTGTTCATATTCTTCTTGGCTAGGTGAATATGATATTCCAGAAAATTGTCATAAACTACGAATAATTATCTCCTGCCCAGTAATTGCTTCTACTGTGCTTGGGAAGAAGACACAGAGTGAAACGCAGAGATGAGCAAATATTAGAATAGCCAATTACGCTTGGGCAACCTCAGCCATTGTACAGCACCAGGGAAACTTGATAAATTTTTATAACATTCTGCAAGGATAACGGGAAACTTCTCCGCTATAATTAATTTTAGATAAAACGATAATATTCTCTCAACTTTTTTTTTTTGCTTCTGAATAGATCTACTGTTCCTATAGATTTTCTATTTCTTTTATTTTTCCAAGGAGATAAGAACCTCAAGAGGTTGCAGAAACTTCAACGCCTCTTCCTGGTTCGTCTATTCACGAAAAATCGTTCGATCTATACTCGTTGATAGCGAAACGAGACTGATAGCGAAATTACAACACCGTCATAGAATTCTAAGGAAAAGTTATCGCGAAGAGAATCGCTTTCCTTGAAAAAAATCACTCTCTTTGTAGACGCATTTCGTGCCAATTTTTCCCCGATGCAAGGTCGTAAAGCGTTTTCGATGACTCAGAATGGCCGGCGCGTACGATCATGCTCTGAAACCGAGTATATGCAGAAAACTATCAAGATTGTAGCAAAACCACACAAGGAGAACCAGTAAGGATAAACCTGAGGTTAACGACAAACAAAACAAAGGCTGACTCTGTAGACGGAAAATCGACGTTGCATCGGATTCATATTTTCCTAACGCTATAGATATAGCTATCGATTCGAACGATTCGTCTTAATTTAAATGGCAAATAATAATACAAATGAAAAGGGAAAGAGAAAGAAAATACGATGAAGCGATCGTACGTGGCACGGTCCTCATTTCGAAGGTCAAATATATTTCTTAACCAAAAGAGAAGAAACACCGTCGAATTCTTCGCTGTTTAATTATAGTCGCAAGGTTTGTGACAAAAACAGAAGATGCCTTGGCGGGAATGTCTACCGGTTTTCGTGGAACACCATAAAAGCACGAAGGCACCATGTGCGAGCGGCAACTGGTTGGTCACGAAGAAAAGCCTGGTCGTTGCGTCGCATTCGTAAACCCGTGTCGAATGCGATCGGCTGCCACGCATTCCTCGTATAATTCGAACAAGAAAACGTAGTGAAAATGTGGAACTCGTAACTCAGGTGCTCCTCGTTCGTTCGAACTTTCATTGAGTACAACGAATGATCCTTGGGATCTGGGTCAACGCGTAGTTTCGTTTTTAGATGAATAAGGAAATCGATAGGAGAGAAAAAGAAAACAGAACGTCGCAGAGGCTAATTAGATCTGCCGATGACAATCTTCGACGAGGATAACGATCTATTTGTCAAGCCTCGCCTGTATCTTTATTTTGATCTCCGTTTATTTTTAGTCGTGCCAGTACTTTCAGATTATGTCGCTACATCCTACGTTACAAGTTGACACGGCTGAGCTTCTCTTCCATCACGTTTGCCAATCTAATTTCAACCTAACGCGATGATAACGATGAAAGCTTATCCGACGAGGTAATTTCGAAACTTGTGAAATTGATACTTCCCGAATATCGAATCGAGTAAATAAAAATAATATTGTCGGATGCTCGACGAATGAATCGCAACTGATTCGCGTACGTAGACGTTGGACGTGTTCGAGACGTAGAAAGCTGAAAAGAATTCTATGGAAAAGGCTCACCTTCGCTAAACTCGCGCACGTCCTCTGAGATCCCGTATCGTTCTCATAATTTCCCTCTTGATACAGGAACAGGGGAGAGCGCTCTTCATGTGCGTGCGTTCTCCTGCGTACAGGAAATAGAAATCCAATACGGTCACGGTAGTCTCGGACGAGAGAGCAACTTCAGTGTTTCACCTTATCCTGCGAATTAAAACACACGAGTCTGGTTTATACGAATGGGAAAGAATAGCGCGATGTTTCTTAACGAAAACGATATCGAGGCGGGCATATCGTTTTCTTTCCTTTTAATCCGATGGCACTATCGCGGCAAAAGGACTTCCAGGATCGTAATTATGGAAAGATATTCATAGAAATTCCTGGCCCGACCTGAAGCGTTTCTCGTCGATAAAAATTCTGAAATGTACTCTTACATTTAATGTCAGAATCACCGAGCGAGCTCGAACATCTTAGTTTCACGAATCAATTAATTCCGTAATTGAATTGACAGTATCAAATGAAATTAATCTAAGTATGATACAAATACGATCGAATTAAGCTAAGTATGATTTTATTAAAAAGCTAAAAATTGAAATCGCTATTCAATTTATTCCATCGTTTCAAACGTGCAACCGCTATTCTTAACTGTAAATTAATTGTAAATTAACCGCTATAAATTATACTTTCAAGCGTATTTTCAAAATAAAATTAACTGCCGAATAAAATTGAAACATATAAATGCTATAAAACAAATTAATACACAACAGAAATTTAAAAAAATTTGTTAATTCTTAAAATAATTTTATCATATATTATTAAACAATTATCTGCTGGCAGAAAATTAATATTAATATATTAATAAATAAAGAGAATGCAGATTCGTGAATTCATTCCATCGAATTGTCTGCTTGATTACACTATCCAACGAATTTGAACTTTTCCTCTAATTTATAATATTCATTAGATGATTCTCGTAGAGTTCACTGTCCTCGACACGAGACCGTACTCAAAATTGCTCTAACACGCTTTAGTGTTAGTGTTAGTAGCCACAGTTTTCGAAAAAAAAGTAAACTTCCTAGCGAACTTTCTACGCGTATACTTGAATTTTCTTTAGAACATTTTTTTAGAACTTTTTCTGAAAGTTTTTTATTAAACACGAATTTTCTACGTACTAGCGTATTCTGTAAATTTTTCTACAAGAGAAAAACTTCTAAATTTCACTTAGAAACGATATTAGAACGATCTTCGATCTTGACAAGCGGAAAAATCAACAAATTCCTAGCTATTCCGCCTACGCTCCGATTCCCATAAAACTTAATAATAATTGTTTAAATAAATCATTATAATTATAATTATTACAATGACACGAGCGTCTTGTTTAATAAGATAAGATTCTAGGCCAAGTTCATTACGCGCGCTTTCCGTACTAAGGTATGTTATCCAGCTTGAATCGAGATATATAAATTTCCTATCTTTTTCTTCTAATCCTAAATAGGACCCAATTATCCTCGCGAAAATCGGGGTTGTCCGAAAGTACCGTATACTCCCATAAACTCGACAACTCCGTGGTTTATCCTCGCGACTCGTCTTCGACGCTCGTTTCCAGCCACTGTCAATCTCGTCGAGTTCTAGGATCGTCCTTGGACCAGTATTTCTTCTGGTATCAATGCGACGGTCTATCGGCCTTGATCGTCCTGTGTACCTGTTCGCGTACACGACGGGTATGGGTCCTGTAGTCTCACGGGCATGACGTGTTTGCGGTCAGACCACTTGGGATGATTCCTTTTTCTTTCTACCCCATGGGGCAGTGTCTGTCCAGCTACTAGGCCTTGCTGGACCCTCGTATCGATTCTGGAAGTTTCATTGGCTCGATGACTACACCTTGGTAAAACGAGGTCGACAACGGATGGACTGGGCCCGATCCAGAGGGTATTGGATTATGAAACTGTTTTGCTCGCGTTTTTCATATTTCATTCCCTATGTAATAGGAACTTGGAAATATTAGAGTCTGTTAACACCTTACCTTCGCATACGAGTTCGAATGGCACGTGTCATAATCAATTAATCGTAATCAAACACGTTGAATCGCTTCGTCCGAACGCGACGAAGAATAATATGCAACTGAGACAGGAAATATCTAAGGAAATTAGCCAGGAGCCTAACCCGTGGTGTTTACTTTGGGTCCTATCTAATCTATCTATTGGGTCCTATCTACGAGCTACAGCTCACAGGATATCGTAGACAAAGAAATTAAAATAAAAGATCTTCGAGTTGCGACAGTAGAGTGATAAGTACGAAATTTAATAAATAGTGACTTCATCAGTGACTTTGCTTTAATTTCTTTTGGAGATAAATACGTGGTCATCTCCACGTGGTAAATTCTGGTATTTGGTATCGTTTTCGTAGATTTTAGTACGTTAGATTCATTGCACTCGGTGCATATATTTTCTCGTTTTAATCGAATTGAAAACTGTTTCGACAATTCTGTTCCAAAACTTTGACTTCGGAAAAACGAACAGAATACGATACCGTGTAACAAATTCGTGTGAAATGAGAAACTTGTCGTAAAAGTACAAGAATACTACGTAGAAAGTACGCTCGATGGCTGATTTTCAAAGCTTGACGACCAATTATAGTTATTCGGAACCAATTATAATTATTGGCATTGATAAACTCGAGATACTCTCGTCTAACTTTTAATTTAACCCCTTGCCGTGCTATTTAAGATTCCGTGTGCTGTAGACGATAACAATGTCGGACACGACGAGCTACTTGGTCCAAACACGACAAAGAACAACACGCAACTGAGACAAGGAGACGACTGCGAAAACGAATTGCGAACTTGACTCGTGTTTAGATTGAATTCTATCTATCTACGAACCACGGCTCTCACACGTGAGACGCACGTTTGGCCCGTTTTCCTTGCCAAGAGTCTCACGACATATCGTAGGCGAAGGGGTTAACAATTTATTTTTTAATTTTGTTACATTTTTCCGTGTTTTTACGCCAACAAAGTTCGAATGAAAAATTACGAGACACCCTGTATGCCATGCCACGCTCGTCGAACGCGAAATCAATTCATGACCCAAATGATCATCGTACACTTCTGTTATTATTTCGTCTGCGGCTTGATTAGCGAATTCATCTGAAACGTGTAATTTGACAAGCATCGAAAACACTACCATCAACTTCACAGCTGGGAATGTAATAAGAACTATAACACTGATTACACAGAGGCAGTTATGGAAAAGGAAGAATAGTCAAGTAACGAGAACTCCATACTAATTTCTATAGACAACTAAGAACGTATAATAAAATTGCATGGATAATCGAGTTATACTATAATATCGGCACAATTTGATCGCTGTATGTTATAAAATGAATAAGACGAAGAATTTATGAAATATATAACGTTACATAAAACGTAAAAATTTATATATAAATATAAAATTATTATATTATATGAATTTCTAAATATATTAATTAATGTAAATATAAAAATGGAACGAATTGAATAATAACGAATGCAGAAAGTAAAGCGACAAATAGAAATATATTCCATGGTAGGAAAAAATTGGATCTAATAATTGAACGGAGAGTGAAACGAAGATACGCAATGTCTAATAATATACCGGCAATGTATAAAATATGTCTAATAAGTTCAATAACCTATACGATGTAATAAGAGGTAATGAACGCAGCAGAGGCAATAGTTTCGTCGATTCCATTAACATTTTCTGGTTTACATTGCAGTGTGGGATTTCTCGGCGTGCGCAGAGAAAGTTTTCCAGTATAAGATAATGCATTAGATCGTCGATTCCGGTTATCCGTTTAATTGTATATGTCGCTTTCACAGTTTTTGCGAATATTTAATAACTTCTTCATTGAACACGCAAGTCATCTCTTTTGTTATGTATTTCCTGCCTCGTATCAATTCAATCGCGTACCAAACGTCTGCCAATTAAGAAATTCTATCATTCGATTATAAATCAACTGCGAGTGTTGTTCCAAGTGGATAATTTTATAGAAAATTGGTAATAAAGCGGAACTTGCATAGCAGATTTTAAATACGCATTGCTTATCTTGCTTGACACGTGCGATATCATAAATATCTTTATAAACACACGTATACCTGAAAATCGAGACAAAATGTACAGAGACAAAATGCATAGAGACAAAGTGCATCGTAAAATGTTTCAGACACGGCTTGAAAAAAAGGTTAAAATCACCGCGATAAAGTAAAAGAGAATCCGATAGAACTGGAACACCTAAAATTCGAATTTCGCGCCAGCGCGTCACGCTGCGGGAAATTCAATAATGCGTCAAATTACAGCTAGCCTCTATCGCTTGGAAATTAACATTCGGAATAACGTGCATTCTTTCACGCGAAATCCCCCGTTCTAAATCATTCTCATAGCGCGAGATAATAACCCGCTGAATATTATCTAACATAACCTACTCTGCCTTCCTCCGGAGTATCACGCGGTCGTATAATTAAAATTATATTAACCGCGTCTTCGCTGTTTTCCTTCCCCGCAATGGCAAGCATCGAGAGGTAACAGACACGTAGACCCTAAAACGAGCGATTTACATTTGTATTTCTAAACCCCGGTTCCCCCCTAACGAAATTATCCCTCTCGGATCATTCTCGCGAACATTAACGAGGCAACCTTGCTCGTGCCATTATTCATTTTCTACTCCGTGCATCGCGCACCTTGCACGTAGCAGCGCTAATTAAAGCCCGTTTCCTTTCACAACACAGTGACAGCCGGTGGGCCACGCTGCGGAAACTTTAAATTGTAGGTAAATTCGTAGAAAGAAATGGCGCCGGGAGTGGGAGAAGGATAATGCCGCGGAATGAAGGCATAGCGGGTCTGGCAGAGCGCGTCTGCATTGCTCCGTGGTCCATAACTGAAACCAGACTACGCAGCAAGAAGAAACAGGTAGATACGTTAGCTGGACGTGCCTCTCGAAAGAGGATCTCCGTCAGTTTTCTTCCGCGGTCGGATGAATGGGGAAAAAAAGTCCTGAATCTCACCGTCTGCAGTGTCTAATAATAGCGGCGCGTTGCACGTTTCTCTTTCTAGCCGGCGACCCAACGTTTCGAGAATCGATACCAACGCTCTTTACGTGCGTGCAAAATGGTAACTACGTATCGGCATTGAAACTGAACTGCATTAAGGAGGTTATAATACCCGCCGCTTCTTCTCCCGTTCGCCACAATTTCCTCCGAGATATTTACGAAATAACGGAAGAAGAAATTAACGGTCTTTATTTCTATCTCCGAATAATTTCCGGTCACGTAATTCTCAATTTTTGTCCTTCCAGCAAGGATCGTGTCATTTTTTTACCCCTATACGCTTTCCATGTATCCGTTTAGAAAAAAAAGTAACTATATCACCAACCGCCCCGCTAGTAACCTAATTCAATTCTAGTTCGAAAGGTTTCTTATTGTTTTAAAAACGATGAAATAGAAATAAATATGCTCGACCAACGAATATATGCTTCCGATTCCTATCACTCTATTATTAATTACCAGTTTCTTTGAAAAAAATCTGCATTTACATACACATCCGCGAGCTAATTGCAATTAACACACTGTAAGACAATACGATCCCCCTGAGTAATTAATTGCACGTTACCATCGCGGTCTTGAAGTGTTTGGAGAAAAACGATAAATAACAGCCAGCCGATGAAACGCGCAACGTTAAAGGGGAGAATATTAACGCGCACGGTAGCAACAGTATTATTATATTCAGAACGCAATAATTGCAGCAGAAATGGAAACGCTGTAATGTTAATGGTAACAACTGCATCAATTGCACCGGTGGTAAATAATAGCGACGCGGTAACCAGCTAATACCGCGGCTGAGCGAATGGTAATTAGAAAACGCAGAGAAAAATCTTGTACACGCGCTTGTCGGCAATCCTACGTGCATCGTGCAATCGCGGTAAATTAGTCTGGCCAGAATAAAAGCCCGCAGCGAAGCGTTACAAATAGCACGTTTCTTCCAATCTACATTGCTGGATTGCCTGCTAATTATTAACCAGGAGATTCTCTCAATTATTCACCGGGACGTTGACCTGTCCGTTTTCAAATGTCGCGACGGTGAAAACTAGAGTTTATCGGACTCGGACGGTAAGATCGATCGAACAGTGTGTATAAGCTGCGTTCACGTGCGAGCACACCGGGGTCTAGACAGTTGGCTGCACCGTTTTATGGCCGCCTTATGCCGAAATCCTATTCCGGGAATATAACCGCACGGACACCGCACACAACGCCCTTTTATGACTTACATGAAATTTATTCCGCCACGTTTACTTCTACCTCGTCCGGATAATGCTCCTGTTCTCCTCGCAATTTTCATGGATTTGTAGAGACACGCTGTTACGAACGATGCACCACTATATTGCACGCCGAGTTACGAGTCACGTGGTCAAGTGTTGACGGGCAGACGTTCGTTATTGGGAGACGGGTTGACTGTTGTGGATCGACTTTGAGAACGAGCTCCAAGGACCGTGCTTCCTTTATACCATCAATTTTTCTGTCATTTTAACCATAACTTTTCTTCCCGATAATATTGCAGTTATAGGGCCTATAGCTATTTTTATTTTTTTTTTTTTTTATTTTACAGTGTCATTCGACATTGCGAAAAGTAATCGTTGGATACGAACGTGTGTTTTCGGTGAAGTTTTAATTTTTTGAAAATATTCCAGTATCAAACAGAATGTACAAACGTTGGATAGAAAGAATTTAGAATGTGCAGAAACATATGTTGCCAGAATGTTCAATTATTTCACAGCAGTTGAATTTTCATCTTGTTTTGATCAAGGATTCTCATGTTTTAGATAACATATTTACGTCTCTTTGATCTTTCCTACAAAGTTTGATGTGAAAATTAATATTTACGTCACTTTTTCAGTTTTCTATTTCCATGAGAGAAGAATTATTAATATTGCTCGTTGCAAACGCTACTTTAAATTTGTAGTAAAGACACGTGAACATCACTGGAACTAAATTTAAAAGATGTATTTAGAAATCAAAAATTTTTTAACGACGTATGGAAATTTTGTAATTGAGTTACATAAAAGATAAGTACGCGTGAATAATTAGAAGAATTTTAATTCATAAATTAGAGATTATTGTATACAACAAACTATTGTACAAAAATTTAATTCGGGTTGCAAATTTTCCCCGCAATTTCTATATCTATTCTTACGCTTGATCGATTCGACTACTCGATGTTTAAGTATTTCCTCGTGCGATATAGCGTTATTGTCATTTTTATGTTTAAGTGCGTACCAAACACATTGAAATCGCTGCGGGAAATTTATTAATACAACCGAGTATTTCAGCATCGCGTCCGTCAACCTTGCTTCGTTTATTTGCTATATTCGGCTATTTTTAACTTTCGTTACAGCACCCTCGACTCGTGCATAACCCATCGCCGCTTTCGTTGGTTAATCATGGAAATTGATGAAGAAACCGTGAAGGAGGACGAGAAATCGATATTGGTGATCGGGATGCAATTATAACGATACCGTGAGAAAATTAGAAAAATCGTAATGCAGAAAATAATTCGAAAATTATTAAATAGATTTGTTTATATATAATAAGAAGCCATCAACCTACATTTTCAGCTTTTCAAATACACGCAACGAAACGTTCGATACTGGTTCCTATATTGATTTCATTCCAAAGTGCAATTTGGCGAGAAAAATAATAGCAGAGCAACGGGGGAAAATTCGTCAAGAATAATAAAAGCAGTAGGATAAAATAAAAATATTTATATAAACGCCAAAAGAATTTGGAGATGAATGGAATATTTAAAAATGTTATTATAAAGTCCAGCAAATTGAATCTTTTTCAAGAAAATACTCGAGATGCCATTATTTATTACTTTATTGGTACGTGAAAAGCAACATTCAGCAGGTTAAATGCTTTTGTGTGCCACGAATTCAATTGAGGCTAAAACAATGCACGAATTTCAGACATCAAAGCTACACTGACCCAGCAAACCCACTAAACTCTTTCGATGTTTCTTCTACGATTAATTTTTGTAAATAGAAACGTTCAAAGTGGATCACCTTGTCATTCGTCACCGAAAGTTACCTACTAGAAAAGTTGCTTACCATAAACGAAGAACCAATGAGCGAAATTTAAATGTTTCTCTAATGTCACTACGTGAAACATAACAGCAATCGTCTGAAGTAAATAAAACAACGAATACGAGTCAAGCGTTTATTGAATTAACATCGCGAGAAATACGAGAAATCAAATAAAAACACTATGCAACGTTGTAAAAATTGACAAAACGACTGCATAAGCTAAGATAAATTGTAGTAGAAACTGTAAACCAGTAAATTTGATTTCAGTTGTTTGCTGGAATAATAACTTAATATTTTACACGATTCTAATAAAGGTTATACGACTGATCCAGCGAGACTTACTTTATAAACAGCTAGCCTGTAGATTTTTCAAGTCACCGACCTATGTTACACCAGATCATCTTCTGTCTTGAACACCGATAGAAAGTATTCTTCCTTTCACACGCGTTACTACTTATCGACTCTACGCTAGAGACACAAATTCTTCACGCACAAATCTCTTCGGTCTGTGCGAAAGAAAAGTTTCTAGATAAAAATAATACTGGTAAGAGACGAGAGAGGTATACAAGAGACCTGCCTCCTACCGTTGTCGTTCGAAAACTCATGGTGCGAGCTTGATGCGATCGTGTGCTTCTTCCCCCACTCCGATGGAGTTAATCGTGGTGGAGAAACCCCTCGTGTTGTTCGTATTTCGAACCTGACTCTCCGTGTATACACGAATACACGTGTACATACACTAACGTTCAAAAGTTGAGCACACGTGCTGTCAATAAAGGTTCCTTAAATTTCGTATCTATTAATTCAGATTGACACCTTTATTTCGCACTTTCGAATGTGTATTTGACATTATAATACTTAAATATATTGCATATTACAAAACAATACAAACTTATATAAGATGTCTTACTATTTCTTTTGTTTCTACTTTCCACAATTTGAAATATCTCATATCAAGTTAATGTATTGTTTATGAATAATAAATGACATCGATGCATTTGTAAATACTGTAGGAATTTTTTGTCAAATTTTCTAGTGTATCTAATGCATCTAGTAATAATTTAGAAATTAAGGTTAGATAATTACGGCGATTAAACGTGTCTTTCGCGGTCTTTTATTTTCTTGTATATTTTCCCGTTTTCTTAACAATTTTTTATCTCAGAGGTGCAACGACGTAATTGTTCTTTGTATCCTGAAACTTTTGACGGATAGTGTATGTAGGTATATACACAGTCTCAAACGGAACGTAGTCATTAGATATTCACGAACCGTGTGTGTACAACATAGAGCAGGTGCTCCAAGTTTTTCTGTACAAATATTGTCTTTTCAATACTGTAAATAAATAGCGTAATTCTTGAAAAAATCTCGCTAATAATTTCAACGAAATCCGAAATAATTACACGAAACTAGGATCATATCTGCTGTAGCTGTAAGTATAATCGACATGAAAACATCGATCATGTAATATCTTTTTAAAAATTTCGTACTCACATATCGATATGTATCTATCATATTTATTTTAATTTAGAAATTCAGCATCTTCTTACTAACTCCTAGAAATTCGATATGAAAGGACAGCGGTATGTTTTAGTTTCGACTACAGTTATATCGATTTTGTTATCCATACAGTGACACGTGAAATTTAAAATTGCCGGCAGATATGGTTGAAGATCATTCGGGCACGCTATGCGGAATTATCAAAAAATTCGTGACGGTTATTGCCGTGCCAACAAAGAGTCTAGATTATACGATAAAACGTATATATATACGGTATTACATTACCTGAAGATACACACGTATATGTACATAGCAACTATACACATTGCAACTTTATTGTTGGTTATCTATATAATACGATCGCATTATATACGATACGTAATTACGATTTTATTTTTATACCTTAAAAAAATCACACATGGTGTTTTTTTTTTCTAAAGTTATGAAAAACAATGTTTTTAATTTTACGGCCTACTGTACTTACTGAAAATTATTTCTGGGGTGACATACAATTTTCCATATCCTTTCATGCTTGGTTTCCTTTTGCAATGAAAAGAATCTTTATACTGCTCTCCCCCTCTTCTGGGCTCCCTCCTTGCCCTTCGATACACGTGATTTGTTCCGCAACACACTTCCATGAATAAGTAACACGACAGACGAGGAGACTGTATTAGAATAGGAGGCGGGACCTTAGGGCGCCTCACGCAAACACTGTTTTACACGTACACATATTTACTTGCAGTATTAAAGTCTTTCCTATCTGATGGAAAGTACATATACAAAAATGGTAAATCATTCTATATTATAATTGCATAACTAAAAATAATTTGCACATAAGAATTAAAATCATTCCACGCGTTACTAACATTCGATTAAATATAAAAATGACTTGGAAAAGTTAAAATTATATTTTTCCAAGGTTAGAGGTAAAAGCTAGTTTTATTGAAGTTTTTTACCGTATTGTATATTTGAATTATACATCTAAGTTTTTAGACCGTGAATAAATATAAACTTACATTTTATCTGTAACTATAGTATTCAACAAATATCCTGTTATTACTGTTATTATTTAAACGCCGATTATTTATTCCAATGAAAAAAGTATTAAAAGATTGACACTTGAAAATAATAACTTCCGGTTTCTAGAATCATGCAGTACACGTAGAAGAAAATATTTAATATTCGTCTCTACCATAAGCAGGCGTATTTATTGATACGGTAGAAAGAAAAACGTGACAAATTTTATATATGCATATAATATAAATTGTTATCGGCATTAGAAGTCTATTGATTTTTGGATCCTTAGTCTAGTAATATAGAAATCAGTCACGAAGACACTAGTGATATAGTTATAATATATTACAATTGAAATACATACATTGTAAATGCTACAATAACTCTTAAATTCTCATAAAGTCAAATGGTCTTTCTCCGAAATATGAAATTAAGAAATTAGATTGCAAATTTTTAAATAAAAAAGTTACAACAAAACACATTTTCCGTTTTCGTATATATTTTAAAAACAAAATATAATTATAATCATATATTCCTATTTCTTGTATGTTTTAATTATCCGCGTTATTTTTATTATCAAATATTAATATTTAAAAACTATCCAATTGTTTGCATAAATTTTTATAACTGCTGCATTTTTGTTTTTTGATAGATTTATTCGAAATTTTGTTTTCCGGAGATATTATACGTTATTTAATGCACAAGCTAGTTGAACATTTTTTAAAATCGGACGTCACTGCAGTCAATTCCGTAGCGGCGCTCCTGTCGTATTAACGCTAGTAATATCCGGCCACGTTAAAATAGCTTGTTTGGGCAAAATATTGGCCGGGTCTTTGATCAACTAATTAAATAGTGTATTTCACAATTTTCCCGAAATTTAAATGTGAATAAACTAGAAGACAAAGAAAACTAACGAAGAATGGACTACTGGTCAATTTGCTTACTGTTTGTCTCGCTATTTAGTACGATATTACGTACTGGTGGTGTTGAGCTAACCTTTGAACTACCTGAGAATGCGAAACAATGTTTCTTTCAAGAAATCACACAAAATGTAACAGCAATTCTTGAATTTCAGGTACATAAATCATTTATTATTAAATGAGATACTTCCTTAAATAACGTGTAGTTATAAAAGAAATTCTGAGTAGTTTAACATGCCTCGACATGACGTCAGCCACGTTTACGATCTTTATCACTTGTCATTGAATACCAAACTATGTTGTAACTAATTCGACACTAGACATGTATTTTTTAATAATTCTTTTCACAGATTTTAAAATGATTTGATTTTAATTATGTAAATATTTTTTAGGTTGTGACAGGTGGACAATACGATGTAGATGTAATTTTAAAAGCACCAAATAAAGATATCATTTATAAACAAATAAAAACCCAGTTTGATTCACATCAATTTGTAGCATCAATTACAGGAGCATATGAAGCCTGTTTTAGCAATGAATTTTCTACATTTTCACATAAACTTGTTTATATGGATTTCAGAGTAAATGATGAATTACCACATGTGACTGTCATGACTCAGGTAATATAAATTATTTTTATACTAGACTTGAAATAAAATATACTTTAAATGAATAAATATAATGTAAATATCTTTCTGTAGATGGAGACCTATGCCCTTGAGGTACATAAAAACCTGAATAGCATTTTAGACTACCAAACACATCATCGATTAAGAGAAGCACAAGGACGTAAACGTGCAGAAGATTTAAACTCCCGTGTACTTTTATGGTCTATTGTAGAAACAATTACAATCTTGACCATATCTGTGGGAGAGGTGTGTATCTTGAGAACCTTCTTCACAGAAAGAAAACGTTAATTTGTTAGTGTATCTGTGAATAATATTTTTTTTGTTCGCAATAAAATAACTGCTCCGTCAAATCAATGTGAAACAATATTATATTTAACATTTCACAAGTTCTACTAATCACAGTGCCATGTTATCTTGGCCAGTTGTTTGTTATTTCATATTTATTTTGAATATGAAAGCACAACTTCAAATAGACGGAATAATTTAGCAGCAAAAATTTGCAGTTTCCTTAAGTATGAGAATGTTGTGTATGCACGTTCATGTATGTATACTTTGATTATTAAGTTATGTAAAATCTAGGACATTCGATAACTATCTGCTCTATTGAGTATAAAAGAGAATGTGGAAACAATCGGACTGTCTAATAATGTTTTCTAATAATGACCTATAAATTTATAACACTATTTTGGTGCTGACAGTGCAGCATTGTCATAAAAAATACATTTTTCTTATTGTGAATGCAAAACAATAAATTAGAATATTTGTGCGTATGAATGTGTTACTTCTTACAATTACATTTCCTATCATATTTTAGACCACTTAAATGTTATTGTAATTTATTATGCTTATACTTAATGTATTGATTAACAAATAAAATATAACTCAAATTCTTATTTTGTACAATCAATAAGGACATATGTATGACAATCTCAAATACTTTTAAATATAGAACATGATAAATTTTATTTTTTAATTTACAACGTTTTTTATTTCCTTTGCTTGTACTCAATTATTAAAATTTGTAATTTTTTAAAAAACAATTATATTTATATATGTAGAAGAATAATATAGACATGGTATGTCTCTTGTGAGTAACTGATATATTTGGTTCTAATGAATGAATGCGGACAAATGTGTCCGTGATTTATAGGAGAGTAACCCTTCTTCCTAGCTTTTTCGTAACCTTAAGTGCAGGTAGTCTTCTTACTTTAATTCTTAATTTCATACTCGAACTTGACGTCTAAACATCTACATTCGCTCGTGATTCTAGAATCTTGGCGATCTTTTCCTAGAAATTAGACTTAGAAAGAAACTATCTCATAGAAAGACGAACAGTGCAATATGACAACCTGTGATATACATATAATATTGGTGACGTACATTAATATGCAATAAAAATATATAACGTATGTATAATACATGTACCTTTTTGCACAATAGTAAGAGACTTAAATTCTGTTTTTACGGATGTACGTCATGGATATATCGTTAAGACAGCCGGTAGTACTACTTTATCGTTAGAATCACTTTAACCTGCTAAAACGATATAAGTAAGGAGCAACAGCTGTTATAACCTATTGAGAAAAAACGTAAACAAATTTGTGTAAAATTGTATGAAAGTTTTATATAATGGAGGTAAATTTCCAAATTTTTAAAGATTTAATTTCATATCTACTAATATAAACAATTAACAAATTTTTATTTTATCCAATGTATAAATTAAATGAT
>NIJG01000029.1:1355277-1398704 GCA_002201625.1 Euglossa dilemma
CATTTGAACTATTTATTCTAGTTAAATGCAATGCCAATTTATTTAAAAAAATTTATGGTAAATTAAAAAGATACCAATCTATACAAAACTTTCACTTCTCTAATGCAACATATATTAAAAAAAATGTTAAATATATTAATTGGAAAATAAATTTTTAGAATGAATTTTAAAGATACTATATGTGTAATAGTTTACAGATTTGTTCTTGGTCACATCAGTATTTTGTATTATTTAAAGTTTAAAAATATTTGATTTAAATATAATGTAGAATGTGTTACTAGAATCAACAACTAGGACTTCTTTTTTGTATTATATAAAGTAAAACAATTCAACACCTGAAACTACAAATTACTAGCTATACCTGATTAGATCTCCTACTTCTGCGAGAAGAACTTGAAAATAATGGACGTGGTTTGTATAAGTCATCACTTGAATAACGTTGACTGCTTCTATGCCGGCTGTAATTATATAATAAACTAGTTATGGTATGAACAGTGAAGATGTATTAATATTTTAAACAGAGTATTTTAATGTTACAAAAAATATGTAGATTCAATTTTTTACATTATATATTTTATATAGCTTGTTGATTTTTGATATATCAATAGCTTCTGGGTAACTTGACAAGTTTTTTCATAAATAGGAACCTTAAAAAAAATTTTTAATAAATATAAGCATAATATTTTTAATTTGTTACATGTATTTGCAAAAATAAAAGGTTTGTTTAAAAGTTATAAAAAACTTCTGATTGAAACATTTTTTCCTACAGTGAAAAATAATAGAAGAAGTAAGAACTTAAAAAAAGAACAGAGAAAAAAAGAAATAAATAATCGTTCAACATACCTTTTATCTTCTTTAATTAGATTTGAAGAAGGTATCTTTTCACTGGTTGCAGATACATCACTCTCTGGACTCAAAGGCATAACAAAATTTTCTCCATTTAATAATCCTTGTGGAGCACATATATTTGCTTGAAGTCTTTGTTTTTTAGGTACTAGTTTTCTTTTTTTCATATTATTCAATGCTTCTTCATTAGATAAATTCAATGCTTTTTTATGACCATCATTGTTATTATTTGAATTATTTAATAATATATCGGTTAATGGGCTAGATGAGTGTTTGCGTTTTGGTAAAGGTGGTGCCATAGCTTTTGGCATAGAAGATACAACTTGTCCTCCTAAACTCTCTATTATGTCTTCTAAAGAACTACTTTCTACTAATTCCAGTGACTCTAAGAAATTAGAGAATTTTTCCGATTTTTCATTATCGGCTTTAAAGTAACGACAATCTTCATTATCTTCAGTTTCTATTGATGTGGATTCTACTGCCTGCAGTTCCTCTTTAACTTTTATAATACAATCTCCATCAGTTACATATTTATTAGAAAGACTCTTTTGAGCATTCTGAGAAACATCTTCATTTATGAAGTTTGATGTTGTAGGTATTTCTATACTTCTATTATTATTTGAACAAGTTACATCTTCTGTACTTGTACTACTTGACATTAGATGTTCCTCTGTTTCATTTATGTCTGTTTTATTGGTAATAACACTAAAATAGTTACTTGATTCTTGAGATGTTATATATTGTTCTAATTTAGATGTACTAGTTTCTTGCTGTGTTTCCTTTTTAGAATATGTTTCCATAGAATCATTAATTTTTTCTGCTCTTATCATATTGCTATCTGTTTCTTCTGTTGTAGAAAACAATGATTCTTTATTTTGTAAATCTTCAACTTCTTTATCTTCAGATAGTTTTGTCTGATTATTAGAATCTGATTGTTGAGTAGATTCTTCTTCTGTTTTATTTGGAAGTGTTTCATTTAATGATTTCTCTATACACAGTTCCATATCTGATAATCTCAATTTTAGATTAGAATGTGTTTCCAATAAATCTTTTGTACCAACTTCAGTTTGTAACATTATTATTGATCTTTCTTCTAATGTTAGATTAGTATGTTTCTCAGGATATGGTTCTTCATATTCTTCATCTGGTATTTCTATTATTTGAACACGTTCCTCATCTGGCATACTTTCAAAATTATCATTATTTACTGCATTTGATTGTATTGGTTGTTCTATTTTTTGTATAAATTTCTTTTCTAATTTTTTATTTTCTTTAAGTTTTTGTTTCTCTATCTGTTTTCTAATTTTCATCAATTTCTTGGCTTCATGTATATTTTTAGCAAATTTTGGTTTCTTTACTTTCATTTCTCCTGAAATGCTATTATCTTCTCCTGGCAATGCTCGCTTTTTCAAGGGTAAATTAACATAATTCAAATCTAATTCTTGTTTGACGTGTGTTTCATAATTACTAGTGATGTCTGTTTTATATTCTGCATGTAATTCTGTTTCTTTGTCCGTTTCAGAACTTTGTTGTTCTAATGATAATTTTAAATCACTTGTATGAACTTCTTCAATATTATCTGACGTTTCACTACCAGAATTACTCATATGATTTGTTTCTTTAGAAAAAGTTGATGTACTTGATTTACTGCTTGCAGTATTAGAACTAGAACTACTAGATTGTGAGCTTTTACTGCTTGATCCATTTGAACCATCTCTGTCTGTAGAACGTCGATCATTAGAATTTCTTCTTAAGCTAGAATGATCATCTTTTGGCTTGGACTTTTTTTCTTCTCTTCGTCTTTTGTCTTTATGTTGTGAATCGCTTTTACTATCTTTTTTAATATCTAATTTCTCATTTCGTGTTGAGCTTTTACTTTGCGTGTAGTTTTTGACGTCTTTTTTGCCGTTTAATTTTTCGTTATTTGATTTAATATCTTTCTTTATTTCAGATTTATCTATCCTTTCTTCTTTTTCATTTTTTATAAATTTCTTTATATCTTGTTTTTCTAATTTTTCTGTTGGTTCTGATTTTATACTGAGGTGGTTTTTAGACTTTATGTGATCTTTAGAAATACGTCTTTCATCTCGTTTATTTTTATCTTTGTCTTTTGGTTCACTCTTTTTTTCTTTTACATCAATAATTTTGTCAAATGCTTTAACAGGTTTGACGTCATGCGAACTTGACGAGGAATTTCTAGAAGAACTTTTATGTTCTTTTTTATAAAGTTTCTTGTCTTTTGGAGAATCCTTTTTATCTTTATTTTCTTTATTTAATTTTAATTCTTTGTTGTCTTTATTCAATTTTTCCTTTTCTGTTAACTCTTTCTTTTCTCTAAGTTCTCTAATTTTTTCTTTGTATAGATCTTTTAAATCTTTCCCTTCTTTACTGATATTATCTTTCTTATCTGTTTCTCTTATTTTATCTTCCTTCACTTTAGTATTGATATCTTTTTCAGTATCTTTTATTTTATCTATACCTTCTCTTGGTTGATCACTTTTATCTTTAATTTTATTTTTATCATATTTGTCATATTTTGAACTACTATGACTTCTTTCTTTCTTTTTATCACTATTTCTATCTCTATGATGTTTTCCATCTTTCACATAATTTTTATCTTTTGATTTTGATTTAGATTCACTGTCCCTACTTCTTTCTTTATTATTTTTATGTTCATATTTATCTTTTATACTGCTGTCTGTAGCATCACGAGAATTTTCTTTAGATGATAAATTGTTTTTAATATTTTTAGAATCTTTAACATCTTGTATATCTTTAGTTTTATTTAATTCAAAAATATTTTTATTACTTTTATTTTTACTAGTTTCATATTCTTTGACAATTTTAAAATTGTCTTTATTATTTTTAACATCACATTTATCTTTATTGAAATCATCTTTCAATATATCATGTATTGGTGTTGATGCATGATTAGAAGATCCAAAGTCAGTTACAATTGATAACCGAGAATCAGAAGAAACTTTACTTAGCTGTGAATCTTGGTTACTATAATCGAAGTTATCTCTTGATAATTCATTACAAAAATCAGGACTTCTAGATCTATGGCTAGTTAATTCTGATATACCTGATAAATGTGAATCATTCGAGTTATTAGATTCATTTAAATTCATAATATCAATTGGTTCAAAAGTAGGACTATCTTCTTCATCTTCTTCTGTTTTATCGTCTGATTTTCCAGATATATTTAAATTTAAAATACTACCAGTCTTATTAAAAATTTTATCACTTTCATCTAATCCTTTCTCTTCAGAAGAAATTTGTCCATTTTCAGATATATCATCTTTATCTTTTTCATTGAAAATTTCTTCCTCTTGGAATTTTTGTTCATTAACTAACTTTATGTCTTTCTTTATTTCTAAATCTTCCATTGCATCCACAGATTCCAAAGATACATCTTTTAAACTATTTTTATCAGATTCTGGTGAAACAGGATCTAAATCTTTGGGTAACAAATCTTTAAGGCCACATGCACCATTTTTTTCTTTTGCCTTAGGTCTTTCTATGCCTAGAAACTTATATACTACATCTTCAATTTGAGGCATAAAAACAGAATATACTTTTGGATTTACTACTTGATCTACTATGCGTTCTACACCAGCATCTAAATATGGAGCTTCGTGTATGTGTTTTCTTAATGTTTCTCTCAATTGGTTTTTGTTTAAATCTGGTTTCCATGATTGTTTACTCAGAAAAGAATTTACAGATCCTTCAACTCTTGTACGTAAATTTTGATATGCTGGCTGCAATAAGAATGAGAAAGATTATTACATATATTATGCATATCTATAATTATATGTATGCGAAAACATGTATGTCAAAAGTTTCTAAAACTAAATTTTTATTGAAGAATTTTTAGTGTATAATGTGTATACAAATATAGTATTTAAAAAGCATAATTATATATTATCTTAATAATGACTGTATCATAATTCAATAATAATGTTTAAACTAATTGTGTAAATATTTTTATCATTATATCAGGTTTTAATAATAAATTCCTTGTTTCAAAAAATGTTACATACCTTCGTATCAACATCAGCGATACATTCTTTACGAAATTGATCAAAAATTCCTTGAGATTTAACTTCTCCCACAATGTGATCTATTAATCGTGGATCACCTGCCAATAACGTATTGGGTAAACCCAATTCCATGATAAATAAATTATTTGAGATGATTGTAATTCACTTGAATATTAAACAATCATTCATTTTCACTGACGAAGTCATCCCGTAAAACAGTACGCAGCCATAGTCTCGATTTTGCGTCTAGGTTAAATGTTGCATCTGTGTGAGTAAATGAATAATAATCAGTGATACCAATCTTCTGTATTTGCACTGACAAGTATCATAGTCAAGAAAGATGTTAAAGTCAATCGTACACTTCGCAATAAACAGGAAAGAATAAGATAAGTTTGTATAATACATTTTTATTAAAATTTATTTCTATTTCATATCAATAAATCAAAATAATTCTTATATCCAATCAAAATAAAACAAATAATTAAAATTGCTATATTACATAAAAATATAAAGATATATTTTTTTGAATTTTATTTGAATTATAATAATTATTGTAAACAAGGAAATAAAACATTTCAGCTTTTTGTGGTATCCTGATTTTTATTACATATTATTCATTATTTGCATGTACATATTTACGAGTGCGCCGAATTTTCTGACTGAACTTGTTTCTAAATAGGGAATTTGTGATGTGAAGTTGGTTTTACAGCATAGCTGCAAAATTTATACCGTGGATCTTGCAGTTGTTTTTAACATGGCAAATTGTATTGTGTCAAATGGAATTTGTTTGTGATTTTATTATTTTCTAGTATCGTCAAATAATATTATTCTTTTATTACATAGAGTTTTATACCCTTTTAGTTATGAAGAGAGTAACACTTTTTGTCAATGGAAACAATGTTTTAAATGGCAAGGTGGCTGTGATTTTATTCATATGTATAATAAAAAGTATTATAGAGTCTGCTTTTTATTTTCAATGAAATATATATTATGTCTTTTATAATTTTTGTTGTATATCATAGTTATGAATTGTATATTATGTTATTTTGAATAATGTATTTCATATATATTATATATGGTTTTATAAGTAAACAAAGTTTTAATAAGTATATACTTCTCAATCATTTTATTTCATTGTTGATTATTTTTTAGATTACTTGTATATATAGTCTCTGCAATATTTTTTTNCTCGAATATATAGTTTTTTAATTTGAAGTCAGTATATAAATTATGTGAAATTGTTTCATAATATTTATATATTATGAAACAATATTTAAATAAAAGTTTCAATAAAAAATAAACAAAGTATGAATGTTTTTATAATCTCTAGATCCTATATAATTTTTAACATGTTGAATATTTAATGAAAAGTTTATTCTATTTAATTTTCATCAAAGATTTATATAGTTTACAATAAAAATAAATCTGAAAAAATGTATTGCTAAAAGTGTTACTTTATTACATATTTATGTTAGAAATGATAAATTTATATTTAGAAAAGGTTTATTAAATTTTGTGATTTTATATAATTCAAAAATATGAAATTTTTATGATTTCTATCTTTTTTAATTTTTATACATTTTGTTTTATATAACAACTAAGTTTTTCCATCAAAATTTATTCAGATGATTATTTTAAGAAATTATAAAATAAATATTTTACATGTAAGAAATAAATTGTACATACGTAATTCAATATCAATTTGTTTTAGGTATTTATGTTAAGCAATTCATTAGATGAATTGTTAACAGCAGCCAGCACAAAATTTAATATTACTGTAAAAAGAATATTTAATGCTCAGGGTGGAGAAATTGATGATATAAATCTAATTCGGTAAAGTAAATGGTATATCAAGATCAATCATGTATATTTTATTCATGGTACATATAATAATGTAATAAAATGAATTTTTACAGGGATGATGATGTTTTATATGTTTCATGTGGAGAAGATTTTATTCCAAAGGATAAGGTCTGTATCCAAAGTCAGTTAAAAACTTGTTCAGAATGGATTACATTGAACGTTGGGGGAAAATATTTTACAACAACTAGAGATACTTTGACAAAAAATGAACCAATGAGTATGTTGGCTAGGTAAGCAGATGTATTTAATTGATTTGTGATCTAGTAAAAATTATAAATTAAAAAACATGCTGACATTGTTTTATTGATTTTTAGTTAAAAATTACCTTTGCACATACTTATAATATGAAAACACAGAATGTTTACAGACACTACAGGCACAGAACAGAGAATCTTACCTAGCCGACAAGATAAAAATGGTGCATTTCTAATTGATAGGAGTCCCACTTACTTTGAACCATTATTAAATTACTTAAGACATGGAAAACTAATAATTGATGCTAATGTGAATATAGCAGGTGTAGTGTTGATCATACTTTAAAATTTATTTTTTATATGATTGTATGAGTTTTTGATTTTTATATTATTTCGATATTTTTTCTTTTGCAATATTTGTTTTAATGATTATATATTTTTTCAAAAAATGTTATTTTTTTAGGTGTGTTGGCAGAAGCAAGTTTTTATGGATTACAAGGTGCTCTTGATATAATAAATGTAATGGCAGATGAAGAGGAACTTCAGAGAAGTGGTCTGGTATCTTTTACTCGTAAAGATGTACTTAAAGCAATTATGTCAACATCCATAACTTCTGAACTTAGATTTCAAGGTGTTAATTTTGTTGGTGCTGATTTATCAAAGTTAGATCTTAGGAATATAAATTTTAAGGTGACTAGAATTATATTACATAATATGAATATTTTAATAAAGTTTATATAAGTAAACAAATATAGTTAGTACAAATTTGAAATAATATTTCAGTATGCAATTATGCGTGGCTGTAACTTAGCAGGTTCAAATTTATCGGGCTGTTGTTTTGAACGAGCAGATTTGTCTCGTGCAAATCTACAAGGTGCTCAGTTAATTTGCGTCAGAATGCTGTGCGCAAATTTAGCCGATGCCAATCTTCACTCGTGCAATTTTGAAGATCCTTCAGGTCAAGCTGCCAATATGGAGGGTGTAAATCTTAAAGGTGCCAATCTTGAAGGCAGTATTATGGGTGCAGTAAATCTTAGGGTAGCAACATTAAAAAATGCTAATTTGAAAAACTGTATTCTTAGATCAGCTATTTTAGCTGGTGCTGATTTGGAGGTACTATTTTTCTTAATAATTATTCTGCTTATAATACATATTTCTTTTGATAACATTAAATTCTTTGTACTTGTTCCAGTGTTGTGATTTATCGGGGTCTGATTTGCACAATGCAAATTTACGTGGTGCAAATTTTAAAGATACTGCATTTGATTTGATGTTAACACCGTTACACATGTCTCAAACGATACGATAAATGTGGCTTAGGTTCTGTGATGTAGATATTTATTTAATGTATAGGGAGATAACAATTTCCGTGATATCGCTTTTATAGGTACTCGATGTGTTTAACTGTTAATGCAAAGTGTGCGCCGAATTTTGTACTCTTGTGCGTATTTGTTACGTCAAATCATTTTTACATCGTAGACCCATGGCCTAGGATTTCAGTCGATAGCTTAACGGGTTTATGACCTTTAATTATGATTTCTTAACAATTTTTATCCTTTCTACATAAAGGATATTAAGGTGGATAAAAGTTATAAATAGAGAATGTTAATGTGGGACATTTCTACTATTAATTAATTAGTTATGATCCTGCATATTCTCACACTTTTTGTATATACATAGATACATATGTATGTTTTACATGGTTCTAAAGAAATAAATATCTTGATATTCTCTATACATACATACAAATAAGTACAAATTGATACTATTTATGCAAATATCTTAGCGCATACTCTGCATATAAGATAAATCATCGTGGGAAATACACTAATATTATTCCTTGTAATTTTTTTCTTATCTCATTAATAATCGCAACAAAGGACAGAGTTATTCCACTACAACGATATATCCTCCCTTAGTGTCTTTATGTAAAATTTATTTTTTATCATGTTTAACATAACGCTACATAAATAAAATGAGAAAACTGAGTATATTCTGCCGTTCAAAAAATAAACAAAATACGCGCCTAAAGCAATCCCTTGATACAGCCCTGATATCTTCAATAAGATTGACGAGGATAGAAAAGCCAAACGTCAGCGCCAATTACGATTTTTCCCTGAAAGCTCAAGATGAAGAAATATCTGCCAGTGTCATTTGGATTAAAAGCTTAAAAAATTTAAAAACGATTGTTAATGCCATCTATGATCTTTGTCTCGAAGCTTGTGCTCCCTTAGCGCTATCTATGATTTTTAAATGGAACACAAGGTTCCAGACCAAATTCATAGATGGCATTAATAGTCGGTTTTTTAAACTTTTTGAGCTTGCTGAAAAAATCATAGGCGGCGCTGATTCTTAGATTTGCTATCCTTGTCTATCTTATCGAAGGTATCAGGGCTGTATCAAGGGATTGCTTTAAGGGCATATCGAATTTACAAGATTCTTACATTAATAGGATATTTTGCTCCAAGTCAGATAACATATTTTAACAGAAAAAAAACACACGCGATAAACTCAGGTAAAGCTAAATAAATAAAGCTCTTCTTAGCGTCCCTAAGAGAAAGCTAATAAACAGTAACTAACAAGGTTGAAGAAATTTAAATCATTTAAAAATATAAAACTTTATTTTACAAATAAACGTTTGTAAAGTAATAACCAATGGTATTAATAGATATTACGGATAAAAATTCGCGTTGAACATCGTTATCATTCATGTTTCATCGCATGTAAACATTTCCAAGATCCTTTTCACCGTTAGTCCCGTTTCTTACGGAATCGTTTAAATACCGTAGTATCGCACAATTTTTGCCATGTATACGTTGCTTTACGAAGATCACCGAGAGAACGAGGGCCGAAAGCGCAAAGCCCAGGTCAATTGGGAAAAGCCTGGACGATGCGTTAGGCAAATATCGGAAAGTATGAGCGGAGAAGATGGCCCCTGTGGTGGTTTTAGCGATTACGAATCTCCCCCCCCCCCCCCNNNNCATTTAAAAAAAAAAAAAAGAACGAGTCATCGGAAAGCATGTGCAAGGTGGTAAATAAATATAAAAAAGACAAAAACAGTCGAGGGAATGGTTAGAGAGTTAGTTAATCAGAATCGAGTTAGAGTTGAGATAGAGTCGAGTTAGAATCGAGTTAAAGTCGAATTAGAATCGAGTTAACATCGAGTTAGAGTTGAATTAAAATCGAGTTAAAGTCGAAGTAGAGTCGAAGTAAAATCGAGTTAAAGTCAAAGTAGAGTGGAATTAAAATCGAGTTAAAGTCGAGTTAGAATCGAGTTAAAGTTGAGTTAGAATCGAGTTACAGTCGAGTTAGAATCGAATTAGAATCGAATTAGAATCGAGTTAGAGTCGAATCAAAGTCGAGTTAGAGTCGAGTTAAAGTTTAGTTTGAGTCGAGTTTAAGTCGAGTTAAAGTCGAATTAAAATCGAATCAAAGTCGAGTTAGAGTCGAATTAAAATCGAGTTAATGTCGAGTTAAAGTTGAGTTAGAATCTAATTAGTCTTAGTCGGTCAGTGTTGAGCTAGTCAGTGTGGAGTTAGTGTCGAGTTAGTCGCGTTGTAGCTGTCTTTGAGCTTTCGAGTTGCAGTTGATCCGATGTTACTCTTCGTTTTCTTTGAAATAAGTTAATAATAATCCTGATCCTTATCGTCTCCCGTACATTTACATCGTTAATCTATTTTATCGATTAACTACCATCGGCCAATCTCTACGATACAATATAAGAAGCAACAAATCTCTAGCACTTTGAAAGATGTTTCTGTTCGCCTGTGACCTGTCCTCGATAATCGTGCTATGGTTAAGTGCAGTTCTAAACTATCGCGAGACTACCGGAACCTGTTCACCGTGGCTTTCGAGTCCGTAAATTTCCACGAAATTCCTTGGAGATCGTGTCTTGCTATACATTTAATAATCGCTGCCAGAGAAAAGCCTGACGCGAACAACATGTACGTCCAATTGAATTTCTCTATGCCATAACTGTTTGCAGTTACACGAACACGTCGATAGCTAGCTAGAGCTACGACTTGCTAGCGGAGATTTGTCCTAATCTTGTTTGCTATAGTCCAGAAACATTCGTCACGCAAGTACGAGAGCAAGTTACTCTTCCTGGGTAACGAAATCACTTTAACGAGGACATCTTGGTCCGCTCTTGGCCCGACTACTAGCACGACTACTTCTATTCTAATGGAAATAAGATTGTCGAAAGTTACTGATCTAGCCTGTACCTTTCGCGATATCGGAATTTTTCGTCGGGTTTAGGTTTGACAAAAAATAGGGAAAAGAAATTAAATCGCAACACCATTTATTTGATATTACGATAAAATTAACACTAGGTTTACGGACGTTTTTGTATACCTATCTTTATGGAGAGCCGTCAGATTTACGGGTAAAGAAAACTACGTATTTTCTTCAAAAATAAGATTATGAATTTAATTTAAAAACAATTACGATATTAATAACCCAAACCTATATGAAATCTGTTAATATTGCGAGTGTTTTCGAATTAAACTAGTCGTTTGTTTTTTAAAGAAAATATGTGGTTTCCTTTGCCGGCAAATTTATTGGACGTCCGTAAAAATAAGTATACAAAAAACGTTCGTAAACCTAGTGTTAATTCATTTGTAAGTCGGTTTGTCAGTTCAGTTTCTAATCCAGTTTGCCGTTGTTGTTTTGATCGAGTTATCGTGTTTCGACAAGAAAATACGATCCTACATACGTTATCGGATTAAATTCGAATTCTCAAACGAATAATTTCGATAGGTATTTAAACTCGAAGCGTATGAAATTGCGCGTGCAAACGAAATAGCAGTGATACGACGTGAAATTTGGTTCTCTTTTGGAGAACAGAAGTCTTAACCCATTCTTTCGCCATCGGTTTCTTTTGTCGCGCGACAAATGACTCGTATGCTCGGTCACATTTGAGACTTCTTTGATGTTAAATTGCTTCGGGAAACGAGGCTGCTAACCATTTTACCTAGTAGTTCGAGTTGCAGCTTAATTGTGCCACGGAACAGCACAACGCTCCTGAAACAGGGGCTCTCAGGAGCATAAACGAGAATCTTCCAAGGAATCTACGAAAACGATCATTTCCTCTTATAAGAAAATTACTATTTCAAACCGATGAAATCTGTGAAATATTCCAGAGTTACGTCTTTTCTTTTGATTTCTTATCAAAGTAGAAAGTATCGGTAACTACACGTTTTTTGACGCGAGAATGGATTAATTTTACAAGTAGAACATGTTGCTTAAAAATAGTACTACTCTATCTTCAACTATCTTTGCGATATCGATAAGTTGCAAGCAATTGCATTTCATATAACACAAATTATAACTCGACGATAGAATAATTAAAATTACACGTGCTACTCATGAAATTTATACAATTTATACAATTTATTGCTAACCGATATAACATCGTAAGAATTTCTTCTACACGATCCATTTAATTTTTATTATTAATTATCATCGGTAGTAACAACAAGATAGTTAAAACAATTATTCACACAGTTGTTGCTCGTTCAAAAAATTCGGATATCCAAAAACCTTTATTTTTATTTCCTTTCATTCGGTGGTCTTACGATATAACATCGTAAGAATTTCTCCTACACGATCCAGTTAATTTTTATTATTAATTATCATCGGTAGTAACAACAAGGTAGTTAAAAGAATAATTACACAATTGTTGTTCGTCCAAAAGATTCGGATGTTCAAAAACCGTTATTCTCGATTTCTTTTCATTCGGTGGTCTTACGATTCAATTGACCGTATCTTCCGTCTCACTGAGTTATAATTCTCGTACCCTCGATTTATCGTTACGTCGAGGAACGTGAAAATTTGGAAAATACACGGAAAATATTCGGATAAAGCACTCGCGGATGACCCGGTAAAACGGGGATGAAAGTTGAGAGTCACAGTTGCGACCGCGACATAACGTTAAATTGGAGACTATATTCCGGCGCGCGAAATTGCATAGGTTCACTAAATAGTGGCACTTTAGCACGACCTTCCGCTAATAAGATCCTTCGAGTGATACTCGCCGCGAAGTGTTTAAAGTTGAACGTTAAGTCTGATACCTTGTTGTCGGCACGCGTTTCACTTCTCGTCCCGTGCCACCTCCGCACGGTTTAGATTCGGATCGGATCAAAATCGTATTTATAACTTTCGTACGAAAAGGAAAGGCGAAAGGAGAGAAAGAGAGAGAGAGAAGAAAAGGGCTGGATGCTTTTCAAGGCGTTTTATATTCGCTTTCAAGGCGTATTAAAGATTTTATGCACGTAACGTATGAATGTGCATTACATCGATGTAACTACGGTGTGGAAAAAACTAGGCCAGTTTAAAGCACACAACAGGGAAACGTCTCGCAGATTTCCTTTTCGTTTTTCTTTTTTATCCTTTCTTACAGCTTTTCCACACTTCGTGATACTCCGAGTTATCTGTATTTAATTCTCAATTTTTAATTATCAATATCCAAATTTTTCTTCTGGAAAGCAACAACGAAGGGAAATTAAAACACGAAACTTTGAATTTGGAATTTTTCTATCTTCGTACTTGGCAGCTCGAGGAGTTTAATTATAAAAAACCATAAAAAACCTCTTATTCATGGTTTAGAAAAATAAAATTGGAAAGACTCTTTTGAGCATTCTGAGAAACATCTTCGTTTATAAATTTTGATGTTGTAGGTATTTCTATACTTCTATTATTATTTAAACAAGTAACATCTTCTGTACTTGTACAACTTGATATCAGATGTTCCTCTTTTTCATTTAGGTCTGTTTTATTGTTAATAACGCTAAAATAGTTACTTGATTCTTGAGGTGTTATATATTGTTCTAATTTAGATGTACTAGTTTCTTGCTGTGTTTCCTTTTTAGAATATCTTTCCATAGAATCATTAATTTTTTCTGCTCTTATCATATTGCTATCTGTTTCTTCTATTGTAGAAAACAATGATTCTTTATTTTGTAAATCTTCAACTTCTTTATTTTCGCATAGTTTTGTCTGAGTATTAGAATCTGATTGTTGGGCAGTTTCTTCTTCTGTTTTATTTGGAAGTGTTTCATTTAATGATTTCTCTATACCCAGTTCCATATCTGGTAATCTTAATTTTAGATTAGAACGTGTTTGTAATAAACCTTTTGTACCAACTTCAGTTTTTCCTTTTTATCCTTTCTCACAGTTTTTGCACGCTTTGTAGTATTCCGCGTTATTTTGTCTTTAATTTCGGCCCTTTTTTTTTATCGTCGATCTCCTGATTGCACTTGTCGTTGTTCGATTCCGTGGAAATTTTTCGTTCGGAAAGTAATAACGAAGCTGATAATAGCGGGGAAATTAAAGCGCGAAACGTTGAATTTGGAATTTTTCAATCTTCGTACTTGGCTGCTCGAGGAGTCCAATTATCCACCATAAAAAACCTCTTATTCATGGTTTAGCAAAATAAAATTCAGAGCACATACTTCACATCGCGTGTTTCCACTCTGAAGTGCAACCTGTACGTAATTCTACTGTGTGTAAGTATATCTCGCATATTCCACAACGATGTAACAGATTCTTGTGGAAACGCGATAGTATCAAATACCTCATGTACCTGCTTTATGTACCTTTTTTTACATATTATCCACCGAGATTCTTGTTTCTTTGATGCTAAAATTGGACAATACTTAAATACTTGATACAAATTCAAATGCCCTTGAAAATTTCTCACGAGTCATACGTTTTTTTCTATCGCTTCAAGTTAATTTACGTAGACTTACCTAGATATTTCCCATCGATCATTATTAACATACCATGGGAGAAAAAGTAAAAACTAAACGCTATACACAAAATTACACAAAGATATAACTAATCAAAACGAGAAGAGTAATTACCCTTTGCGAATGAGAAACGAAGCTAACGATACATCGAGTATCTACTAAACAATTAGAAATAAATCGAGGGAAATTGTTTGAGTAAAAAAATATAACAACATAAAAGATAACACCAAAATTATTTTTCGCTATATTCCATGCAGCTTTCAATTCGAAAAGTAACGAAATTTCAACGTATATTACATTTGTCATCAAAGGGTTAATTACAGAAATATCTGAGAATTTTGTTTCTTTTTTCAGATGGAAAGAAATCGTTCAATTTCTTCGTGAATTACACTTTCAAATTCGACACACAGTTGACTTGCTCGATCAGCGAGATCGAACAAAGGATATTTTTGTTACACCCGATAAGAAAGTTGTTCTTTTACCGGCGACTGGATGTACAGGTAAAAGCACGTGGTGCAGAACTTCTTAAAGATCGCTTCGAGGAACGTCCCGAAGATTCGATTCGTCGCATCGACGTCCCCTGGCGACGAGGGTCGAGGTCGGAAGGTCAGGTACCGTTCGCTATTTAGAGCAGGACCTTGGTGCTGTTCTTATCTCGAGCCGTGCGAAACGAGAGTGCGAGAAGGAGCTAGAGGTGGAAAAAAAAAAAAAAAATGGAAAGAGGTACACGCGATGTCGTGTTGGTGGGCAAAGATGCAAGGGAAAGTTTCTTGGGCAAAAGTGGTCACGTACCGGCTTTGTCAGACGCCGCCAATCTCCTCGAACGATCTAGCCTCGAAAAATCCTATTTTCATAGGCCCGCTGCTTTTCCTTTCTCTCTTCCACGTTCTCTACCACTTTCTTCTTCGCCTAACTCGCCGAGTCTTCGATTTTTACTTTCTAACGTCCTGTCGTTTCGATTAACCCTTTGACTTGACATCGGGAAATTGTTTCAAGGGATGAAAAATTACATAAAGCATCTTGTTGTTTTGGTACTTGATTAAGTTAATTTTGTTAATTTAATTTAATTTAATTTAGTTAAGTATTTAATTATAAAGTAGCTTGAAAATTACAAAGTATAACAAGAGAGTAAATAAAACCGGTATTTACTCAAATTTTTTTCTTCCTTTATTTATTTAAATTACCTTATTTATTTACTTTATTTTCTCGAAATAAATTCCGAATAAAAGATTTTGAAGCCTTAATGGCTGCTAGAAATAAAATTGAAATAGAATTTGGAATTATCGACTATATTTCTAGACTATATATCTTACAAGAGTAAATAAAAAATCGTATAACAATTAATACATAGAATTATTTAACTCCGATACCTCGAACGCTATTACATTATCTTAAATTTAATCTATCAATTAATATCGGTCTCCAAAATTTGATTATTCGATTGAAAGTCGTCTCTCGAGTGCAAAGGGTTAATACTTATAAGTCTGGTATTACATCTGTATTACGTCCCTTTAACGCTAAACCTGCCACGGTCAAACGACCGATGAATGAAAAAGAAGTAGAAACCTTAAAAAATAGAATAACATTAAGAAACTCGTTAATTATCTAAATGCGAATACTCGTGTCTTTACTCTAGTAAAATAACACTTGGTTTCGAAATGCAACTATCAATCAGATAAATAATGGCAGACGCTTTACGTAATTGGCAATAACAATGTAAACAATAATACACACGTATATGTTTTCATAAAAACGAAGTTACTTTCAGATAGTATCTAAAAATGGGATTAACCAAAGTTACCTATACCACATACCCAACACAGGAGAGTGCTCAAGCTATATAGAAACTATATAGTAAGTAATGAGCCGTGAATTATCGCGACTTCCACGTTTTAACGGGTCGATCCTTGAGAAACTTTTACTTTGGAGTTACACGAACGTACCGGTAATTATTTCGCTAGGAAGTTACCGTCATTCCTGTCGGAATGCTGTAGAATGTTGAAGCGCAAGTGGATATGCGCAGGATGTCGTGGAAAGCGCGGCGAACGTGATTGACGGTGCTGTTCGATGGATCATTCGATCGAATCAGTGCAGCCATCTACGAACAGCCCTTAATTAGACTCTCATCCCTCTCTGACAGCGTAGTAGTCTCCGTCTAACCATACAATCGTTGGTTTTTCCATTCGACGTAAAGCGACATTTGTATGAAGAAAATATCCAGTCGCTGATATCTTCGGACTTCTCACTCGATGGTACTAGTTATACCTCGTTTAACGAAAGCTTAGCGTAAATTCGAATTAATCCTATTGTGTGAATGGAATGAACGAGGTCCTGAGTGAATGTCAAGAGTGGTTGAGACCTAGAACGAATGTAGGTAGTTTATGATAGAGACGAATGCAAGAATTGAGTGAAAGTTTAGGGATGCGTCTCGAGTGTTTGGAGTACCTGGCCCATTCAAGGGCCGGAATGCATGGGAAATGCGTGAATGAGAAGAAAAGCCTGTGTACAAAAGAGTTTAAAAGTTTAAAGGTGAAAGGTTTAAATTGGGGTGCAAGGACGAAGGTTAATTAGTTCTAATACAGTTCTAAAACAGTCGATAGTCAGTTAAGCGCATAGTTGTTGTTTGAGTAAATCGTTTTGTTATTTAAAATCCTCTATTTTCTTCGTAAATCACCCAATAATTCCTACAAAACTTCTCGCGACAGGTATTCTAATGTTCGTCCGATATGTTATAATATTATATTTAAAATAATCTAGGTTAACAAACCTTCGCAGGAACGCAACCAGCGATGCGTAATTTTTCATATTTTTCTTTCTACCGATTACGAGGGGTCCGAGTCAATCGGGGCCCAGTTTATATTTTTATGACTCGTGGACATGTCGATGGCCCTAACACCGCTTGGGACTAGGTCCCAAAAACCACATTTCGTTGACAACGAGTCAACGGAACGGACCTCTATCGAAAAGACTTCAGCCTTTAGAACAGACCCCCAACGCTAATAAACTTTGCTATACGAGACAAAAAGCATATATTTCCCATTGTCTTCTCATCCCAAATGCAAAGAACGAAAGAATTTCCACAAAATCCCACGTAACTATCGACTTTTCAATTTCTTCTTACGCGAACCATCGTTATCGTCAAGAATTACAGGATTCTCGATTCTCGACGCAATAACTGCTACGAGAGGATCTTTATAGTAATTTATCGCAGTTTCTCGCATTGATTTGGGCTTAGACGTGGAATCAATAAATTCACAGCCGACTGCTCGATGCAGTCGGACATATTGCAGACTCGGTACAATATTATAGCAGCAAAGTGTAACGATATATCGAATAAAAAACTCAGATAATATCCGAGAATACGGATTAGCGTGTGCGTAATTTATAAGACACTGTGTTATAGAGGTTTGCTAGGTTAATTACACGTAAAGTTTTTTTTTTCTGTTTACAGAAAACTCTCCCCTGTTTATGAAAATACAGAAAAAGTCATCGAAGCGTTAAACACGCGTCAGACAGGATTGTAACATCTTTCATTACAGCAGCATGCCGCATTACCATTCGAGTATTCCATGTTCTAGGGTTAACACCAGGGCATCGTGGTTCCGAGGTATCGATCGGTGCCCGAAATCCGTGTAGGTTTCAGCGATTCGTCGGGAAACCGGATGTTCAGGCGGCGGCAGAGATAACCGCGGTACCGCGATAAATTCGCGGTGCACTTTCTGTTTCGTGGCGACATTCATTAACTCGGGATGAAAAATGCGGCGGTCGCATAAACGGGTAGAAAAGTGCTGTTGGTGGACAGCGCTGCCGGCGTAAAGGGAGAGAAAGAACGGGAAAAACGAAACGAAGAAACGAAAAGTCTAATGCAACGGGACGAACGAGGACGGGGAGAGATCGTTGAGTTTGCAGGGATGAAAAGTAGACCAGAAAGGGCTACGCAGAGTTGCAAACGTATAAACCCGAAGCGAAACGGATTAGTACGAGGAAAGAAGATAAAAGCGAGAAAGATGATGTAAGTAGAGCGAATAAACCGTCGATGAGACATAAACAAACCAGGGACGAAACTTTCAACAACATTACACGAAATATTCGAATTTTCGAAAGATAAGTAGGTGAAAGAAAAGTGATTAAAAATAAGTAAGTAAAAATTAGTTTAAAAAGAGAATCAGTATTAAATTATTTCAGGGTGTGGAGTTTGGGTTAGCTTTAGCCAAAAATATTTGAAAACTGGGGATGATTTCGATCATGGATTCGTGTTCAGGAAAGTAAACTTTACGAGAATCTACGAGAAAAAATTGAAATTTCTTGGACAGTGTTATAAATTACGAAAAAAAAGTAAGTCGAAGATCATCGAAATATAATTAAAAGTCGAATGCGCACAAAAATTTGTATTTTTTAACATTTTCAACACTTCTTAGCGTAAAGTTACACCGTAAATCAAGTTCCTGTTTCTCATTTACAATTTACCCTCGATCCGATCATCGAAGAAATTCAAAGTAAAGACTTCCATGATTCTTCACTTATCCAAACACCTTTCCGCTACTTCACCAAGGTCACCGATCCTCTGTGTCATAGATTTATTCCCAAATTCTAATCCAAAACCTTATTAAGCCTAAGAAGAAATTTTACGCGGCAAATTGGTAAAACCATCGATCAATTTCCACCACGGGAAATTCCATTAAAATACCAAAGATCCCATTAAAAATACATCCCTAACCTTTACTATAAATCTTGGTCGCTTGATTTCCAGGTCGAGCGTCGTGCACCGAGCCGAACGTGGAAAGACACAGAAAGAGAATCTAAATATACGCCGGGAGTAAAAATTCATCTTATTACTTAAGCAAGCTCGCCAGCGGGGAAGTGGAAGGAAGAAAGCAAAGGGTGGCTGGATTTCGGTAGCAGCGGCGACGCCGCAGGGGGTTGGGAATCGGAAAGCTGGGGGTTGAAAGCGACTTCGGCCCGTAGTGTCTCCGCGGACAGCAGCTACGCCGCCACGCAGCGTCAGGCCTCTCTGGCTTCGTGCCTTTTTCCTGCGCAACCGTTTCCCGACGAACCCCCTCGTTTTCCCGCGCAACTCGTTCCACGCGAATTTCCACGATGGCGCGCAGTAGAAGCTGCTGAAACCACCCGGGCGAGAGAAACGATGGGAAAAGCCGCGAAACGACCGGCGAACGAGGGTCCTGCCTGTTCTCCAGATGGACAGTCGAAGTAACCGTGCGTGGAATCTTTGAAAGTACAAGAGCATCGGTGCACGCAGAGTGAGTTCGAAGCATGATAAAGCACAAAGGTGGCTCGTCGTTGGACGAAACCGGGGACTGTGAGAAGCTGAGTGAAGAGTGATGGTGATAGTTGAAAGACTGGGGTTAGAAACTAGACTGCATCCTCGGGAAGTATCAATGGGCCTGGTCGTTTAACCAGCTCGATCGGCGAGAATCGTTGTATCGGTTGTGCTTCGAAATTTCTTTCCACCCCTCTCCTTTTTGTTTTCAACCCTTCGACGAAGTACGATCGAGAGGGTTTTATTTGCTTTTTTTCCCCCAGTGGAAGGACGAAACGTTTTGACGATTAAAGCCCGTGTCGCAGGGGGATCAAACGATCCCAGGACGGAACAGTGATAAAAGCACCGGTGTTGCATCGATTCGACGTCTCGATAGCTTTCGAGGATTTCGCACCGTGGAACGGGGACTGGAATTCGCGTGTCGATCTCGCCGGTCAGATAACCGGGCCAGACGTCTGTTCCATCCTTTTTTTCCTCCCTTTTCCGTGACAACGTTATCGTCGATTAAGGTAAGTCCCCTGTCACGCTTTGTTCCGCGTCGAAAGTCTACCGTAAACGCCGCCACGCCACGTGGCATTTCATTGACCTGTCGAGATAATTTCGGAAATTTCTCCGGTCGCGAAAATTGCACGAGTCGCGTAAACCGAGACGAAGAAATCTTTTTTTTTCGCGGGAGGAAACGAAACACACGATTCGCAGGCGATTATTATCCTCGATATTCGCGTTATATTTCTTCATAATCCTCGTATGGGATTTGAAATGCGAAAAGGGAGATATACGAGATTCGTGCAATGTAAATATAAAGCATACAACGTGCTTTTATATTTTCCGTTTCGCTGTGAGAAATTTCGAATAAAATTACCTTCATTTAGGTGGCTAGTTTAAATATATAATTTTCACCAAGGGTGAACGATTAAGCTTACCCTTTTGTGGTTGGTTGACTAAAGAGTAGTCCACTGGAAATTCTACTAAATTTAGGAAACAATGGAGTGTTTAAAGTTACTTGTCCAAAATGATTCACAAACAGTAATTTTAAAAGCGAATATAATTTTTTCCATTTTTAAAAACGCGAATTTCGAATCTCGCATATAATTTTACTTTTATATTATCCATTGAATTTAAGTAAATACATTTATAGAAATTATATCGCTTTGTCAAGTGTGTCAATATTCCATTGATTTTCATTAATTTTTATTAAGAATTTCATTTAAATATTTCGAAAAAGATATTTTTCAGAAGCAGGAGGGTTAAGCAGGATGCTAATAATACATAAAACATTATACACTGCTGAAATAATTATTTTCCTATAATAACAGCGACGACGACACGTCTCGCAAAGGATGTAAAATTCATATTTTAACTTCTAAAATAAGATGGTTCAGTGTCAAGATGGACATTGAACGCGTACGAACGGCTGGGAGTTAAAATTGAATCGTCCCTCGTTTCCCCATCGAGTCTTCATTTCGCGTTCATGGGATCTCTATTACCGTCGCAAAGATTGGGCTAGCCGATTAAAAGCCGGTTGCCTTCGCAACTCGAGGTCCTGTTACAAGGATCTCGAGGTTTGGGAACAGCCGGGACCAGCGTGGTAGCTCGCTTTGAGCCGCTTTTCGCCCTAGGAACACGCTCCCTCGTCCTGTGCCTTGTTACGCTTAAAAGCGTACTTTCCTAAGCTCGCCGCTGTCCTCCGGGGTCGCCGCCCCGTATAATTAATTTCCCATTCAATGTCAGATTACATTGGCCGTGCCTGCGGAGCGTATCAAAATCCAATAGAGTCGGAAATGCCATCGGCAGATACGATCGCGACGCTGTCGTCGTGCCAGAGTCCAAAGCGTTTCCTCCGGTTCTCTTCCGGTCGAAAGCGGAAGATTCGACGGTTCCCCGGCGACGAGACACCGTGCGTCGTTCCTTCGTTCCCCGCCGACGCGAATTTATCGTTTCCGATTTAATTGAAAAACTCTCCCCCCCGTTCTGACTCTCTCTTACTACGAGCAGAATCGAAATTTTAAGTTCANTTAATTTTTATTAAGAATTTCATTTAAATATTTCGAAAAAGATATTTTTCAGAAGCAGGAGGGTTAAGCAGGATGCTAATAATACATAAAACATTATACACTGCTGAAATAATTATTTTCCTATAATAACAGCGACGACGACACGTCTCGCAAAGGATGTAAAATTCATATTTTAACTTCTAAAATAAGATGGTTCAGTGTCAAGATGGACATTGAACGCGTACGAACGGCTGGGAGTTAAAATTGAATCGTCCCTCGTTTCCCCATCGAGTCTTCATTTCGCGTTCATGGGATCTCTATTACCGTCGCAAAGATTGGGCTAGCCGATTAAAAGCCGGTTGCCTTCGCAACTCGAGGTCCTGTTACAAGGATCTCGAGGTTTGGGAACAGCCGGGACCAGCGTGGTAGCTCGCTTTGAGCCGCTTTTCGCCCTAGGAACACGCTCCCTCGTCCTGTGCCTTGTTACGCTTAAAAGCGTACTTTCCTAAGCTCGCCGCTGTCCTCCGGGGTCGCCGCCCCGTATAATTAATTTCCCATTCAATGTCAGATTACATTGGCCGTGCCTGCGGAGCGTATCAAAATCCAATAGAGTCGGAAATGCCATCGGCAGATACGATCGCGACGCTGTCGTCGTGCCAGAGTCCAAAGCGTTTCCTCCGGTTCTCTTCCGGTCGAAAGCGGAAGATTCGACGGTTCCCCGGCGACGAGACACCGTGCGTCGTTCCTTCGTTCCCCGCCGACGCGAATTTATCGTTTCCGATTTAATTGAAAAACTCTCCCCCCCGTTCTGACTCTCTCTTACTACGAGCAGAATCGAAATTTTAAGTTCTATTCGTATTTTATCGTTCCTTTTGCGTCTTGATAGAAAGGGACGAGAGATTTGAAAAATTGGAATATTTGGTCTATGAAATACAGAATTTTTTAGTAGAGTAATGCATTGACAAATGTTTTCTAAATTTAAGTTTTAAGATTTTGCGAGTAACGATGGATGAGTGGAATCGTTTAAGGTTCGAAACGAGCTCCGTTTTATAGAGGAATTATTTCCCCTAGAGCCGAAGGTGGACTTTAATTAAACCTGATTGAAGCGACCACTCGATAATATCGAAGCTGACTTTACGGTTTCTTCGTCTATGATATGTACAACGTCTGGATGTTGGAATGCTTGACCTTGCTAGCCCTGCATAACTTCGGGGCTGCGGTATTGTTCGGAAGTATCTTCAAAGGTCTCGTAAGTAGATTGGTGCTCGAAACCGCGCCGTTGTGGTGGTAATGTAATAGAAGTTATTGGAACATCCAACGAGGTGAAACTTACTTAACACAGGATATTTTCCAGGCGTGACGAATTGAGAAATTGCTCGGGTTGCGAGTGCCGGAATTTAATTTCAACTTCACTCGTCTTTGCGACCATTGTCCAATATATTTACTGCAAATTTTATTCCTCGTCATTGAGTTACTTGTTAAGAATTTACTCGTTATTAACACTAGGTTTACGGACGTTTTTGTATACGTATCTTTATGGTGACCCGTCAGATTTACGGGTAAAGAAAACTACGTATTTTCTTAAAAAATAATTACGATATTAACAAATTTAATATAAGTTGATTAAATCTATTAATATTGTATAATTGGAGCAACTCACCCGTCAAATTGACGGATCCTGTAAATCTAGCGTTATTGTAGGATTTTGCTGTTGAACGAGCCCAAACATTGGATAGAAATGTTGGGTGGACAACCGAAACGAAGTCTTTTAATTAATAAAAATGGTTTATCGAAATAATAGCTGATCTCTTCTCTGACACTGACTTCTGAACACCTGAACACTGAATACCGAATACTTACTACTCATAACCTGTCGCCCTTATTTAAATCTTGCATTCTCTTCTTCAATTTTGCTTTTCTCACGTATCCTAAATATTCTAGATTCTTCCTTCTTCAATTATTCTTTCTTTTCTCACGTATACTCACATTCACTGTCATAGGTAAACTCCGCACACACTTGAAATTAAGATCACACACCCATTTGCCCAACTATCGCTCCTAACCCTTTGTGGTCGAGAAACGAAATTAACGATACATCGAGTATTCACAAAATAATTAAAAATAACGAACCAAGGGAAATTTTCTGAATTAAAAGATATGTACAACATTGATGACAATATTAAAATAATTTTTCGTTATATTTTAAGCAGCTTTATTTCTATAAAATAAAAATATTTCCACGTATATTGTGACATTCGTCCTCAAAGGGTTAATATATTAGCCTGTTCGCCATTCCCGCATTAATTAAATAAATTTTTTCACCTTCCATCGAAATCTCGTTTCTTAAAAATAATATCACTACCCGATGATAATTTTTATAATCTCTCCGAAACCTTCAAACTTTCCAAAATATCGCGCGTGCATAATGGAACAGGAATTCACCACGAGCACCTCTTCCACCTCAGATTATTTCTCGCTATATACCAAGCAGCTTTCGCTCTAGAAAATAAAAATATTTTCACGTATATTATGACATTCGTCCTCAGAGGGTTAATATATCATCCTGTTCGCCATTCCCGCATTAATTAAATAAATTTTCTCACCTTCCATCGAAATCTCGTTTCGTAAAAATGATATCACATTCCGATGATAATTTTTATAATCTCTCCGAAACCTTCAAACTTTCCAAAATATCGCGCGTGCATAATGGAACATTTTCCACCTCAGAATGTGGGAGGAACGAGCTGTTTCGGGAGCACCCTGTATAAATACGAAGGTATTCCCAGTCCGTCGATTTTATTCGAGCATTTACCTATCCGAGACCCGACGGTACCTCGAGATTCCTCGATCGTGCCTCGATCTCTCGTGATTCGCGGCACTCTAAATCCCAGGTAGATCCCGGCCCGGCAAAAGTAGTATCCCTCGAAACTGGTCGGCCTCGAAAGTTCGCCGGCAATAAACCACGCCGGGGAATACGATTCATGGCGGTTGTTATCATTGATCTGGCCGAAATGCGCCACGACGTCGAGTTACCTCGATCCGCGGAACTTGCAGCGACAGGATCAAGAAATGGTTCCTCCTCGAGCAGCCGACTCTGGATTTGCATACGTTCCCGCGAGCGCGCAGGAAGTACCGAATTACGCGAGTTATAGTGATCCTCCGGCGTCGCCATTGTATGTATCGACTCGAGAAGAATTCACAGACGGTTTTGCTGATTCCTCGCGCGAGACTGGGACGGAAACTAGAGATTTCCGGGCGAAGGGAGGTTATGTCGAATGGGGAGAAATAGAAATGATATATAGAAACCGATGGTATAATAGTTCATCTTGGATATTGCGAGGTTTGTCTTTTATTATAATGATTTCATTATACAAGGCCAGTTTAGTAATTGCATTGTGTTTTTATTGGACATTGACAAGTTTGTGAAGAATTACATTTTCTATCCCATCGTGTTATCTGGAAAAAAAAGAAGAAAAATATTTATAAAAGGAAGTACCAAAAATGGTTTTCTTACGATATAAGAACCAAATATAAGTACCAAAAATGGTCTTTTTACGATATAAGAACCAAATATAAGTACCAAAAATGGTTTTCTTACGATATAAGAAAGAATAAGATCAAGATAGAAATACATAATCCCAGAAATTCGTGTTTATGCAATTAGGTATATCTATTTAATCGATTAATATTTTTCGAAAGAAATTTCGCTCTTCTCTTGGCTCATTAGGGATAAAAAGAAAGTTTGCAGGTTCTTATGCTTGCAATGGGCGATTCCTCGGGTCAGACATTTCGAGGACATCGACCCACATGTCTCCAAGCGAGTGCAAGAGGGTCGTAAACGGCTCTGCTAAGTCTGTCTAGCCTTCATCCTATATAAATCCAAATGATCAAGCTTCGCGACGGATAAGCCGTGATCTATAAATCAAGAGCGACGTCCTTTCAGATTTGTTTTTTTTTTACCGATACCGTGGAAACTCGATTTTTCGACGAAACAGCTTTCGAGGAGGAGAAAACCTTGCAACTTTAATATATTTCTTATTAACTATGTACTTCGCAAAGAAGGTGATCGAATATTTTTCCAGAGTTCTCGATCGACCCAGGGATTGAATTCGAGAAGAAGAAGAAGAAGAAGAAGAGGAGGAGGAGGAGGAGTAGGGAAATCTGGTTAACGGGAAATTTGTGGCGCGAAAATTGATTTTCCACATCCGCACGCTTCTTCCACAAACATTTCTCGAGAAGAGGTAATAGAAAGTTTGCCATCACTCTTGAGGTACAAGCTGTTGACTCAAAGAAAACTCGAAGAAGAAGAGAACAGGGTGGCGGAAAGGAAGACCTCTGATTTTATAAAATGGAAATTACTCCCGCGCTGTGTACTCGTGTTTATTTTTAAATGACTTCTGACGTTATAAAAATCGTGCAGGCAAAATTGGAAATAGAATCTGCGCGAATAGAGGTACGAAAGTACGCTTTCTACGAAATTAAATTCGTATAGATCGAGCAAACAGCTGGAAAGGAATTTCAATGATTTGATTTTGATTATAATTATAACGCATCTTTGAAAAAATGTGGCATTCAAGTTGAAACAGTAAAAGATATTAATAGTTCTTACTACTACTCATTCATAGTTATTCTCTAAGATAATTCTTCTTAATCCTCCTTTTAAACCGCGTTTCACTTTGCAGACAGTATACATTAATCCTAGCGCACGCAATTATAAATAATTTCCAAAATTGTCAAAATAATACCCCAACCCGAGTCCGTAGATCGAGAATTGCTTGGACGAGAAAATAAAATCCGCTGTCAGACCGAAATTTACAGAATTTAATCCGCGGAGAAAAAATTTCCAATTAAAAGTTGGAAATTAAAATCGTGACACAAGAAAGTCGCTCATCGTTCATCTCCCCCGCCTTCGTCGTTGATAAAACCGGCCTGAAGCCTCGATATCCGACAAAGATCACGAGGAGAGAAGCTGAAATGCCTGTTTCAAAGCCGTTCCCTGAAAATGATAAATTGAAGAAGCTCGCTACGGAGTGTCTACGATACTCTTCAGGTTCCGAGAAAGAGAGAGAGAGAGCTACTTAAATCTCTTTTCCGCTGCAGTCGTTCGCGTGTTCGTTTGGCCAGACACGCGCGTCAGGAATAATAGAGCGAAAGAAAGAATAACAAATTGAATGGATCCGTGGCCGGAATTATTCAACAAATATCCACGCAGCCGGCTCCTGCGCAAAGGCAGGGCTGAATAACAATCGGTACCTGGCGACTACTATGCATTCGTGCTGCTTCGGGCGAAGATCAAAAGGATACGTTGTAATTACGATACCGAAGTTATACAGGGGATGCGTTTGAAGGAACATGTTACCGTGAAATAGATTTGCTAGTTCGGCTTGTATAAACAGGCAATTAATTTGTCCGGGAGACAGAGTAGCGGAAAACAGCTCGCGCGCGCGCGCGGGCTTTCAACGGAAATTAATAATTAGCGTTTCGCTTAAATAATGCAGACCTGGTATATTCGTACAGTTGGATTGGGATTACCGTTTTACCGGACTGATTCTTTGTGCAACTTCACGGGGATTTTAATTTATTTTACTTGCTGCCCGTTGCGCTCGAGTTAGGTTAGCAACTTCGTCGGGGTACAGTCGGTTAGAAAAAAAGTCCAAATTTGGATGGAATTTCGGTCCCTCTTCCATTTCCTTTACATTTTTAAGTAAATTATTTTATTTATCTATTTCGATGATTTCGGGATTTACAGATAGGCGTATTTTCGAATAGAAGCCAATCGAGTCAAAGGATCCTCGATGTTGCGAATAATTTCGATTCCTCGATTTCGTTGGGCGTCGATTGGAATCAAAAGACAGGATGATCCACGTGTATTTTCGAATAGAAGCGAGTCGAGTCAAAGGATCTTCGATGTTGCAAATAATTTCAATTCCTCGATCTCGTTGGGCGTCGATTGGAATCAAAAGACAGGATGATCCTCGTGTATTTTCGAATAGAAGCGAGTCGAGTCAAAGGATCCTCGATGTTGCAAATAATTTCGATTCCTCCATCTCGTTGGGCATCGATTGGAATCAAAAGACAGGATGATCCTCGTGTATTTTCGAATAGAAGCGAGTCGAGTCAAAGGATCCTCGATGTTGCGAATAATCTCGATTCCTCGATCTCGTTGGGCGTCGATTGGAATCAAAAGACAGGATGATCCTCGTGTATTTTCGGATAGAAGCGAGTCGAGTCAAAGGATCCTCGATGTTGCAAGTAATTTCGAATCCTGGATTTCGCTGGGAGTCGATTGAAATCGATAGAGAGGATGATCCGAAAGCGTGTTAATATCACCGGCGATTACGGATATTCTTCGTCGGATTGGATCCGAGCGAAATATTTTTCGAGACGTACCTGAAACCTTCTCGACGCCAGATAAGAGTGGAAGTGGGCGAATTTCGAGGACAGCAACATCCCCTGGGAACAGGGATCATCCTCGCGACATCGTCTTCGACGCTTGTTCGAGGATACGTCGCAGTTACTGATTCCATACCGTTCGTAGAGTCGAGTTAGGTGCTACACTCGATGATCTTCCACGATTTCTCAAGGAAACTTTTCGAGTTTTCGCGCGGTAGAATTTTTTACGGTCTCGTTAAAGCAATTTTTATCGACGCGAGAAATTTTTCCGAACTCTGCTCGGGTTCAGGGTTGGAATAGTGAAAAGTGAGACGCGTTGGAATGAAAATAACGAAGACTAGGGGAATTTTAAAAAAGAATTTAAATTTAAAGAATTTACATTTCAAAATTATTTGGGTTACTTAATTTCCGAATTATTAAAAAGATTAAAGACAGCAGAATAATTGAAATAAAAAATTTTATCTTGTATTATTTAGTAAATTAAGTGTATAATTTAGTTAATTATGCATAGTATCCTGGATTTATCGGTGTATTATAGATAGTATATATAAATTTGATCAGAAGTCAATGAAAGTCGCAGGATCGCGTTTTGTGAATGATCGTCTCCTGAACGGGCTTCCACCTCGGGAAGTCCTTTGGCGGCTATCGATATCCACGTATAAATCCTTGGCCATATAGACAGCCGAATGACGAAAATAAAATTTCATCCGTTAATCCCTCGTGAGAACGGTGACGCACGTGCCGCGCGGACGCGGAGCGTCGAAGAACACGGTGAAACGTGCGGACACACGAGTAACGAAGATATAAATAGCTAATGAGAAGTTAAAAGGAGCGAAAGACCACCAAGGGAGAGCTAATGAGTATTCCGTGGCTGTCAGCTATTAATGCATAAATCGTTACAAGCCCTGTTAAACGAGCTTTCTCGAAAGTCCCGAGACGTCGCGCAAACAACGTGTCGACACGCTTGCACGCTGTCGAGCTTTCACTCGATCAAACGGCCGACCTTTGTCCACCTTCTTTCCACCACTGCAGCGATAGTTACCTGCATATCGCGGCGCTAGTTTGTCCACGCGATCGTTGCGCCGATATTACCAGCGATTTTGCGCCACCGAGCGAGTTACGCGAGCGAACGTGCTCCTTTCTTTCCCGATTGTCCCGTTTTCCTTTCTACCTGCTTTCTCTCATCCCCTATCTCCCTTCCAATCTTGTTTATTTACCGTTCCATTCCCCAGTGTTTTTATCTACTATTCCAACCGAATATTTCTTTCACCGCACGCAGTTGTCCGTTTTATTTTCATTTCTTATTCATCGATTTTCGGTTATTTATCCTACAAATTGGGTCATTTTTACCGTGTAATTTATCCAGTTGTTTGCTCGTATTTTATTTTTATTCCTATTTTTATTCTCGATTCATTATTTCTTCTCGTTATTTTCTGATTCTAATTACACGGAAAAGGAGAAGAAGATCAAATTATGACGAAACAACGAATTTATCATAAACGTTAAAAACTGGGTTGAAATATTTCGTTGTTCGTTATTTCCTTCTCTTGATATTAAAAATTTATTCCGGAAGCTTTTTTCATTATCATTCTCTTTTAAAATTTATTTCAGATGCAGCCAATTATATTCGCTCTTTAAACTTAACACGATTGAAATTGCTAATCCTTCAGAAGGCAATTACGCGATGTCTATGTGAAAGGCAATTACCATTTTTAGCAGATTAATCGAATATATATTGACGAATTTCTTTTCCTATCGGTGCCGAAAGTTCGCATCGCGAACATCGTCATTTAACACCATTTCCATTACGTTAATCAACTTAACCCTCTTATTGCTCGTGTCTCACCAGAGCACTCACGCTCTTCATAAGTGGTTCATTTACTTCAGTCGTCGAAGTGGGTGATTATAGTTGATGGTACCTCATCTTGAGAGCTGTATTCAATACCATTAACACTTCCTATATGAGCACGATCTGATTCTGGCAATTTCGACGATTATTCCCATTCGCATCCTTAGAGCTTGAATTCATCCTATTAATCATTGCTGGTGAAATCATGGAAATTGTATAAAAGCTTTGATAAGACGAAATCACGATTATTATTATCTTATTTCATTTATAATATTTATTTACTCATAGATAACGTATTCATTTCACTTGGTAATGGATAAACATCTGGAAAAATATGTCAAATAAATATTGTCATAATTTCGGAAAGAGAAAATCTCCTAATTTGAAAATTTATGAGTACAAATAAATATTACCATTACATTCATGATACACTGCAATATTCATCTGTCGACATTTTCTTGCATCACACGTTTGATACTCGTATATTATTCAATTTCCATGTATTCATTTTTCATTCTCATTAATAACGTTAATAATTTTAGTTTCCATAATACGAGTAACGATAGTATTGTAAAGAGGAATAAGAATCGTAATTTCTTTCATTCTCATTAATATCGTATATCTCGTTAATGTCTCATTAACATAGTATAAATTATATTTTCTAAATAATAATTTTCTTTTCCACGTTCGTAAATTCATCAATTTATTTTTATCGAAGGAAGCCTTGGAATTATCAATACCGATACACCTCAGCGATGTTCTCGGTACTATGCACGTCAAACCCACGAAGTGCGGTTGATTTTTGTTTAATACGCGTTTATTAACGATGGGATAACCGTGAACTGATCGAGGCAATGAATAATCAGCAGATCGATATTAGATAGTTAATATGAAAGTCTTTCGTTGTCGAAGGGGATAGAGTTATGTGGAGATTGTATAGTTATCGACAGAAAAGATATAATTGTTTACATTTTTTTATTTTAATTCTTTTGCTAGACCTTTTGCTATGTTTTTATGCGGATTCTTTTAGTAATTGTGGCGAATATTTAGCGAAATTTAACTGGTTTAATTAAACAAAATTATGTGCATTAGAGTAGTATAGAAATAAGCAAATTAAATAAAAATTTAATAGGTAAATGTGTAACACATAGTGTTAGAGAGAGCCTATGTATAAAAATATGCGTTAAATATTGTGTTAATATTAATATTTTGAATAAGTCCTTAAATATTGTACTAAGTGCCGTAGTACTTAGAACCGTATTAAATATTATGCCAAACACAGTGTTAAATATCGTGCTAAATTTTGTTAAAAATTGTTGTAATTCAATATTAAATGTAGAAAAAGATTTATACATATACGTTCAGTAGATTGTACAAGTATTAGCTATTGAATGGTTATTTAGCCATGATTCTTGAAAATGACCACGGTAAATGTTCGATACCAATTTATACGACCGCAACGTTTACTATTTTATCACTAGCTGTTTAAATATTTAACGATTATCCGTGATAATCGTTGCGTTAACCGGCACTTTCGGTAATTGTTGTCTCAACGTGTAATAATTCACTCTGACACTAATTATCGCGAGGCTCGATGGGTATCTACGATAGCATAATCGCTTCAAATACCCAATATTTAACCTAAATAGTTTAATATAACAATTACCGAAGCTTATCATTCAACATTTATCCAACTACGGTATGGTATACCATTATGGTATAATGATCATATTTAATACGTTAGGAACACTGTTGTCGTGTTGAGGAACAAAGCAACTCCATCCACAGTAAAAATTCGACGCAACTCGTTAATCAAGCCGACATTTTACCGTCGAAAAGATATGAAAATCCAAAGCGAAAAGAAAATCCAAGCAAAAAGATTTCCAACAATTTTTGCTACGTTTCTTTCCATAGAACCCTTATCGTGACGAGTCCCATTGTTCCAAGCCCTGTTCTCAGTTCTTATGGTGTGACCTAATAATTAGAAATCACTGTTTCTGCAAGGAATATCGAATTTACCTCTCATATCACCGGGTACAATCGACAATCAGCGCTGAAATTAAAATCGCGATTTCGATCGAACGTTCGACCTGTAAGACGAAGAGAATGGGTATCAATTAGCGTTACGTTCGCTTATTCCCGAGTTAGGCGGCCATGTTACAAAATGTAGCAGGCAAAGAAAATTAGTATCGTGGCTGAAGTACGTGTCGACCTACTTAGCACGTTTCCGTAATTGGAGAGTTTTCGCTGTCGCGTAAAAGGGAAAAGAAAAAGAAAGAAAAAGGAGGAGCGAAGAGAAAAAAAAATGTTTACAACCCGCGACTACAGAATATCAGGGGATTTTCCCGTGGACCAGCGCGTGTATATACGTATATAAGCGCGTGTTTATAACTCGCTGAAGAATCGAATTATTTCGCGCAGAGAAGGATTCGCCGGAAGGGTTGATTTTTGCTGGTAAATAAAAATTTCAGGAGATTCGGGATACTGCCGGGTTCGTTTATAATGGACCAGCTAGTAGGAAAGGTAATATCTGTGACAAAAATGGAACGATGTAAAAATGTGGAAACTGGAGTTAAAAGTAAAAATCGAAACGGAAGTTAATTAACATTTCGGTTCACAGCATTGAAAAGAATTTGTAAGTTTGTAATATTCTCGAATATTTTTTAACTCGTAACGTAACTTTTGATAGATCATTTGTCGGGAATCAGGATATTTAAAAATATCATAAGAATCGAGAAATTATATATTGGAAATAGAAAATTAAAACAGCGAAGAACTTTATTACTGCGTATTTCAGATTTATGTATTTAATAAATCAATAAATAAGGGTTACAAGGCTACGTAACTTTGGTAATTTATTTCATTAGAATACCAACGAAAGCCTTGCCAAAAATTGATTTACACCGTCATTTGTAATACGTAAACACGCCTGACCAACAACGAACCATACTACTTAAAATTCCTTTACTCGAGCAAGACAAAAAGAGAACCGATTTGTCCTGCTAGGAAAACACTTCTAGGATGAACATAATTCGACAGCTGTGACTATTACGGTTAAAACAAACAGGAATCTCAAATTATACATCTCGAACCATACCTAATTAATCCACGAAAATTAATAGGATAACCGAGTACGAAGACCTGGCACGAAAACTCCAAACACTAAACAAGGTCAGGGATTATTCTAACTCGGTTATTCGTTAACAGGCATCAGTGTTATCCCATAATGGGTAATAGGATCTTCTTGATCTATGAGCAAACTATGATATTAATTTCCTCCCCTATAAAGTATCAGGATAATTCGAAACATGGTCCGTGCATCATAGTAAGCGTACATTATGTTTATTGAGTAACGCAATAGATACTCCTGTTAATGAGGCAACATTTACTATTTGATATTCCATTGAATTTTTGGGTTGAAAAATGTATGGAATAAAATACTGACGTTAATTAAAATATGATAAAATATAATTTATGAAACGTTGGTCGGGAGTCAGTCCAGCAGAAGGCTGCTGCTTAAGTGGACTGGTCAATCATAAATCAGGCATCAAGCGAAAACTCGAAACGGGAACTGTTGTCAGTGATATAACCGCATAAGTGGTCGGATATCAAGTGTACGTTGGCTGACGCGTTGAAAATGTAATTCGATATCAACAACAGTGGCATTGCGGTGGGAATACCAGCTGTCATTCAGCTTACGCGATCACTATTAAGCATTTTTGAACGTCCTGCCTCTTCCAACAGGCTGTCTTTTTACAGATAAACGTTAATTTAAAGATAATGCATTATAATACGATGCGTTGTATACAAAGTTAGCTGTCCATAATCGAAAGTTAAACGAAGTAGCGAATAATAGAAACTCGTTAATTAATTTTGGGTACTATTTTGGGTTAATTTTTTTTAGATAAATATTTATTATCCCCTAAATCGTATAATTATCGACTTCAACGATAAATAAATAAAGTGCAGCCTAAAAATTTAATTACAATAAAATTATCTATATTTCGTTACATTCTCGGTTTCAGAATTTTTCATTTACTATTGGACATATCTATCCTGTGTAACCTGATTTTACACAGCTTCTTCTTTCTTATTATGCTGGTAGAAAATACGTGATAGTTTAGTTTTTAGTTGGAAATTGTTGAAAATGACGTGGATGTAAGAACAGTGTTAACCACGAACAAAAGTTGGTGATCGTAATGATGTAACTTATCCAACTACCGTGTCAGTACGACGACGAGGGTTTGAAGTTGGGATTTCAAGAGTATCAAAGTCAGACACCGTGAAAAGAACATCCTTCTTGCTTCTGTACCGCCTAAACTAGATTTTCCGTCTCTTCTAAGAGACTCGAAGCTTCGTTTTATAGTTCTGCACGATACGTTTGGTGACCTTAGTTAGTTATGGAATTTCGACGAAGCTTAAATGGAAAAGTTTCGGAATGAAAATTTTAATCGAAGCACGGTCTGGTCTAGCTTTACGCTTCGCGATGCCTCGACCTTCGCGGCGCGAACTGCAACTCGAGTGTAAAGAAAAAGAAAATCAATAAATATCTCGGACGTGCACACGCCGGCCATCGTAATCTTCGCCGGAATTCCTGCAAGAACTAGACGTATAAAGACAGAAAGCGGAAAGATGGCACTGCTGATATAGTCTGCAGCTCACGAAGCCTTGATCACGTGGTGAAATAGAAGAAACTTATTCCGCGGTATTATTTGGATTAATTTTTTCGACTTCAAATCGTAAATTTGACAAAGTACTAAATTTCGAATTTTACGAAGTTTAACAAATTTATAGATTATTCGATTTGAAATTTAATAAACTCAAAGATTCTCAGACTTAGTAAGTTCGTAGATTTATGTTTTTTATTTTAATTAGAGAGATTCATAGATGTAACGTAAAACTTGTGAAATATGGAATTTTTAAATTTGATATAAATCTAATATGAAATTGCGGAATATAGAGTTTGGTATAGAATTAATAAATTTTAATATGGATCATAAGCTCGACGATAAATTTCACTTATAAATTCATCAGAAATTTTAATCTGTTATTCTTCAAATTCAGTCAGTTGATTTTACTTTACAGTTGTTTCTTTTGACTAAGCAGCTCATAAATCTGGCACGAGTTTGTTATTGGGAAGATAAATTCGAGCGATGTTACGTGGAAACTTTGTGATTTTTGTATTTCAATCTCGTCGAAATTTTGCTTTCCTTAAGCCTTTTGTCGTTTAAAGGGTAAAAAATATTTCCTCATTAACGTCTGTTTATTTTCATATCTATTTCATTCGATATGTTTATGAAGTCGGTGAAATGGTGCCTATTGACGAGGTCTTTTTCAAAGGGAACACGGCTGGTTATTTCAAATTGTGCAACTTTTTGAAAATGCTTCGCTTCAGGGGCTTCGATCGCTTTTCGTCGTTGCACAATTGGCCAGTTCGGAACCAAATCGAATTGAAACTTTCATCAATGCTTTTCATTAATCAATTCGTTTCGATTGCACCGCACCATGTAGACGTCTATTTTGCGGATTTGTTTTTAAAATTCATCCAGTTTTATACGCGAAAACGCATCGTGGTAAACTGGCTTTTGTTCGAGTACCATTTGCGTTTGTTGAATTAATTTGTAGCCTGGGTGAGCTGGCGGGACTAATTTATTAATCGGCTGAAATTAAGTTGAAATTGTTCATTAGATTTATCCGACTATGAACTATAGGTATTTTTAAATGAAACAGGAATCAAAATTGATTTAGCTTCGCGTGGTCATAGAATTTCGGAATATTTCAGGGAATTAGCATTGGTTCAGTAGTAGAACGTAATATTGGTCAGCCGAGGGAAATCCTTTATCTTTCTTTATATAATTATAAATATTTAATGCTATAGAATGGCGTTAAATATAGGAATTATATATTGCCTAAATTATTAGATTAATAGAAATTTTATTGTTATTTCAAAATGTAAGTTAATACGATTTTGTAAACAAAATGTTAATATAAATAATCTGAACTGATAACAGTTAGAATAGTAACGGAATTTTTATTTTTGGGGTATATAGGGAATCAATTCTCAATACATTTATTTCCCTCAAATAATAATTCAACAATTTTATTATTTATTCTGGTTTTCCAATTCTTGTTGTTTAATTGATAACGGAGTAATTAATTAATAATATGTATTGTTAAAAATACACATTTTATTCAAAAGAATCCCATTTAATCGTTTGAAATTCTTTCATTATCGAATCGAGCTGCGAGAATTAATTCCACGAGACGATTGAAAGGGAGCTATAAAACGTATAAATATTAACAATTAATTATTACCTCTGTATGATTATAATATGATTATAATATGATTATAATATCCAAAAGAATTGAACGAACGATACGCAGTAGAAAAGATAACTAGATTAATCTCTATTAACAATTAGTACCGATCCTACATAATGTAGCCAAAAATAAATTTTCTATTCGTGAAAATACCTTCTTCCACCACATTAATCTCGTTCAGTATCGAATTTAATTCCATGTACATTATCGCGTTTAATTGCATTAAATTACCGAATATTGGGCTCGAAAGTGAATTGAAAGCGGAATAAATGAAATTAAATTAAGCTAATATAAATTGAAAGTAAATAAAAATGTGAGAATATACGTAACCTATATTAACAATCATTGACATACAACGCTAATAACTTCTCTAAAAATTATTATGAATATATCACACACTACCGCTTAATAAAAATTAAAAGTAAATAAAAATGTGAGAATATACGTAAACTATATTAACAATCATTGACATACAACGCTAATAATACATAATGCTAACAACTACTTTAAAAATTATTAATAATATATCAAACACTATCGCTTAACACCAATTATCCCAAATCACGTGAACACAATAATCATTAATATTTAGTAATATAGATCACCAAAAACTAGTTTCTCTCGGAAGGATATCGGAGGAAAACCTGTATAATCCTAATCTTTACTAACATAGTTGATCACACGACACAATATCGCGGTGGATTTGCCGAAACGATCGAGGGGATAGACTTAAGCACTATCGGTACTCAATCGTCCGAGCACTTTCAATCAGCGTTGATACCCCTCCTGTCCGCCATTAATGAAATAGTTCAACGAGGCTTCGATTGTGACGCAGCCGGCTATAAATTAATTCTAATTAAAAGCGGATCGTTCCTTATCCGTCTTCCACGTCCCATATTGCATGTCCACTAATTTCGCCTGTATGTGCCCGCTATCTCGGCCCGGTTACCTGCCATTGTTTACGGTCTTATAGCCAAAACAGTGAGCTGCCCTTGCGTGATATACGCGTGCAAACACGTGTGTATGTCGACAATAGTACCGGAGGGCATGGGTTCAGCTTCGAGGAGGAGATCGATTGCGTTAAGATGGGCTCGCCAGGCTTCTCACTGTTGTTCGCAATTATTGCACAATTGCCGAATTCAAGGGTGGTTTCAATGTACAGCCGCGTTTCGGATTGCTTTGAAATCGTCTCTGAAGGAGCTGTAAGGATCCCGGTATCGTGGTTTACGGTTCGTTGGGATTTTTATGGTGTTTTTGAGAGAGCCGAATGGAGATGGAGAGAATGCTAGTAGAAAAAAGGGTCAATGGCGCTATTAAGTAGAGCGAGTCAATAACTGTGGAACGGTGCAGTGATAAGTAAGGCTCTTACTAATAGGAAAATATAAAATGAAATTTAAGGTCTTTCGAAGCGAAATTTGTAAATTTGAAGATTGGATTAATGCAAGTTTTTATTAGAAAATTTTACATTACGATGTCCCGATAATAAATGTCCCCCTATCGCTGGGAAAGTATTTCGTGCAGTACTTTATGGTCACATTATGGAGGCATAAAGTAGACCGTAAAGACATAAAAAAGGCCATTCTTGAAAATCTATTGGAACTGATATAGGATGTAATATTTAATAAAATATCACCAACTTCTTTTGCAATCTTAAAATTTCGATCAATACTTTTTTCAATTAAATTATCTCTTATAATAATTTTTCTCTGTTTAAATATATTTTATTTTTATTTCATTTGCTAGCTTCTTTGGTCACTTATTCCTAACGATCCAATAATAAAATCATTTCGCACAAATTTGAACCGTTTACGACATCCACGTACCCGACACATAACACATAAATCGTTAAATCGTCAACCGCCTAAGAATTGTATTTCTTTTCCCCAACGGCCTTGTTCAAATATTTGTTTCCCATGGCAGGAAGCCTGAAGCCAAACAAATCTCTCCTTTCATTCTGCGAGCAAGTTTGAAAACATCGTTCCCCGGTTCGTCTATTCCCCAAAGACGCGTCGTAGGACACGGGTCTTCGTGGTTTCTAGTCGCGTTGGAACTTTCGTGCGAGGAAAACGCATCCGTAATGAGTGAAAACTTTCCGGAGGAATTATTCTCTTCCTGTTCCGTACCTGTTGAGTCACCGCTACGTCTGTGCCTGGGACTCGTAACTGGACAGGTCTTTCAAGGTTTGCCTTCTTTTCCGATTACAACGTGTTGCTATTCTCCCATCTCGTATTTTTATATCTTCATCCCTCGAGTTATCGTTGCAAACCAATTCTAATCTACTAATATACTTGTAACTTGGAAATATTTAGAATGTTAACTAGAAATTTGGAAATATTGGAGTAAAATATTCGAAAATACAAGGAAAGATAGAAATCGGAAAATTTTAGATATTTATTTAGAATTTATCAACGTTCTTTCAAACGATACTTGGAATGGTTACAAAGGAATTTGTAAATAGCAGTTATTACACGATACAACGCAGTGCTGGTTACGTAGTCTCTATAAATTCATTAAATCCGCGCAAGAAGCAATCTTTTACGCAGTTTCGAGGATGAAAGAGCGGAAGAAACGCAAGATATACAAAGCAGGATTACCAGCAGTTTCTCTCCTTGCCGTTTCTCCTTTTTTCTCGCGAATCATGCGTCTCGTTTGCCTTTCATCGTTTTACGAGTGCTTTCACGGGCGAGTCGCATTAACATTTAAACTTTCCGTTTTCTCAGTTGTAAGTGGCGCTTCGAACCAGGGCGGTTCATTAAATCCAAGTCGTTAAAAGAGTCGAGAGGGCACTGGAATATTTCACAAAGAGTACCGAGTGTTTGAATATTCCCTTAAAATTAGCATTCGTTGACTAGGAAACTTTGTCGTTAGCCTAACCTCCCCACCCGGCCAGTGTCGTTTAGCGGCACGCTTTCAATTAAACTTAAATCGAATAAACCGTCTAATTGAATCGCGCTTCACTGTCCACCGCCATTTTCTATGTGAAAAATTCAGCGGATGTCGCACCTCACTCTTGCGCCCCTTCTTTTCTTCTCGCTGCATGCCGAGTATTCGAACTTTTCGTCGTCCAAGATGATTTATGCAACGGTTAAAGAGATCGCTGGTGTTACAGAACCGCTCATTCAAATGTCAAGGATTAAACAATATTTTGTCTTCAAAAATATCAACGCTTTGAGCTGCGAAGCTGACAATCATGGCACGTTCGGTTTTTATCGATGCGTCACTTTACGGTTACCATTCAGTTTCCAGTAAATTAAGAGAAAATTGGAGTAATACATTTTATAGACGTACTCGATTCTATTCTCATGAAAAACAATTACTATAACAACATACTAAAGGAATTAAAACTTATCAGAATTATCGCGTTGCTTGGCAATTTTCAATTGAGAAATACAATAACAAAGACTCGTGGCACTCGAACGGTTAATCTTCGAATTTTTCGCGTTTTATTATAGACAATCGAGTCAAGCAGTGTCCGAAAATTGTAGTAGTATCGGTAATCAACCAATTACCAATTACCAATTCAAAATTTACACGATTCGCGGCCCAATGAAAATAATCGTGACTCGTGCAAGTCGAAGAACACGCGCGTAGCCTAAATCCCTGGTAGAGACAGAGAATTCGAATACAATGAGGGCTTAAGCAGCGGTTGTTACGCGATTCGCGCGTTGTTTAGCCGGTTTCGTAGCTGGTCGACTCGGTTGTAACGCTTAATTGAATTGGACGTTCGCAAAGCCGAGGTCGGCGAAGTCAAATTGAACGAGAAACTTGTCCGCGTGTATCTAAACACGCCTCTGTTTGCAGGGCCGCTTTATCCTCCAGCTTGTTTTCCGCGTCGCCGGATCATATCGACGGTGAACCAGTTTTCTGACCACGTACCAGAGACTGATCGTAGGAACAACGATCGGTGTATCAGTGGAAATCGCTTTTCTTGATAATAGACGAACGGGTTTGCCGAAGACCGTGCAACGGTGCCCGGACGCGGCGATGTCCAAAGATGCACAGAAGATATCCCGTTTCCTGGATAAACCTATAACCTTTTGATATTGTTTACCGTATTTTGACACGTTTACACTTGGACCGAAGATTTACGGGTCCTTCAACGTTGTCCCGGTACAGTCGATTAAATATGTGATCGATTAGATGCGCAGTGCGAGTTCTCTGGCACGTGGTGACTGTCTTGCTGATTTATAAGATCTCTTTTGACCGTTTGCCATACGAGAACAAACAGTGGTAGTAAATAACAGAGTTATCTCGTTGCGATAGTACTTGGAAATCTAGGGAATTTTTCACTTGTCAAATACGCGTATTACTACCTCGCTGTTTACTTCGATTAATTTTTATTTCACTAAAAACCGTAAAATATACAATACCGTAAAATATAAAATACCGTAAAATATAAAATACCGTAAAATATAAAGTATCTTCTATCATACTTATCCTTTGCTTAAATCAATGTTTCTCGACTGTCGAGTGATCGTTTCAAAATCACGAATTAATCACCAGTGATTGCGGTTATTTCATTTTTGCAAACAATAGAGTTTTCTCTCTTAGCTAACTCTTCTTCAGTGGTGTCCCGTGATGAAGTTAGAGAAAATTGAACGTCCGAGTTTTGGGTGAATTCTCGAGAAACTGCGAACTCACGGAGTCGTATTCACGAGGAGTTTAAGACGCGAGTTTCGAGTATGACGTTGCACGCGTTACACGTGGCATTAGCAATTCTACGAGGTTCTACAAGTTGTGCAACCAGCTCGACGCTCTGGCTACTCGTGTGGTTAAGTATTAAAGGGTCGAAGAATTCATTTACTCGAGTGCAGCATCGGACCTGTGTTGCGGAAAACGTGTTACTATAGCGGAATTATTTAACCGTAGCTTGAACAGCAATCTTTGTATTTAATTCATCAATGGAATTTATGAATACATCAATCCCTTCTACTCTCTTCAGACAAGCTACTCAGGCATTCACAGAACTCGTGCAGCCACGTTTACCCGTGTTGCTAACTAACCTCAACTACTGATACCATAACCCAAGCTATTTCGCCAATCTCAAGCCATTTATCGCAAATATTCTAACTACCAAACCAATCAAACTGTCTGAGCTTAAATATCTTATTTCCGAAGATGTTCCGGATTAACAGTTGCTCTTGGTTTCTCGTCTAAGAAACATAATTATATGTATCTATTTATTTTCGATTCTACGGTTAATGTAATCAGGGGATTCAAATGTTTAAATCATTGTTGAAGCAGTGAAAATCGGATGTTTATTTAGGTAATTGGTAAGAAGGTCATGGGACAAAGGATTAACGTGATCGAAGGAGTTATCAGACTTCGAATGTCTTTCCTTGCTATAATCAAAGCAATTAAAAGAGACGACCAACGATCGAAGGATGCTGTCAGAGCCATTATACGATTATTAGTGCGTGAGGCTCGTTATCAGTAGCCCTATTTCGACTGGAGATCTTCAGCAAACAAAAGGGTTCCGCGAACGGATTGCCGTTTCCGATATTTCTCCTGCTTCTTCTCGATTATTCTTTGTTACTCGCCGAACAACCGTGAAATTGGGGATAATGATACTTTCTAAGTTCGCTTTCGCGGTAATTACTTTCCATACAGGGCCTCATCCTGTTCTCGAGTCTTGCGAAAGGGCTTCTGGACGATTGCCAAGTACGATTAAGCTTTGATTTTCTCCTCGTTCGAGTAAGTCGGTTTAGCAATCGAATTGATAATTAATGGGAACAGAAATTTCGGAATTAGTATCGAATTTCTGATAATTCGTATAATTCGCACATTTAATTCTTTCGTTTTACGATCACGGTTGGAATTTTCAGGAATTATTATAAGTCGTTATATTCTGAATTTTAGAAATTAAGATTCGAGCGAGTTTTAGAACGATAGAACGTTTTAAATTTTGATTACTTTCTAGTTTCAATAAATACTCGGTTTACTGATCTAGATAGAAATTTTAAAATTAGTATCGAAGTTTCAATCATCTTCTGTTAGTATTTAGAGTGGAATTTTATATTTAAATTGATTCGAGCTCTGGGTTTTAATGGAGTTTTGATATTGTATTATCCAAAATGTTTCATATCACCTTCGTCACTCCAGTGTGAAATAGGCATTACACGCACCGGTGCTACGAGTGTAACAGCATGAGAAGAAGGAATGGCACTGACTGCAGAGTTCCATCAAGATTGTTCAGAATATAATGTGTAAAAGCGTTGCTCGCGTGTCGAATATTTGGAAAATAGAAAATCGTATTTCAGAGCAAACAGAAAATCACTGGGCGAAGCGAAGGGTAAATAAGAGAAAACAAACAGTGACAGTATTTCCATGAAATAAGAGTAAGTCAGTGTTTTTCCACCTTCCTAGCAACAGTTCGCTGTACAAACTTTTAATCGCGTTATCGAGAAATTTAGCGTTGGATTTATCCAATTAATAATAAAGTTGATAAAATTTCCCAAGTACATCGATTCAATATCGCTGTTGGTAAATCCGTGAGAAATTCGAAGAAAGAAAGAAAATATTGTACGTTTCATCTTTATCAATTTTTCTCTATTTAATTTAATAATTAATTTATATAATAATAATCTAATTAATAATAATTAGAAAAAAATAGGACGAGAAGAAATTTTGTAATGCAATATAAATTTTATTGACGTTGAAAGCGTCTGTAATATTAATTATATTAATTATTCATTGTTAATTAAGCTAATAGTGAACGGTAAATTTTTCATGTTTGTTAATTTCGCGTGTCTTGAAGAATAAAGAAGCTAATTTACATTTCGCTTGGAAATAAACTACCTCTACTGATAAACGAGTAATTTAATAGTTAGATCCGTTTGCCGATTACATCAAGGTAGTTAACGGAAATTATTTCTGGTATACTTTATAAGTTAATTAA
>NIJG01000029.1:1398722-1414070 GCA_002201625.1 Euglossa dilemma
TCAAGACACTTTTTGGTTCCAAGCGTAATTAATTCACGACGAGATTCGTGAACGAGTCCAGAGAAAAATGTAAAATAAAAAAGGGAAAATCGACTATTGCTGAAAATTATTGCAGAATTAAACCAACAATTTATACACCGCAAATATTCTGCAAGCATTTTTGTAAATTTTCTTTCATGAAAATACTAGCCAATGCAGAAGCTTTTTCAATGTATTTTCTTCTAACATTGTTTCGCTAATTTTATAGCGTTTGTAATTATTGCTACTCGTTATCGATATAATGTCTACGATTTTTTCGTTTATAATTTCTATAGTTTCAATAAGTTCGCGATAATATACCATTTTCCCTGTGGGCACAGGGGCGTCGGAGATCTCGAAGGTCGCGTTTGATTTTTTAAATGGAATGGTAACCTCCTTTTACTATTTCATGATAACGGCTTTCAAGATGATTACAGTGACATATATTAAAGAAAAAGGTAGAAAAAGGAATACAAAGATCGCCACAGAATCGAAAGACAAAGGTGTCGTTCCATTAAAACCGTTTGACAAATCTATACTTAATAAGAACAGAGAGTTTTACAATATTGAAAGGAGAAATAACAAAATTCGAGAATATTTTAAGAATATCAATCTGTTTTAATTAAAATCGAAAATTTAGGTTCCTTATTGAACTCAGTTAGCAAGTGGCGTATTTTAATTATATTCCTCGAATCATTTTATACGATTTAATCAATCACAGTAAACCTATCCTTTCAACCTGACTCAATATGAACATGTTATCCTATCTCATCCATTCGAGTTACTAAATAGACGACGTCAGTTCCCCTAGAACAAAGAAATCACTAGTCGAAAGTTCACGGGTCAAACGCAAATACGAATCAACCTGACGAATCTATAGAATTTTCTTTTCATCGTAAAACCTGATTAATATTCACATGGACCCATAAATGTTCTTAATAGAATCTATCTTCGTACAAAATCTCTCTCTAAGTCATTTCACGGAACGGTCTTTCAAACGATTTATCATATTATATTATATTTACAATCGCAGTGAACTTTCTGATTTAACCTATAGGATTTATTGGATGGTTGACGGAAAGAAAGATTTTTTTAATAATACAAATAGTTTCCAAAACTCCTCTCCCGATTTTTCCGAGTTAAACGGTACGGTTAGTGGTTAAGTATGTAATTTGAATTTTGGAATTTATCGTCAGTATTTTAATTAATTTATTTCGTGAATAAATTAATGAAATAGAATTGGAGTAAAAGTTCAACAAACTTTAGTTTAACAGAGCCTTAAAGGATTTTTAGAGGATTCTTCTAAAGAAAAGGGTTAAATTATTTTATTATCTTCGTGTAATTTCTTATTATCCGTGTTACTAGAGACGCCATTTTGTCTGGAGTATAGAGGCCACTAGATTCGGCGTCTCACGCGACGTAGGTTGCGTGGATGGACTAAACGGAAGTACGAAACGACGTGTCCATAAGCCAGAATGACGTCAGCAAGGGGGCTAGGGGTGTCAGAAAGGTTCGAGGGGGTCCGGTGTGCAGTCGGGTTTTCCCCGTCGACGAATAACTCGGTTAATTACTCAGGACGATTCTGGCCCCGGCGGTGTCCGATAAATCTGATTTGCTCCAGCGACTCGGTCAATCGCTTTCTCGCACGAATGCTTTTTAGGCACGTCCGGCATTTCTGCCGGTAATGGCGACACCTACGCCGAGGGACGATTACCTTTGTTTCGAATTTTCGAATCGAGTCGTGCCTCCCTATTGCCAATCACCGACTATCCATTCCACGTTCCTCCGTTTCTTCTCTAATTTTTACCCACGTTTTTCCTCCCCTCTGTTCCCTTTCTCTCTGCCCCCTTTCCTTTTCTCCGATTTTTGCGACAGTGGCGTGTAATCCCCGAGGTTGCTGCATTTTTTGATTATTTGGTTAACAGGGGGAAAAAATGTACGATTTTTGATATTGATAATAATTTCTAAATTTATTTTTGAAATTATACAATTTTTTTTAAAGAATGATAGGAATATTTCTCGATTAACTTAAATATTTGTTAATTTGATGTTATTATTCTTCTGAAATAATTTATAAGCAAAAATGGAAGCGAACGCGGAGGAATGATATTATTTATTGACCCAGAAATTTATTTGTAAAACCGATTTAATAACACTGTTTCATCCTTTGAATCCTTTCAAAGACATTTCAATGAAATAAGCAGAAAGTTTCTATACAGAAAATCTTTTGTACATTATCAACAATACCGTGCTATTTTATAACTCTGTTGTTAATTACATAATCGTTATCGCATCTGAAACGAAAGCCTCCATGGCGGATCAATATTTCCGGTCGGCACGGATCGACAGTCCTCCTACTTCCGTCCGTGCCTCAAGTATTTTGTGGACATTATTTCAGCTATTTAGGTCATTACCACCGACATTCAGCAAAAATAGATTTCCATTAACACAGTTAAATGTCATTGGAATTCCTTGCAAATTTAAAAATAATTCGAAACATTTCCTTTGCATTTCCATTTACTATTACGAGATATAAATGTCGATTATACGAGGTAATTAATCTATATTTAATAATAAATTCGTAGCTTTACTAAATAAATAACTTATCACTTATCTCCTTGTAACTTACGCTTTAACAGCGATCGCCAAGTAAAATATTTAAATTAATCCTCCCACATCAAATTGATTTACAGCTTCATCTATTTTCCTGCAACCTAAGTTTCAGATATCTTTAATTTTGTTAAAAATCATTCGTCTATTTGGTAATAATAATTTTTGCGAGTATTACACTCGGATAGATCGTAAAGACATCCGTCTTCAGTAATTTTCAGAAATCTCTAACACATCTCATATCAAACTTCTATTATACCTATACACACCTCTTATCAGACCCTTCATCTCTTCATTAAACTGTCCTTCCATGCTCAAACATTCAAACGAAATTCTCCAGACACCAAAAACGAAAGAAAAAAAAGTAACGATTTATCTCTTCCTTATCTCTTCCTTATTAAAAATAAAAAATCTGCAAATCGCTATATTAAACCGAATATTCTCAAGAGTGTATCTACATACACATGTCCATTTTCTTGTCAAGATCTTCCACCTCTTCCCGATACTTATCATCCCTTCCAAGGAACCTATTTCCGTGAGCTACATTCCCGTATCAAGCCAGGGATCTCGACCGATGGCCAGATCGCCATATTAAAACTAACCGAGCCGAGGCATCCTCTCTTCTCGTAAAAGCAACCACCCTTCATCATAGCGTGCCTGCCCAGCAGACAAACTGCCATCCGACTGGCACAGTCTGCATCCATCGCGAGACCATTCGTATTCGACCCGTTTCCAGCTCTCCCCTTCCCCGGTTGGATATCAATCCGCCCCCGGGGGCCAGGGGCAACAGGGAGACAAGGCAGACCGTTGACCCAGAATCTCTCATCCCGGAATCGATGGCCGGGACTCTCTTTGAAGTCGCGGCAAAAAAATAGAGGAAAGAAGAAGAATAGACGTGGAGGGGGGCCACGAAAGGAATCCTTCGATATCGGCGAACGCGAGGCAACGGGCGAGGGCCAGGGCGGCTGAAGAGCGAAAGAAAACAGACGGGGCTGCAACCAGTAGTACAGGGGACAGGGGTTGGTGCGTTGTTATCCGTTAAAATCTAGGTTATGAGTGCTAGGGCAGGCCGCGAGGGAAAATCGAACCGAGAGGCCTGGACACACCGAGAGGAAGAGTAACTCACCCCATTTCTTTTTTTCTCTCCCCGCCCGTCCACCCCTCCTCACCTTTTTCACTTTGTCTCTTTGTCAGCCGGTGCCATCCCGTGTTCCAGCTGGTGCGTCGCTCGTTATTGGCTCGCTCACGCTGACTAGAGGGCCGGTGTCCGTGGGAAGAAGGAATTGTATCGACGAAAGTCGATCGCTCGGATCACGGGATGGGAAACGGCGAGAGGAGCCGATGAAATATTCGGATGTTAAGCGGGCTGGGACCTCGGACCAGGGTCTCACGTTTACCGTCGAGGGTTGGCGCCTGTTTGCAACGCGCGACGCGACGTCTCGTTAGGGAATCATGCGTCGGACAGGCTGGCTACACCGAAGAAGATGAACACCGGCTTTGGTGGTCTCCGATGTTTGCGTTTGGTGTTACCGATGTTTTTTTACCAAGGCTTTCGATGGTCACACTCGGTGTGATACACCGAAGCAGAAGAATATGCGATTTATGTTTATTTCTCATTTTGTAAACGGGTTTTTAATGATTTTATATCGTACACGGGGTTGATTCGATTTTGGAAACGTTTTGAAGAATTCAGGTAGATTTTCTGAACCATAGTTTATTCGAATGGATTTTAAATTTGAAAAATATTGCATAAGGGTTAAGATTTGTGCGTTGTTGGATGAAATATCGTTGAGTCATATTACTGCGACGTTACGCCGAAGTACAATTCTTTTTCCGATAATCCCTTTGCGTGGAAGAGAACGAAATGCGTTTGCTTGTTTGTTAATTATCCATAAACCGTTATAAAACGTTCCGTTATCGATTTCTTCGAATATTCTCATTACTCGTGCAGCGATCGTATAATTAAAATTTTTTCCTTCCGTTGGTATTAATTAATACCGCGTAAATATACACGTTGATTGATAAATTTATGAAATTCTCCCGGATGTGTCGGGCTAAAGAATAAATTTGCCATGCCAAATTTATTACTACGATTTTCTATTTTTATATTCCACGATTAACAAAATAAACCCAGTTCGCACATTCCAATTCAAACATCCCTTCACCGCTTTACGATTATTAAACTCTCCCGGATGTGTCGGGCTAAAGAATAAATTTGCCATGCCAAATTTATTATTCCGATTTTCTATTTTTATATTCCACGATTAACAAAATAAACCCAGTTCGCACATTCCAATTCAAACATCCCTTCACCGCTTTACGATTATTAAACCAATCAATCCGCTCCGTCGTTTCTCAATTTTGCCTCGGCTCTCGATAAAATCTGTCGAAAAGCTCGCGAATAAATATTCAAAAAGGATTTTTCGCGGAAAGGGGAGAGAAGAAACGAAGCTGCCGGTTGAAATAAGGGAACCAACGAGGGATGAAGTCTGTCAGCGAGAAGGGTACAAAGGCTGTGTGACCAGCGGTTCAGGAGCCTTTGTCTTCCGTTTATTCGCCCCCTTATTTTTCCATCGTGTCTACGCGATGTTACCCTCGACTTTTCGTCGTTCTCGCCGGCGCTTATCGGATTCGAGGGTGAAACGTAGGATTCTCCTTCCTTTTGTTCGACCACGTCGACGCAGAAACGCTGAAGCTGCTCGAACAGCTCGATGAAGAATAACGAGTTGCAAGAAGAAGCTCCGTGGCCGCTGGTGCATGGGGCTGAGGGGGGTTGAACCCGGTTCTGGAGGAACATAATTCAGCACACCGGATGGATTTCTTGTTGCGAGAGATAGTAGTACTGTTTGCGGCAAGAGGAATTGTTTTTCGGCGCTGTTTCTTTCCTCGCTGGGCCAGAGTGAGATTAATTAGCCTCGTGCACGAGGTGTGACAGTCGAAAAGGGAGAATAATGATCGTGACGAGACTTTGATAAGTGACTTGGCTGATGGAATAGAGGTCTTGGGTCTGGACGTGCAATTTCACACTGGCATGCGATTTTTCGGCAGTCTTTCCGTAATGAAACGGGAATGCAGTGGAATGGAAATATTTCGAAGCAAACCTTCATTTACAACGTGTTTATTAAATCTTCAACTTTAGGTTCCTCTTTTCTTTTTGTTACACGAATTGTTCCGTATGTACATTCTTTGGACCTGTAGAATTTATCAACAAATTGTCAGACCGTCGCGATTTTCTTGAATTTTCATTAGCGCGAAATGTGGTGAAACGTAATTAAACCATGTCCGACCAGTGGCTGACTGTTTCTACTTAAAAGAAGGAAAGTAGAGTTTTGGATTAAACAGGTGTTTCCTTAAAACTTTGGTAAAAGAAGGAAGTAACTATCGTAGGTATTTAAACATTAAAAACTGAAAGAAAGTGTTCTTGTGCCTCTTCTTGTCTTTCAAACTGCTTTAAGACAGTTTATTTTCACAATTACGATTTACATCAAGATCATTGAAAATCTTTACACTTCATTATCCTATGTTCACCAAATTCTTTCGCCCCAACGAAAATCTTGTTCGTGCAGAATATTAAATTCCATCATTTCCATTCATCAACGTTATTAAATTACGCCACGTTAATCCATCCACCGGCAATAATTACCAAAGACATATAACCTGCTTATAGCGCGTTCGTAATTAAATGACGTATCGTATCGCGATGATAAACCGAAAAATCCTAACGCGCAGTATTACCGTTAACCACGCATAACTCGATTAACGCGTTTAAATAAAATCCGCCATATGAACGCAACTTTCTCCGTCCGATGTAACGAAAAAAAAGAAAGAAGAATTAAAAAAATGGCCGATTACAGATGGCAGAACAAAGGGCGAAAGAGGAGAAAAGACCAGCGGAGTCACGCCGGTGTTCGCGTTCGAATCGACGTGAAACGTTGCCAGAGTGTCCCGTACTTTTTAATCGTTTTAAACGATTTACCGTGGCTCGATTTATAGTAGCTCGGTAATGAACACGTTCCATTCTCCGGCGTACAATACCGTCACTATTTTTAGCGACTTCCATCAAAAGCGGCCGAACGAAGCCTTTTCTTTTTTTTTTCTTTTTTTTTTCAGATCAGGCCGGATTTCGTTGCACGGTTTAATCTTTCATCCCTTCTTCCCCATTTCCGTCCCTTCCTTCTCCTTCCGTCAGCGTTCCATGTAACTGCGGAATGCTTGCATACAGCTTTCACATGCTCCTCATCCGCAGGTATCGGCCTTTCTCGTCCCACAGATTTAATTAATTGACGAGAGATGAGAAACAGGGAACCGAGGGGGCCGCGGTTTTTTAATTATCCTCGATTAGGGTTCGAGAGCGTGTTTTCTGCGGTTGCAACCGCGAATCGGTTATTATTCGATGGGACTATGGTTAGAGATGTTGTCGATTTAACGATTTACATTCGGTTCTTCGTTGCGCATTTGAAATTTATTATTAATACCTATTAAATTAAAATGACTTGTTTCAAACGTTTTATCATCGCAATTATTCGGAATTTGTAGTTGCTTATAGTTGCTTGGGAAAAATAATATCGATTTTCATTGGAAGGTACTTTGTCTAATACGTTTTGAGGAGGAAGGTATAATCAGTCTGCATTTTTTAAATTCCCTTTATAGTACATTGGAATTTATGGCAGATTTATTACGCGATATTTATAATTGCATAGAATGTAGCTATTATTTCTTCTCAATTGGAATTAGAGTTTTATTTGCAGTTTCATTCAGCGAGAATAAAACAATAATTTAAAAGGGACAGAATAAATTGAAGGAGAAGGGTATCATTTCGATGGAACAGGTTTCATTGCGAAGTTTCTGGCGAAGAGCCGTTTATGTACAAAGGAAGTAAGAAATAAGATTCATTTGCTGAACACATATTTCTTCTTTTCATCGTGGTTACTGCTCTTTCTTTTATTTTACTTTTCGTAATGCCAATGTGGAACAAACTTATGTTCCCTCGTTTCCACTGACATTTAACATTTCTCTTCCTTTGAGTATCAAAATAAAAGCGAGATTAATGAAACAAAAACCACTGTAATTTATAAACAGTCAGTATATAAACATTGATATTACCATCGTTATTATTCTCATAAATTTCGCGTATATTTCAGTATTTTTACTGTTATAAGTACTATCACTTCTGGTCCTCGAAATCTACTTCGAATATCCTTGCTTTTATCACCTTTATAACGATGTTTCAGAATATATTATTTTAATTAAATTTATATTTTCCATTATTCTTAATTTAATTATCAACGACGCATCGATTGTATATAAACGATTACTCATGACGTTGATTTAGAGAGAAAAAGAAATATAATCGCGGAGTTTGAAGATTAAAAATTTTCTAGATTAAAAATTTTTTATTCATCGTTATCGAAAATACTGTACCAGAAATACCAAGTATTATTCTCGCTTTTGTCATCGATGAAAGGTACAGTTCCTCCTGCCTCTATCCTCAATCCTCTTTCAATTTCCACTCCTGTCATCCCATAACCGCGAATCGTTCGCTGCTTCCCCAGTGTAATAATTCGCGAGATTCAATAGGCGAAACGCTAATTCCCACATCATAAGGCGACGCTGGAAACCGGCGTCTCGATTTGAATTCGAGTTGCATACGGGAATTTTTCGCCGGAAGCCGAGACGAATCCGCTTACGGAAATTCAGCAGAAGCGACCCAGTCGTATAATTCACCACGGCGCCTAGAATTCAAGTTTTTTCCGGCTGAATAACCGCGAAACTCCATGTAACGAATGCCTTTGATTTTCGCTAATTATACGGTCCTTGTTTAAAAGATGTTCATCAGAAGACTCTGCTGCAGGTTTGAATTTTCGCCGGCAAAAACCTGTTCCATTCGTTTTCGAAGAATATTTTAGACTGATAAAATTTCCATCACGTTTCCTCGTTCTTTTCACGTTATTCTCGCGTATCCCCGTGGTTCCTGTATTTTCAGAGGAATTTTTAGAGGAAATCTAGATTTTTGTAGCAATCAATTCGCTGGTTTTCTCGGAATTGTACTTTCAGCGTGGACCTTCTTTTCTTGTCAAACTTTCGTCGCGCTTGGTAGATACAAGGGTACTTCTTGGCCGCCATTTTGTTGGTCGACTGGCTTTTTATCGCGTTCGTTCAACGCGTAGCCTCGTGTCACCATTTTTCTTGGTTAAGGTACGTGTAATTAATCATTCTAGCTGCGTCCGCAATATCTTTCTTGTTTAATAATGTTTGTGGAAGAAACTTCGGATGAACTTTGGCGGGAAATTTAATTCGTGCAGATTTAACTGGACGCGTTTCGTTCCGATGTTGTTAAAGAACAGGATCCTGAATTATATTTTCTTACGCGTTCGCGTGAATCGAGAAATTTATTCTTGCGTGATTCGATTTTTGCATGTGTATAGGTATAATCTTATTTTGTAGGTTACGTATATCACACGGTAAAGATGGATTATTCCAATTTATATTAAATTTATTCCGCGATCTCGATACGAAACTAATTTATTTTCAAGTAATTTATTGAGAACGATTTATATCATAACATGTGCAATGGATTGTTATTACCTCAATAATTTATCTGATTGTACCAATTATCTAGAACTTTCGCGTTTAATTTCGCAATAAATATTTTCTTCCGGCAATTGAAGCTCGATATCGGGGAGCTTTCCTTTTGTTGCAATTTTTCCACTTTGTACGTGACGAATAACACCTAAATGAATTTCGATGTCTGCTTTAAATAGTTTAAATACCATTCGATGATATTCTTCGGCACGTCAATTGTTTCGTATCGGCGGGATAGCTCGTAAATATTGAACAGTACGCGGATTATTAACAGCTTCGCGTTAATAAATTCCATTTCCGTCTGGATTTTAATTAGAGAGGCGTTTATTAAGCGTTACACCGTTATGAGCGGAGGAATTTATCGAATAAACATCGCCGATTAAATGGCCAACGTTTAATACCTTTTACGATTATTACGTAAATACGTTGACTGGAAGTCGTAAAAAAATTCGTTTTAAAAAATATCGCGCAGCCCGTGAAAGGAAAAAGGAGAACAATTAAATAGAATGCGTTTCGGATCACGATATTTACCCGTCGCGAGAGATAAAAATCAAATAAACCGTATCGAATAATGGAACACACGGATAGGAATTAAATATGATTAAACTAATTTTTAAACGCGATTTTATTCATAATAGAGACGAATACGGGTGTTTAAACAATTCGATACGATTGAATAATTCAAGAAAATATTGCCAGCTTATCGAGAATGTAAAGTTTCGCAGAATTTTAGAAAATACAAAATTTATTTCACATCGTTCTATATATTTTGCTATTTACAACTCATTTATCGCCATACGACAAAGATTCAAATAAACTTAAATTAATCTAATACTCTCCTTATTTATCGACTATTTTTGTTTCCTTTCGCTATTAAAACTTGAGAATATTGGATACTACTTGTCTACATTTCATAAATAAATAAAACACTCCTGATGGTTTTTAAATTATTGAAATTCTTATATACACGGATCGTAGTTAGTTCCAAATTTCATCGACCTCAGTCGCGCCATCTAGCGTCACTCGATTAACGCAATTCACGTACAATTCTACACGTCTATACGACCAGATATTCAGGCTGGTCGAAACAATCCTAGGAGAATGATAATCCTGACCTCTGCCAAAAGTCATCATCCATTTCGCAATCGACCCAAAAGGGAAGAAGCACGGATACTCCCTTTGGCCGTGCTCGCCGACCGGAAGGGAGCACGCCGAGGCAACAATTTTCATCTTCGAAATTGTAGATAAGGCGCGTACAACGAAGCAGCATCCCGAGCCGATAAGTGGCGGATTCAGAAATACCGAATGGGAGGCCATAGAACGGCGAATGTCATTGGTACACGCTGATAAGGCAGAGCGCCCAACGGGTAATCGAATTTCGTTCGAGACTTTCCAACTCCGGCGCATCGCGCTCCTCGTTTTTCCAGTCCTTTGACAACTCTTTCCCCTTTGATTTCCCGGCTGCTTTTGTCGGAAAGCTTTCACCGGGGGAATTTATTTTTTAGAAACCACGTCGCCCAGTTCGCTGCACCCGGCTTTCAGCCGCGGCCACCCGCGATGCATCAAAGATACACGTTCATGCGATGGTTCTGAATGGAATTACGCTTGTTTTTCCGAGTAATAGAAGAAGATTGTGTAACCAAGGCCGGACGATCGCTCGTTGCATATGATCAAAGGTTCGCGGCTTTGTTCTGGCTTTTCTGCTTCAAGGATCGCGGAATAGAGACAGTTTTAGGTGTTTTATGACCGAAGAACAGCGAGATTTGCAAGTCCAGATGCGTGATTTTACTGTCTCGCGAATTATTCGCGTGGAAGTGATAGCGAACCCTGTTTCAGGCCTTCACGCGGATAAATTAATTAGCAATTAAAAATGTAACTTAACGAGACTGCAGCATTTAATAGTCGTGGTATGCGAAGGCGTTAATTCTAAATGATTTCACGAAAATGAATTGATAAATAACAAAAAGTATACCTGTAATAACCAGTGACAATTTTGTTAATTTTCATTTCAGTAAAAATAAATCTATTCAAAGGTATAAATTAATTTTCCTTCCATTCTTTACACTGTTAAAAAATTTGTCAAACGATTCTCGAGCTGTTTACAAGTTTCCTTACTTCCTTCGAAATTCGTTTTAAAATTGAAATTTTGGATTCGCGTGAATCGACGATCACGCGTACGCGCGTTTTAAACTCGAAAAACAATTAAATAGGTCTCGCAAGTTTTCCGACGGCGAATCAATCTTAACGGTTCTTTATTTGACGATAAGGAGACGGAACTCGTTAGACTTTGACAAGCGTTAGAACTTCCGGGGAACTGGGACTGATTGGACTTCTGCTGAATGCTCCAGCGTTTTAACGACGTTCTAAAGTTTATCAAAATCCGGTATGTTTGCGAGCAATTCTAATGTTTAACTCTCAAACACCCTCGCTAGTTTCTCGTTAAACTGCTCTTTGTAAACTTTCCTCTCGAAATTTCTCGATTCTCCCCTGTTAACTTCATCGTCAGCCATTTAATTTCTCGTTCAACCCTGATTCCCTAACGCTCTGCACTTTCCAATGGATTTCTCGTTACACATGCAGAAATTCATCCGCGAATAACATATAACTCATCGTCCCGTATCATTCGTAGCTTCTACCAATTTCTATTCTCCTTCGTTATACGTATTTGCTATCGTTCCTTCTTCCATAAACACTCCTGCGTAATTTAAAAATCTTCCCGGTTCACCTCAAAAATGTACGAGATGATGCTCAAACGAGGTTACGTTAGACATAAATGACGTTATCGATAAAAGTAAAATACCTGTCTCGAGGATACGCTCTCGAGTAAACAGAATTAATAGGATACTCAATTCTGTATCGTAGATAGCACGAATATGACTAAGATCGAGTCAGTCCGACCTCGATAACGCGTATACGTGTAAACATAGCTTATAGGTTTGGCGAAATAACGATGTATGCAAATCGTCCTGTGGGTAACGTTGTACTGAAATTTATTCCAAAGGTTGCGATATTCACACGCGAAATTTGAAGGTGTCGTGTGAAAGAATATAGGCGAGGATACTCTTATCGAATATTATTATAAATACCTATCTATCTTATCAAAATACCTATGACACTTAGTATTTTTGCCAAAATTCCTGTATTTACCACTAAAGAGTCACTCGTTGCAACGATCAAAATATTTTTTCGCCTATTCGATAGTGCCTTTTACGAAAGTATCGTATTCGAAATCGTATCGAAAGTGTCACTGAACCACATTGTGGTCTTCCCAGTGTCCATTGTCATTCCTTCCCTTAATTCATTTAATTTTGACATTGATTGTGTGTAAAACTATGTTCGTCTCTTTATAGAGACAGCTTGGTTAATTTGGCTTAAGTATATATAATTTTTAATTGTTTTAGTTTATTTTGTGTTTCAAGTAATTAGAAATTCTTTGAAATAAGCAGTATATGGAGTAGTAACTAACTGTACAAGGTTGAGCACCATTGAGTCCCCATAGTGTGGAGCTTCGTTTCATTTTTGGAGTATAGAACTTCTGATGTCTTTTGGTATAATTTTCTATTTATTTTTTCTGCATTTGTTAGTAGTTTGTAATAGATTGCACCGTATTAACCATCTATAGTTAATTTAAAAGATTCGAAATTTAAGTGTTACCAAGATTCAGATTTTTACGGGCAATTTAGAAATTTTAATGGTCCGGAGGATTCTGTCACCGGAATATTGCTTTTCTTCTGAAACTGTAGAGAGTAGCTATACCGCTTCAAAATGAGGCAACTTCGTCCCAAAGGGATTCATAAAGGCTACTATCGTAGCGAGCAACTATTCTGTATTAGATTTTGGCCACTCCTATGGGATTTTGCATCGCTGTTCCGAGGTCTTTAAACGCTGGATGATTATATCGCTTGATTAGGTTGTTCATCCTGTTAATGGAATAAGTCGGTCATCAAACATTTTATTTTTCACGAGAAGCCTTAAAGTTCATTCAGCTGTACAAGGATTCAACGAATCGCGCGTTCTTTTGTTTATTTTATAATTCTAACGTTTAATTATTAATTCTTCGTTATTTATTTCATGGAAATTTTAATTATCGTACTCATCATTAGCCTTGAATCACTGCGGAATAAAAAATTTCTTTAGAAGTATAACCAGGTATTTTATAAGGACGAATACGGAATTAAAAATAAACGAAAGAAATCTCTTATTTAGAAATGTTTTTTCGAAATATCTGAATGATAAAAAAGGAGGAGTTCATTACGCTTTTCAATTCGCGATTCGCGTAATCCTATAATTCGTCATAAAAGTCGACTTTGTAAAAAATTCGCAATGCCAGGCTTTTTAACTGGCAAGCTTCTGTGTTAAAAAGTCGGGTTATCCGAGAAACTTGCTCTCTAGAACGGAACGTCGTGAATTTCGACCAACACGAGAGAGATTGTTGGAGTACTGAAAATTCTGGACTAACTGCGCGATTAATGAGGTTCTGGTCCCAGGGAGTTGCACAAGTTGTCAGAAACAAAGGTGAAATTAACGCGAGTTTAATTAAGTAATGAAATATGAGAAAGATTTTTTACGGAAATTAATTGCTACGGTAATGAATGGTGCGAAGTTCCTCATTTAAAAGGGGCGAAGACAAATAGAAGGCACGATACTTTACAATAAGCTAGACGACGAAGAATTTTTACAATTTTCACAGCTAAATCGTAACTAGAATTATCCATCGATTTTCATTACAGTCTCGGAACCCGATAAAAATATATACGGAACAATACACATTCGCGATGAAACACGAATTATTGAAATATAACTCCAGGTTTAGCCAATTATTATTCCAAACCAAAATTTATTCCGTTTAATTAGAATTATATTACGAAAAATAATATTTCCCCCTCGAATATAAATATTTGAGAATATTCATTTTCATAAATGTTTCATATGAATAAAAAATAATTTTTATTGTCCAGATGTAGTTTTACATATAGTATAATTTAATAAACAAATTTTTGTTAAAGCCTCCATTACACTGAAAATATCAAAATGTTCGATATTTTATTTTTACAATCTCCAAGAACATGTAACATCTTTCTACGAAGTTAATACTGATTATTAGTAATTAAATTCGCTTCGTACAATTATTTCTATTTTATCTTATCTTATTTAATTCCACGTAAAATTAGCGTGTCATAGTTTAATTTATTAATATTAGGTATTAAAGGTTATAATATATATCAGGAAGGCAGCAGCTATACTTTTACGACATCGATACGAACAGCCGCAATGTTTGGCGGGTTTCAGGGCCTTAATTATGCCGCAGCTGGCGCAACTTGTGCTTTAATGTCGGCTGCAACGGGAAGATGGCGTTGCGGCCGGGATGAAACACTTGTTCTTGATCGGCTCGTTTAGTCATCGGCGATAGCAACTTTCCCGACGGCTACTTACCCTCTAACTAAGAACTAATAAACTGCAAGACGGTTCCCTCGTTGCAACTTCGTCGAAGTTTCGTCACCGCGACGTTAAACTGCGTTCCTTAACGCGATCCGCGGCAGCCAGCCGTGATCTATGGCACTTGATCGCTTGGGTTGCTACTTTGAGGTTAGCAGGCGCGCTCGCGCATTGTTTTTGGTTATTAAGCGAGACGTAGGAGGAAGGTTGAAAGTTTCTCACGCTATTGACTCCACGAGTGTTATAATAGAGAGAAAGAGAGAGAGAGAGAGAGAGATTAAAGAATAATTTTTATCGGATTTGAAGTTAAAATAAAATCTCCTTCGGACTATACGAGGAATTATATTTTTCGAGCTTTAGGAATTTGGGAGCTTTCAAAATTTAAATTTTAAAGAAAAGTCTTCGTTGCGAATTCAGTGTGAATATTTCATATTTAGGACGAATTTAGGTGATTTTCGCCATCGATAGGTGATTGCTTACGAAAGTTAGGTTTCATTGAGAAATATCAACGATTTTTGAAAGTTCCTGACGTTATTGACTCCTGGAGTGTTATAATAAGGATTATATATTAATAATAATAAGGATTATATGTTATAATAAGATTATAGAATAATTTTTATCGGACTTGAAACTAAAATCTCTTTTGGATTTTACGAGCAATTATTTTTCTCGAATTTTAGGAATTTTTGGGGTTCTCGGTAT
>NIJG01000029.1:1418206-1434914 GCA_002201625.1 Euglossa dilemma
TCGTATATTGTTATATTACCTTAAATTTGCTATGGGTATAATTAATATGTGCCTTCAAAATTTCATTTAAACAGAACAGTCGCCTCTTAAGTGCAAAAGGTTAAATCATATATGTATATCGTACAAATAAATAATTTGAGTAAACAGAGTGATCCTTGTTTCATCGATAAAACATCAAATAAAATATCAGGCACACGCGAATATCGATTAACAGATCACGTCTGAAAGTACCACGTTACGGAAACAACTTTATAGGTACATTTTAACACCACTCGACTCGAATTGATCCTAAGATTAAGAGAAAAATCGTGAACACTAGAAACGCGGGGAAATTATTGAAGCGTGAACACAGCAAGGAAAGCGTTTCACGTTGTTCGCAAGGATAAAGCTTGGGTCTTGACAAATGGAGTCTGTAACGATCCTCGAGTCCCCGGGAACAGAGGACAAACGGAATACGAACGGATCGCTGATAAACAGTGAATGAATAATCGCGAGGTTTACGCACGGGAAAATCCGATCCGGAAACGAAGAATAAACAGAGACAGAGACGGATTCGAAAGGGTCCTCCACTTCGCGGAGGCTTTCAGACGTCTGCAGAAGCAGGTCAAATTAAAGTGCTAATGAGGCATCTCGTTCCTCCGGATCCTGCTCTATTTCCAACTTCAGAATTATTTACGTTCACTAGGAGATTCAATGAATTTGAAAACTATGCGCTAGCAACGACACCAAATGTTAATGACGTCGAATCGACGACCCATTTCCGGTGGATGACTACACGTAAGGATTGCGTTTTTGCACCGTGTTAGATGAAAATGCATTCGAATTCGGAACAGGAATGAATTATAGCAGTCGTCGCGATAGGTAGAGCGTACGTGTACGTGATTTATGAGGAATTTGAATTTTAGATCAATTTCAAACGTGCGAAATTTCAGCTTCTCGGAGTAATACAATTGATCGAATTTTATTTTCCATACAGAAATACTTGCGGCTTTTCAAATTTCATTTCATTTCGCGTTATTTTGTTAAATTATTACCTGGAAATTATGATATCGTGTCTTGGGTGAAAATCGATTTGTATTTGGTCAGGATGCTATGGGTGAATTATAATGAAGGTACTATATATGTATGCAATTTAGGTTAATAGAAATTTAATATTAGAAACTTACAATTAATTATCATTGTATCGTATAAAATTTAAGATCTTTCGAATAATGAAATTGATAGAATTCTTCTTACAGAAAATATTTTTTATAGTTACTTTTAATCAATTCCTTTGTAACGGAAAAAATTATTTACGTGGTGCAGTTTTTTGTACCTACATTTCTATATTTTACTCTCACGTATATTCTATGGTAAGTTTAGCATTCAGATGTATTTTCAGTTGGATTAATGCGTTCTCGAAAGGCAATCTGCTTTTTATTTACTTCTGAAAAATTTTTGAAGTGTGTGTTTTACCGTCGCAAAAATATTTATAAAGTTGGGAGATAGAAATGGATCCAACACGAAAACATCAGAAGCAAGTAATAATATCCGTGACGCTGTTTTCCAATTTCCACTACAGTGGATTAAAAATCAGAAACTCGAGTATGAGAGTACATTTGATATCAAAGGAAATCGAATCTCATCGCTTCTTCGTGTTCTAATTATTACGATATTATTATTATTTTACATCCACGTTGCATGAACACAATTTTCACCGACATTTTTCTTTTTATTCGATATTTTCAATATCCTCTGATGAATATCAAAGCAATACAAGAATTTTTCGAAATCACGAATATAAAATTAGATTTTTACTTTTATAAGTAGTATTAAATATAAAAATATTTTTAAACGAAACAGTTCGAAATTTAACGTCGATGAAATTCGAGAGTCCAATAGCTAATATCCAGAATCAAAATATTGCATTTTGTTCTACATTTGTTACTTTTTCTATACACTCACATAAAATTGCAATAAAAACAGAACAAAGACAGTTTTACTTTCTGAAATTCCACCGTGGAACCAGCAAACAGAGTGCGAATAAAAATACTACAAATCCTTTAAGGCACGGAGAGCTTTGGTGAAAAATTCAAGAAAAGTGGCAACCTCCCATTTCATAAGCTTCCTAAGACTACCTCTCCTTAACTCTACAACTATATTCCTCTCGTGACATCCGGGTCCTTTCATCCTCTTCCCTCAAAGCGAGTCAACAATGGCCTTAATAACAGCGTAAAAAAGAGTTTCATCGTCCGCAAACTATCTTACGAAAGCCTTTCGAGCCACGAAGCTCTACTACCCCTTTAGTCTACGATCGTGAAAAAAAATTCCTTCGTTAAGTCCCCTCTTTCACCTATGCGTCGAGCTACGGTTTCTTTCCATGCCAATATATCAGCAGAACAATTCTCAAAGCAAGAAAAAGAAGAAAAAAGAAGAAATAAGAAGAGAAAAGAACAGAAGAAACTTTAGGTAAGCAAGAAAGAAGAGATTCTAGGAGAGGATGAAACATCGAGGGGAATTAATTACGTTAATTACGTCACTGCAAACGTACCACGATCGAGTAAAGTGGCCCACGACGCTAGCGACGTCAGCGACGGCGTCGACGACTAATCCCGGCGCTGTCGTCGCGGCACAATGAAAATCATCGGGCGTTCGGCTCTCGGGAACTTTAAATTGAACTTCAACTTCATCTTCGCGACAAGCGCGAGCCAATTTTGCCGGTGTCAGCGAGCTTTGACGAGCTGTCGAATCGAAAGCGACGAAAACCGTGGCGAGACGGATGTGAGAAGAACCGGATCGTTCTAATCCTGTGCGATCGATCGAGAAACCACCATTCGACTGCTTACCAGTCGATTTCCTGCTCCATGTCGATACCGTGTCAAGGAAAATACGTCGTCGAGAGTCGTTGACAGTTTTTGTTATTTATTTTTAAGGTAGACCTGCAGGCATTGGAATTATATTTGGGGACTGTATGATAAATCGAAAAATTTGGTGGATTTTCAGGGAAATGATAAGGATTTCAATTACTGAAATCTTGATAAATTTAATTGAAAATTCTTTCTTTCAATTTCTAGGCGGTTATACGTGACCGGAGTGGAAGCCATGATAAAAATAGGGAATAAATAAAACGATAACGTAAAATAACGGTAGAAGTAGTTGTTCTTGTTATCTCTTACTTTTGCCCTGTATTCCGAAACGACTGAGCACTTTTTATCCATGAATTTTCGTCACACATGTACGCATGCCCTTTGTGGATAATTTAAGGGAAAAAAATTAGTAAAAGAAAGACGGGTAAAAAGCTTAATTCACTATAATGTTTTCATGGAAATTAAAGCTGAATGTTGGCGATGTGAAATGAACAAAGCTTTGGGAATCGTAATGTTAAACGTTTCTGTATGACATTTGTTATTCCTTGATTAAATAAAATATTCTCCACTTCGCGTATATTTTATAAATACATCTCGACTTTGCGCAAGAATAATTTCGTGAAATATTAAGACTGAAACAATTTCAAACGTTTTAATTAGTAGCGTAATAAACATTCATTTCAGTAGGTTATTAACACATTTATTACTTTAATATTATTATAATACTAACATGTTATCTATAAAATTATTATTAAAATTTAAGGAAATCTAATATTCAGAAAATTGTGCGTTAAAAATTAAATTTACTGTATTGTATTTTCCAATATAATAAATACCATATCGTCTAATATCTCATGATATTATATCGAAACTTTCAGAAAATTAAAGCAACTAATAATTTAAGTATCTTTAATTAAGAGAAAAATTTCTCGAGAGCTTTTTCTCAATTTAATCGGAACAGAGTTAAAACTGAACCTTTACTACTCGCAATCTCCATCATCCCCGCTTTCATTCGCTAATTTATTCACAAACGTGACCAAGTCGCGCGAACTCGAGGCACGATAATGTATAATTAAGATACGGAGTTCGAACGCTAATTGTCAGCTCCTTAAACCCCTCGGTACCAAGATCTCCAGTTAGTCGAACTCGTGGTAAGCCTGTATAAACAGATCTAAGAAATAAAATGTCGCCCGCAGGCAGAGCTCCCTAATTCGAATGTATGGTAATGCTTGGCCGCTTATAACATTCTTAGTGCATCCGGTTAAATTGGAAAAGTTGGTCAGCTAGTCTCTGGAACTCGTTAAAAGCTGTGCTGCATTAAGGTATGGCTCGAAAGCGCATTCTCATTTCCGGTGTTCCTCCTGAAAACCCGTTTCTGGTATCTGGCACCGATAGAAGCTCGACTTTCGCAATCTTTCGTTCGCGTTTCTCGCGATATTCTCTCTTTCACGATTGCACCGAAACTAGCCTAATCACTGGAGAACCGGTGATACTTCGCAAACTTACGAGTGATCAGGCCCGTTTGATCTGATCTGATCTGGGACTTAATTCTCGCAATTTAGATTTATTCAAACTTTAGACACAAAGACAGCTCGGTACATCATCACGAATGATCGTTAGCTTCTATTCTGCAAAGATACAAAACCAAACCCCGACAATTCAAAACCCGAAATTCACGAGAACAATCCGAGATTAATATTAGGTTTATGAGACCCGTCAATTTGACGGATGGATTACTCGAATTATACAATATTAATAGATTTTAATCAACTTATATCAAGTTCGTTACTATTGTAATTGTTTTTAAATTAAACTCATGGTCTTCTTTTTAAATAAAATATATGGTTTTCTTTATCCGTAAATCTGACGAGTCTCCATAAAGATAGGTATACAAAAAACGTCCGTAAACCTGGTGTTAAACAATCACGTTCGTCAGAGGAAGGAATAAAATAAAACGGGATCCCGATGTAATAAAAATCTCTCGGATTCTGTTGTCGAATACTCTCATCGATATCGGGTACCAAACAAGGCATCGCTCTCGGTCGCAAAGCTGTTGTAATCCGTCGTAAAGACGACGGAGCAAAAAAAAGAGAAAAAAATCGAGCAGAATTCAGTGACAGTATGGAATTCGGAAGGAAGAAAACGAAGGGAAAACTAAAAGCTGCGCGCAGAGCCCGGAGTGATCGATACTATCTATCAAGCGTTATAACTGTGACGGGGCTTAATCGCGGCGCAATCTATCTTAGAAATGGCCGGATCAAATCGCCGCCAGCTCCGGAGCCGCCGCGTTGGGCACGCTTCCATTAAGGACAAATGGAACGACTGCTTTAGCCGCGTTCAATCCGTTAAGTGCGCCGCTAATTACGTCGTCTATTTCGGCCTGGGTGTCCCTAATGAACGGCCATGCACGCCACAGTCGAACGGCTCTTTGTTAAATTGCGAATAAAAGGCGGTGCACCGGGGTAACTGGCTTCGTAATGGCCGCCACAGTTAAATCGGCCGCGACGATGTTACCCTCGCGCGGCGGACGGCGGAACTACACGGGTGCGCATGCGCACTAGCCGTCGAGTCGTGACCGCGCGATTTTGAATGTTTCGTCCGAACCCTTATTTTCGGGAGGAAAAAAATTCAGACGACATCTACGGCTCTTTACGAACCCAAAGCTAGTTTAGTTAGGATGGAGTGTTTATTTTTCGGTTTTTTTTTTTTATAAGTAGGCAAGACTTACAAAGTTGAATGGTGTATGGCTGTTGACTTTCGAATGAGTACAGTTTCTCGGCTTCTGTGATGTTTCGTTCCTGTTTCGTACACATTTTCCGAGTTTGTTTTGATTGGTTAATGTGTGGTTTGGTTAGGGTGTTAGTGGATGAAAGGTAGAAGTTTTTTGATTCGATGTGGGGGTGTTGGAGAGACTTTAGTTGAGGAGTGGGAACTTTGTTTTGATTGGTTAATGTGTGGTTTGGTTAGGGTGTTAGTGGAAAAAAGGTAGAAGTTTTTTGATTGGATGTGGGGGGTGTTGGAGAGACCTTTAGTTGAGGAGTGGGAACTATCGAGGAAGTTGTCTTTCAGCGATCAGCAACATGATTTATGGGTCGTCCGTTCGTCACTTCGTTGAGTTTGTCGCACGTGGGTCCAGTCTGTCAGGTCTGGACGGTGAAATTTTTCTGTTTTCGGAATTATTACATGACTTAATCCGCTGGAAGTGCGGCGAGTCGCGTACAACCTTCGGTATTATTCTATAGTGTAGAGTAGTGAAGACTTTCGACGTTTGTGAGTGAACAATGAGTATAGGGAATAAACAATGACTATTATGAGTTGCTCGTTTGAAGTCCGCTGAGAAAAGTGTAGGACCTAACCAAATCCAACCCTTTCCAACCCACCCGTTCTAACGCGATGGCAGAAATAGAGTTAATCCATTTCCCTTATTGGCAGAAATTATTCCTTCCTATTAACCAGATCTTATGACATCGTGTGACGAAGAAAGCGAACGAAACAGCGAACTTCAAGTAAGCGACGCATAGTAGTCGACCGGAGAGTAACGCGTTTTCTTTTGTAAGATTGTCGAGACGATTTGGCGACCACAATGAGACTTCTCGGAAAGGGTGATGAAACGGTGTTTTCCTTTTCTTCCTTTATCGCGGTAACGAGACGAGTGACTCAGAAAGTGGGGTAACATTGCGTGGGGAAATGGAACTATCGCTGGATTAGGATATTAGGGTTATACACTGGAGTTCCGGAGACTTGGTCTCGGGAAGTTTTAGGATTATGTATTGGTAGATTACGAGATATCCAAGTGCTTATATATCATTGAAAATAGTAAACGACTATTTTGTATTTGTAATTTATAATTCATTGCTCTTTAAACACTCTGTCTAAGATATTTTGTGAGACTCATGGTCAGAATAGACATAAAGAGGCCCAATGTAAACGCTGTCAGGCTCGAACAGGTTTCCGTTTAATTTTCGATGACTTCCGTCTCAGTTACGTGTTATTCTTCGCAACGTTAACACGGAATGGTTCGACGTGTGACCGATTTTGCTATCGACTATGGTACCATCGAAACTTACAAGGTAAGGCAGGTGGTTAAATTCTTATTTATCTTATTAAAATGACTGATAATTTACTATATTATTCCCAATTAAATTGAATAAAGATATTAACATTATAACGATGAGTAAACCTTAAACCTTAAATATTAAGAAAAAATATAATCGCCCTTTTGTTCTACGACTTCTTCCTATTTCGTTGGAAAATATGTTAATCATCGATATAGCTTATAAAACGCGACGAAAAATGTAAATAGTACCGCGGAAACTTATGGAATGATCTAACGAATTAATCTCAATAAGTGAATAATTTCCGTTTCGTAGCTATAAGTATATCCATACACTTAAATAAGGAAACATTTGCGTCAAAACCAGGCTAGCTTCCCGTTCCAGGTCACCTGCTTTCACCCAATCGCCAAGATCGCTTCCAAATACTCGGTTCCCAATAATTTAACCTATTCTTCCCCCTTACATCAGGGTAAACGCATCGATCGAGTCGAATCGAATCGCATCAAAGGGACAGATTCGACGACGTTGCACCAGCTTAGGCTAAGGTCGCGGTAGTTACACTCTGTAATTATTCACTTTAGAGTCTGCTGGGAATTACGCGTTCCGATTACTCGGCTCAGGGCCTCAGACAATCGCAATTCCGTTTCCACTTCCGATAACATCTTGCCAGCCCTGACTGGCTCGCTATCCGGAAATCAGAGACGTCTCTTCCTGCTCGCCATCTCATTTTTTATTCCCGGCCACGATCGTCTTAACGATCAATTCCCTGATATCTTATGCAGAATTATCTCGCGTCCTCGTATCGGCGCTCTTTTTTCTCTTTTTCCTCTTTACGAACCCGCGTAAATCCGCGAGGCTTAAGAAGCCGGTTTACCAAGTGCTATCTGACTTCCTGGATGTTTTTCAATAAATTTTTTACACCGACCGCGGGATGCCTTATAACGCGTGAAGGGCCGCTAAACGGGCCACTAAAACGTCCTGGCAAACATTGCACGGTGTAAAGTCCTCTGGGATTTCCCGGGTAACCTGATTTTAATACCGGTTCTCTTCCCGATGCTCCCGAGGAACACGCGAATCAGCGAAGCATGTCGCGTTGAGCTTTTATTTCGCGCGTAATATCCTGGAAGATTAAAAATTTCGCAGAGTTTCTAATTGGGGTCTTTATCCAGGTATTAAGTCCGCGAATTCTGACTCGTGTATGGCGGAAGTTGTGGTTCGCCGACTGGTGTTATGCTAATTTGCGTTACTCCGAAGTTTTTAGCGCAAATAGAACAGGTCGTTTAACGTCGTTGAATATTTAGTGTCAAAGTTTCGGATGGTTTCTGGATTCCGTGCTAGGGGACTACATCGAACGGGTAAAACTGATCTACGTTGAATTTAGCGTCTCTCACCTTCCTTGGTGCTTAATAATTTCGCGAGAGATATCGTCCCAGTCAAACCAATCACCAATTTCTATTTTTACTCTTTAAAAAACACCGGAATTTGTTTATGCCTTATTTTCAATTCCTAGCGAGCGTAAATTAGAATCTAAAATAACACTACGTTACACTATTGGAGAATTTTCAGTAGAAGATTCCAAATACTTAGCGAATTATAATCGTTACACCTCCGTTATTAACACGTACCACTATTATTAATTATACAATATTAACTACTAAGAAGAAGATTCTAAATACTTAGCGAATTATTATTGTTACACCTTCGTTATTAACACGTATCATTATTATTAATTATACAATATTAACTACTAAATTCGTTCAGCTCGAAATTCGAAATTGGGTGAATCTCGTTGCATCGTAAAATCCGTAATACATTCGATTAGACTCAAGTTCAGTATCGTACAACAGCAAACGACTTATCCAATGTTATTTCTTTTTCTCTGATAATGAAAGCTGAAATATTTCTCGCGTTACCTAGGACCCTAGTTACCTCGCACGGGTTGTGGCATGTAACTGCCACGGTACGATTCAACCGATTTGTAGACGGCAATGATCGTGACAACGGTGTTCGCCTTGTTGGCCTGCATTCAATTAAGCAACGAGGTAAACAGCGCGAAACACCGAGGGCACTATTGTACGCTCTATATAGCGGAATTAGGCGTGTTTACACGAGGCGGCGGACTTACATACTTCAAAGGTTGGAATCTCCCGGCACGTGCACAATGTAACAAAGAAGTATTGTGCCCGGGATGGTACGCGAGAACGGAGTCGAGCGTGCTCGTTGAAGGTCCCTGGAAATTACAGCCGTGCAAACTATCGCGATAAATCGTCAGCCAGCTACGAGCAAGTTCCCGAAATTTCCGCGGCGCTGCTTTGTTACGCGGCCATCCTGACCGGGATATCGCGTGGATTTACGACCTACGAATTTTTCTGATAGTTGCACGGCCGTGGAAACGGCGTTGTTACCGTGATCTAAGGCTGTTCGAGATAGTTCGAGCGTTTTTCCCGATGTCTGATAAGGAGAGTAGAGCAGGAGGTTGTCCATTAGGGCACTGGACAGATATTGGGATTGGAAATTTCATTTGAATAGTTCTCAAGCTCTTCTCAGACGTTAAAATAGACGTTTAAATATCTCGACTCTAATGTACCGAATTCAGAAATTTTATTTCACGCTTGCAAATTTTAAATTCGTTATATTCCCCTATATTACCTCGATATTTAATATTTGTAATTGCGAAAACGATCTCGATCAAAATTCAGGTAAAATTATTTTATCGTTTATTTCGTGTCGTATTCGTTCATACGTATCGAGATAAATTAATATTGTTTTTGGCAAAATAGCGGATTTTTAATTTAAAAACGAAACATATCGATGTAGGTATTTTCATGATCACCGGTATATTTAATGTGCCGCGCTGCAAATAAATTCCGAATTTGTTTGGTTTGAAATATCGAAGGAGAGGAGCTGCGAGAGGAATTTTCAGATTTTCCAAGAAAATCTTGTGCAGCCGCGTTAAAGCGATGGCAACGCGAGAGAAAAAAGTCATTTCACGAGCGAGTGAATACTTGTAAAACTCATCTTTACTGCACTGTAAATATGAGGCCAGATAAAAGCGTGATACGAAGTGATGCCGTGTGATGTACTCTGAAAGGCTTAAGCGGATCTGTTTCCTCGCGTTGCGTTGCTTCGCCGGTATGACGCCATATTTCTTCGCCCTGTCGAAGTTCCAACCTCTTCGCGATAAACACGCCATCTTTGCAAACATTAGAACCGTCCCGGGGATTCCTAAACTCGTAAAACTTTCGTTCCATGCCTGTTCGCCAAGGCTTTGTACTTTACAGACTTCTCAGCGTGAATCTTGCTTTTTCCAAATTAAAGAAAAAAATCGAGAAACTTCGACAAAGGAGTATATTCGAAGCAAATCGGAAAATTTACAATTTCAGTCGCTATTCTAAATAAAAATAAATTATTATTCGATTTCGAGTTAACGGAGAAATAATTATCGGGCATTTCAGAAAGGAAAAAACCAGAATTTTGACGGAATAAAATTAAACTGGAAATTACGAAACTCGAGTATCGCAAATATCGTTAAACAAATTGCATTTAATTTGTTCAAAGTGGTCGTGTTAAAAAACAGAGAGAGAGAGAGGAAAAATTCGTGTACAATTTCAGAAGTACATTCATTGCATTGAACACAACTGTGCAACTATCTGGCTTTTACGAGTATAGTCATGAAGTTTTATTATTACTATAGAACATCCGACTCTATACAGAGTATTTCTGTAGCTATATTTCCTCCTAGTCATCTTCTCAAATGAACTACACACGTGGACAACACGTGTACCCTTTTATACTTTAGCACACGATTCGGGAAATTTGAAGGATTTCTCATAATAAAGTGGATCGTGTGAAACGCAAATCAACGACTGAACGTTAACGGGAAATTTTTAATTCGAAACGCAGAAGTGTGTCAAAAAGAATCTTAATTGAGGCTCGATTCCTATTCATGTACATCGTGTATCCATTATTCGTCGCTCGACGCTCAAAGCTGACACCAGAACGCCTGTCCCGCTTTAAAAAAACAAGTCCAATTCCCTAGCCGCGACACCGAACGCTAAACGCCATTGGGAACGGAGACTAGTTACATTTAAGAACCTCTCGATTCGCTTCATGCATAATTCCTTTGATTTAAACGGATATCCTCCGTTTCTCCTTCCACGAAGCGAGTAACAGATCCCATTTGCGTAACAAAGCGCGATAAAGAGCGCGATTCTCGAAAGGGACCAGAACGAAGAAGTTATTTCGGCGACGGTCGCCGGCGGGTGAAATAAATTCCTTAGATTAGCCGAATCGCCCGGGCCACGTGAAATACAGCGGTTGAACGCGATTTAATGCCCGGCCAAATCTAAATTCGGCTTAAGTAGGCGCGAAGATAACGAGCATCTCGTACAAATCAGACGAAATCACCGTTCTTTCAACCTTCCGGCTAGGGATACGGTGCTGGGATTATTTTCTGGCCACTTTCTAGGGAGCTCTCGCGTTTTATCGCGACGGAGTTTAATATGGGAGGGCGGGAAGTTCGGGCATCCGGTTTTATTGCTCTCAGTCCGTGACATTTACGTTTCACGGTGAAAACAGTGCCTTTTTGTTGAAAATACGCTCACGTGAATATATTTCCTAGCCTCGTATAGGGATTTCTTTCAAATCAAATATCCTAGACGTAGTTGTAAAAAGTAAAATTTTCTTTCTCTCATCGAATTAAATTGTTAGGAATTATTACGTTTGAAATCTTATAATTACAACGGTATTATAATAATAATCATCAACAGAAGGTCACGAATTTCGAAATTCAAAATTAAATTATCGATTACACCGAAAGCGACCGAAAATAATGATTCGAATCCCATATTCCTGCGATTTTGTGAAGCGACATAATTCAGTCACAACTTCGAGTCCAATATTATTCATCAATCGCGTGGAGAAGCCTCGCAATGTTCTATTTTAAAATAATTACACCAATGCTACCCGTATCAGAGACCAGGACGTGGCTGCAACGTAACCTAACCTAACTTTCCCGCCACTTTACGCAACATAATAGCTATTCAATTTCACGTCCACTCTTCGCACATCTCGTCTCACCGAATTCTCCAATTACCCCGATATACATGCTCCCAAAACCAGATCCTTCGTGGCACAAAACCAAACGAGGTATAATCGAGCGGCCAATTACCGAACCTAACCTATACGCGGCGAACCTGTCTAGAAGAGGGACTCTTATATCCGGATTTTCGCGTGGCCAGGCACCGGCGCTCATTAGGAATTCCATCCTTTCTGCTTCATACAGCGAGATTCTCGCGTCTCGCGAACTATGGCATTTATTTTGCGGCCGAATAGACCCCGATCGTTATTCGTTCTATTTGGCGTGCTCGAGCCTCCGCGCAAACCGGAAGTCCGCCGAAGCATCTGAATGGAGACGTCGCAAGGAGAGAGAGAGAGAGAAAGAGAGAGGGAGAGAGGAGGGGGCAATTTAACGCTGAAAACTCGTGAACTATTGTGCCAGAGGGAAACCGCGAAGAATACGTTTCTCTACTATGTGTGTGCGTGTGCACGTATATTCCGCCATCATCGAGATTCTATTATGACATAAACGCCGTTTGTCATTCGGATTGGGAGTTGAGAGATTCGAGAGAATATTTGTAAAGGTTTTCAGGATTTTATTACGACGTTTTAAATTTTTTATTAGAGTTTTATCTTTTATTAATCATTTGGTGAACTATTTAATGACAATGTTTGCGAGATATCGAATTTTTAACGAACGAATTCGACGATTTGAGTAAGTTTGGGTAATTTTAATATATTTGCATAGGTAAATGTCAATATTCGTGATGGACCGATAATAATCGCGACATTTCGAGTTTCCGATTGAGGCATGTTTGGTCTCTTTATTGTGGCCTGTGTATTAATTTGTCGATTGGATGAAGATTGGAAAGATTAATTCGATTAGATTTATATGATGAAATAGCAACGAAGGATAATAATTTTCGAAACTTAAAACGAGTTGCATTAATTTTGCAATTTTAACAGCAACCAAAGAAATGCTTCAGTAAAAAGACGACGGAAGTAGAGAATGCAAAATTACACTCGACGGTACCAGAATTTGTATTCGAATTTTACTTCTCGCTTGCTTAATTACCATATACTCCGACGTCCCACAATCGTACCGAAATTTACATTTCAATCTTGAACATCGTATCAAAATTCAACTTGCTAACTTCTTCCACGTCGTTCTACGATTTCCAAGCACCGAACGCCGAGGCCTCAACTCGTATATCACGCGAAACTTCCGAATTTCCTTAGGAATAAGCCGAACTTCCCGACTCGGAGCTATTTAATTCCAAGAAACATTCGCGTGTAGTCTGCCTGCCATTACCGGCGGCGCCATTCGCGAGGTATTTAACGCCATTTCCGGTGCGCCTCGCCGCACCAGAGATTCCCTCGAAATTCCCCGAGATTTCGAAAATTTCTCCCGGACGAATTCCATCGCGACGAAATTTCCAAGGCGTTCGAACGACACGAGCTATCCCGATATCTCGATGTGCCCGTCGATGGACTGTTGAAATAATTTCCGGCGGAAACGCGGACGTGAAACGAAAACGAACACTTGACCACGTTAATCAACGTCAATTAACGAATTCGAGGCTGGAAGAATTTCATCGCCGAGCTAATTAACGATCTCTATCATAAACAATCGGCCACGACGTGTTTATTTCGCTGTTTTCAGACAATTAATTCGATTGGCGTGCGCGGAATCGGTAATTAATCAACGAACAAACTACGAAATATCGAATTACGGGAATAATCGAGTCGAAAGCATTGTGTAAATAATATGCCGATACAGGCTGGAAATGGATCGTGAAATCGGAAATCGGGTGAGCAGGCTTGGTTCCTTTTTGCTACTGTTTTTTTTCATGGTTGAGCGAATTAGGATTATAATAAAGCAATTTTTTGAAAGTGCAATTTAAACCGAATTTATATCATTCGTATCATGTATTTATTTACATTTATCTGCAACTGTTGGAGAATAAAAATTTTACGTTGGAAAACGTGAGTTAGACGTCGAGAAAGTTACGTTAGTAATCGAAAATTAGTTAAATTATCTTTTATCTTACATCGATTACCTAATTGTTCAACGATTATAATTGTAATACTAATTTGAATTCCATGGAGAAAGTAATATTTCAACGATTATTAATTCAGAATAATTCATAACGTGGTATTTCGTGTATCGCTGATCGAATTACAGTATGTATTCATAGACGAAACGAAACGTTTTGGAGTTGAAAATTAATCTTATTTATATGGAATTGTGTTACATATTTCGATTTCACATTGGCGATAATTATTTCAATGAAAAAGTTCAATTTTTACCGAAAATCCCAGTTTCTATTTCCTTAGGGACCTTTGTCGACACAGAACTAGGGTAAGTTAGGTCGTCATATCTTTTTCCGATTTCACATAATACACAGGAATATTTGATATAACTGTCTCACTTAATCTTAATGTTGCGGTATTGGCAAACGTAGATTTTAACATGTATATTTATATATATATCGTTATAATAAAAGAGCGATGGTTCAGTTGAACGAGTGTGCACAGAACTGAATTATGATATGGATTATATATTTATATATATATGTGTGAGTAATTCATGAAGGAAAATGTGAATTGCAATTGATAAATCATTGAGAATAGACCTGTGAGATTCTTTAAAATTATATAAATTCCTTCTATTTTTCTTTCTGTTTTTCCTTCTATTATTCCTTCTATCAGATCATCCCATAAGTTCGTTTCGCCGAGCTATTATTTCCACCGTATTTTATAAACATAAGCCGATAAACCGGTATAATAACTAAAGATGTCATGGTTCTGTTGGATCAAAACGACGACTACATCCTTTCATAATATTTAAAAGTTTACTCGATATATAATTTCAAATAAAAGAGTATAAAACCGGCACGAACTTATGAGATGACCTAATATATCGTTACACGATCCAACTATAAATTAAAAATAAATACTTATTACCTTTGCACGAATATATTATCCATTACTAACAAACGTATCGTATTATTTATCTTCAACGTCTAACGTTTCATCCTGTCCCATCCACTTCTGTTCGCGAATACAGTTCAAGCCAGCAACGAAAATCCGCGCGCATAATTTTCAAGAAAATTGGTCCCATTACTTCATTGCGCTAATCAGGCCGCTACCAGACAGCTATTCACCCTTGCAAAGGACACACCGCCCTGATCCTTCTCTAATCTCTGAAACACCCTGCTAAAGCGAACACGAGGACCACCGCGACGCCATACGTGACGCGAGAAACACGCTGCATAATAAATAACCGAGTGTAAAAAGAGGGGCTCGGAGCGACGATGATGATTTTAAAGGATTAAGGCGGAGTCGCATGATTTACGTGTCTTTCCTTGGAAAATACAGAGGTTTATCCATAATCCGCGTGTCCCGGATGGAAGTCACGGGAGATTTATTCGATCGTCCATGTCGAAACCCGGCGGGTCACAGGAGCGCGTTTCGATTGGCTCGCGTAGCTTCCTCGAGGAAAATTGAATCGGTTTCCGGGCCATGGACATGGCCACGGACGTCCCTGCGCTCGTTATCGGTCCTTACACGGGTATATACGGGGGACGCCATCGTCGCAGCGCGGGGATTACCCGGCGCGTAGTACGCCGAGGCACCGCGGCGCGGCGCGCCGCTCCATCTAATTCCTTCGCCGTTCCTCTTCTGTCGTGGTTTAGTGCGACGCGTGTTTTAAATTTTCATGGCCTCGGAATTCTTCCGGGTGTCTCGAGCAGAACGTGCTCTGTATTGCGTACACTTGTCACTGGAGAACGTGTACGAACGGTCAGCAATGTGCGAAAGGCAATCTTCTGGAGGAATTTTTCTTGACTTTTGGGTACTTTTGGGTATGACTTAGGAGATTAGTTGAAAGCCTTGAGAAATTTCATAAGTGTGACTATTTATTTAATTATTATATTCCTTGATATTCTAGTTATTTCGTTCTCGATGGTTCAAGGTAAGTTGTGTTCTCTTTGGTGTAAACAAGAAATTTTGAAAGAAATTCCACTTCCATATCCAATTCCGAAAAAATAACCAGTGATATAGATAAATAGCCGCTCAACATTGTGTTAATTATTATATTCGTTGATATTAAAATTATTTCGCTCTCGATAGGTTTTCAATGGATTTTATAGTACTTTGCGATTTTCTTCGTCGGTATTCAATACCCGGTATAATTAAGAAGCCGATTATAATGATTTATTGGCGTAAGCTGGAAGCAGGGATGATAAAGAAACGATAAAATATGGAAGAGGCTATCTATGCTTTAAATTTCGAATCGACGATGGAATCGATGTTCGCCTTCTTTATCCGAATGAACGGAATAGGAGGATGAAATACGACGATACGGTCGCGCGGAAATGAAAAATCTTCGCTCTGAATTACTTCCGGAATCAACCACAGAAAAATCTATTGGGACGCTGCCGACAAATATCCATCCACCTTACAGAACGCGTCTCTTTTTTCCCAGGAAACGTTCCATTCGTCTCTTCCTTGTAAAATATCCAACAATATTGACGCAAACATATTTCACGAGCAAATAATAACAGTAAGAGTATTACGGAAACGTAGACGTCTGACCACAGACGAACCTCTTCTACTTATATTCCTATTCTTATCATATACTTCCATTTTATGTCATGCTGTCTACGTATTTCGATATCCAATAAACAAATAAATAATTATAAAGTTATTTATAAGATTCTACACACGATTAGCCAAATTTCTTAA